>JAVJIX010000042.1:6087500-6202500 GCA_036785185.1 Paratrypauchen microcephalus
ATTGATTGTTATTATTGTTGTTATTGTCATTATTATTAGCTGAAAGAGAGCAGAGAAAGAAAGAGCAGCAGAAAGAAAGAAAGGTTATTGTTGTCAGAGAAAGAAGTTGTTGTTGTTGTTGGTTGTTGTTGTTATTATTTGTTGTATTTGCTGGGTTATTGTTGGTTACATTGTTGTTGTTGCTGCATTATTGTTGTTGTTGTTATTGTCATTGTTACATTGTTGTCATTATTGTTGTTGTTGTTGTTGTTGTTGGTTGTTGTCATTATTGTTGTCATTATTGTTGTTGTTATTGTCATGTCATTGTTGTTGTTGTCATATTGTTGCCGTTGTTGTTGTCATTGTTGTTGTTGTTGTTGTTGTTATTATTGTTCATTACTATTACATTATTGCTGTTGTTAAGTCATTGTTGTTGTCATTGTTGTTGTTGTTATTGTTGTTATTGTTGTTGTTGCTGTTGTTATTGTTGTTGTCATTGTTATTGTTGTTATTGTTGTTATGTTGTCGTTATTGTTATTGTTGTTGGTATTGTTATTGTTGTTGTTAATCTTGTTGTTGTCGTTGTTATTGCTGTTGTTGCTGTTGTTGTTGTTGTTGTTGTTGTCATTGTTGTTGTTGTTGTCATGTTGTTGCTTGTTGTTGTCATTGTTGTTGTTGTTGTTGTTGTTGTTGTTGCCTTGCTTTTGTTGTTGTTGCTGTTGCTGTTGTTGTTGTTGTTGTTGCTGTTGTTGTTGCTGCATGTTGTTGTTGCTGCTGCTGTTGGCTTGTTGTTGTTGCTGTTGTTGCTGTTGTTGTTGTCATTACAGGCTGCTGTTGTTGTTGCTGCTGTTGTTGTTGCTGTTGCTGTCTTGTTGTTGTCATGTTGTTGTTGCTGTCATGCTGTTGTTGTTGTTGCTGTTGTTGTTGTTGTTGTTGTTGTTGCTGTTGCTGTTGCTGCTGTTGTGTTGCTGCTTGTTGCTCTGTTGCTGTTGTTGTTGTTGCTGTCAGTTGCTGTTGTTGCTGTTGTTCGTTGTTGCTGTCATGAGCTGTTGTGCTGTTGTTGCTGTTGTTGTTGTTGTTGCTGTTATTGTCATTGCTGTTGTCATTGTTGTTATTGTTGTTGAAAGAAAGAGCTGATGTTGTTGTCAGTTGTTGTTGTTGTTGTCATTGCTCGCTGTTGTCAGTTGTCATTGTTATTGCTGCTGTTGTCGCTGTTGTTATTGTTGTTGCTGTTGTTTATTATTATTGTCATTGTCATGTTATTGTTGTTGTTTGTTGTTGTCATTGTTGTTATTGTTGTTGTTGTTGTTGCTGTTACAGTTATTGTTGTTGTTGCTGTCATGCTGTTGCCGTTGTTATTGCTACCGCTGTTGTTAATTGTTGTTCGCTGTTGTTGTTGTTGTTGTTGTCATTGTTGCTCGCTGTTGTTGCTGTTGTCTTATTTGCTGCTGTCGCTTGTCATTGCGACGTTGTCATTGTCATTGTTGTTATTGTCAGTTGCCGTTGCTCGCTTTGTCAGTTGTTGCCGCATATTGTTGTTGTTGCTGCTGTCAGTTGCCGCTGTCAGTTGCTGTTGTTGTTGTCATTGCTCGCTGTTGTTGTTGCCGCTGTTGCTGTCGCTGTTGCTGTTGTTGCTCATTGCTGTTGTTATTGTTGTCATTGCCGCTGTCATTAAGCCAAGGTTGTTGTTGTGTTGCCGCTGTCATTGCTGTTGTCAGCTGCTCGCTGTTGTCATTGTCATTGCTGCTGTTGCTGTTGTTGCTGTCAGTTGCTGTTGTTGTTGCCGTTGTTGTTGCTCGCTGCTGTTGCCGGGTTGCTGTTGTTGCCGCTGCCGCTGTTGTCATTGCCGTTGTCATTGTTGTTGCTGTCATTGTCATTGCTGTTGCTGCCGCTGTTGCTGTTGTTGTTGTTGCTGTTGCTTCGCTGTTGCTGTTGCTGCTGCTGTCAGTTGTTGTTGTTGCTGCTGTTGCTGCCGCTGCTGTTGTTGTTGCTGCTGTCAGCAGTAGCAGCAGTTGCTGTTGTTAGTTGTTGTTGTTTGCAGTCGCAGTGTTGCAGTAGTGTGGCTGTTGCCGCTGTTGCTAGCAGTAGCAGTAGCAGTAGCAGTAGTAGCAGTAGCAGTAGTAGCAGTAGCAGCAGCAGTAGTAGCAGTAGCAGTAGCAGTAGTAGTAGCAGTAGCAGTAGTAGTAGTAGCAGTAGCAGTAGCAGCAGCAGCAGCAGCAGTAGTAGCAGTAGCAGTAGCAGTAGCAGTAGCAGTAGTAGTAGTAGCAGTAGTAGCAGTAGCAGTAGCAGTAGCAGTAGTAGCAGTAGTAGTAGCAGTAGCAGTAGCAGTAGCAGTAGCAGTAGCAGTAGCAGTAGTAGTAGCAGTAGTAGCAGTAGCAGTAGCAGTAGCAGTAGTAGTAGTAGCAGTAGCAGTAGCAGTAGCAGTAGCAGTAGTAGTAGTAGTAGCAGTAGTAGTAGTAGCAGTAGCAGTAGTAGTAGTAGCAGTAGCAGTAGTAGTAGTAGTAGTAGTAGCAGTAGCAGTAGTAGCAGTAGCAGTAGTAGCAGTAGCAGTAGCAGTAGTAGTAGTAGTAGCAGTAGTAGTAGTAGTAGTAGTAGTAGTAGTAGTAGTAGTAGTAGTAGTAGTAGTACTCCTGTCTCCTTTGGGCCTGATGTGACGTTAGTTTTATCTATTTCAGTTTTTTATTATAGGAATATTCACGTTTGTTTGTCTTAGACACTTGAGATAGTTTTGGGCCGTGTCCAAGGACAGCTCAGCGCTCCGGGGACGGCTGCGTCTGATTGGACGATAAGGACACGTATCTGCGGCTCATTCAAATACACAAACCACAAGAGAAGGATGTGATACACTTACACCTCAGGACTTTTTATGGTTTTTATGGGTGATTGAATCTGGAGTTCAGTTTTAATCACATCTAAATCTGTTGGAGTAAGTTGTACTGCGAAAGTAAATAAATAAATGTTTTAAAAAGGAAAAAATATTACTCCTTGAACCGCCACCTTAACGTGGTGGAGGGGTCTGAGTGCCCGAATGATCCCGGAGTGATGTTCTCGGGGGCTTCATGCCCCTGGTCACCCAAACAGGTCCTGGGGACAGGTCAGACTAAGAGCGGTTCAGAAGCCCCCATGATGAGAAACAGCAAGGCCACAAGGCCGGTTACATCGTCCGGATTGGCGTCACCGGGGCCCCACCCTGGAGCCAGGCCTGGGGTGGGCCTCGACGTGGGGGCGTGGACCTCCTGTGGACCCACCACCCGCAGGAGGATCCACAGGGGCTGGTGCAGGAGATCTGGGGGCAGATCTGTTTAGACTGTTGCCCCCGCGGCCCGAACCCGGATAAGGATTTATAAATAATGTTTGATTGATTGATTGATTGATTGATAAGTGTAAGAAAATGGATAGATGAATATTATGAAAATGTAGACTACTGTACATAATTCTGTATAGAAGTAAAAGTTCAAATCATTCTGCTAGAAACAACAAATAAACAAATATAGGCACAGTAGTAGTAGCAGTAGTAGTAGTAGTAGTAAGTAGTAATACCACCTCTATACTCTCTATAGTATTGTAGAGAGTATAGAGTATAGTAGTAGTAGTAGCAGTAGTACTACTAGTAGTATAGTAGTAGGTTAATAGCAGCCTAGTAGTAATTGCAGAAATATGACAATATATCCCACAACCTGCATATAACAACTGAAAAAATTACTTTGTTCAAATTGTGCTAGTAGTACTAGTAAAAGTAGTAGTAGTAGTAGTAGAAGTAGTAGCAATAGTAGAACTACTAGTATCAGATTTTTAGTAGTAATAAAACATCGAATGAATTTTGAAAGAATGTTGTATAGTAAAGTTGTGAAGTATAGTAAGTAACAGCGTAGTAATAGTAGCAGTAGTAGTAGTAGTAGTAGTAGTAGTAGTAGTAGTAGTAGTAGTAGTAGTAGTAGTAGTAGTAGTAGTAGTAGTAGTAGTAGTAGTAATAGTAGTTGTAGTAGTAGCAATGCAACAATGTTCAAATCTGATGATCTGATATAATGATTGAATGAAATTTGTATAGGGAAAAAGTATAAAGTTTTGCTAGTAGTCACAGTAGTATTAGGCCTAGTAGTAGTAGTAGTAGTAGTAGTAGTAGTAGTACATGTTAATATTATACTATACATATTGAATTAGCAGAATTATGTATCTACTTCCTATTACACTCTAATGAACATATAATTTAGTGTTTGAAACAGTAGCAGTGGGTTTGTGTGTATAATGGACTACAGTCTGTCCTCAGTGTCCCGTGTCTCCTCCGTCTGTCCTGTACAGGGGACATCAGAGCTCCAGTGAATGGGCCCTTTGTCCAGAATCACCCCAGGCCCCTCACTCCTCCTCTGGGCTAAGATCCACCGGCCGCTCCCTCTCTGCCAGCTCCTATCTCCAACCGCCAACCACCAACCACCCTCACGTTTACCTGCAAACACAGACGAGAAGGTGAGGAGGTGAATACTGTTAAAACGCAGATTTCTGGTGAGCTCTTGGGTCTAGTCCCAAATAAAATCAGCAGGTTCAACATTTGCTCAGTGACGTGTGGAGATTTCATGGCAAAGTACAATGTAATCGACAGAGAAAAGACATATCCAAAAGGTAAATTCACAAGAACCTTCATCTAGTTCGCATTTTAACAACACCACGTTTAGCTTCCTTGTCTCTATTCAATAATATTAGTCTATATAATGTTTGGATTTCATCTGAAAAACACTGCTCTCCACTGAAGTCCAAACTGTTTTTACCGTGTTCGTACTGAAACATATAATACAAAGAGGAGCACCATAGATCTGCGGTTAAAGGGATATTCCAGGATTTTTGACATGGGGGCTCATTTCCGAGTTAGCCAGAGTGCTGCAGAGATGTAGAGACACTTTTTAGCAAATTTCATGCAGTCCTTCCAGCTGCAGAGTTTTCAGTTGCTAGGCTAGCGCAAGTCAATGGTAAATAGTAGCCTGATTTTAATCAGGGTTACCCACTCCATAGTGCACCCAAGACAAGTCAATTATAACGGCAGACTGTCGATGTAAATATATGTTGATTGAGTAATTTTTGAAATCAAACTGACTGCGAATAGCATGAATCATTCCATATCTGAGGGACTAGCTTCGCAGCAGCAGCAGCGGAATTTTACTTTACTCTAGTTGGTTGTGAAGTGACCAATCACGTAAACAGAGAAGCGAGAAAAGTCGTCGTAGGGAAGACCACAGAGTGAAGAGGTGAATTTTAAAAGAACTACCGGGCAAAATGGTGTTTCAGTGTGCATTTAGAAAATGTACAAATAAAGCCCGCAGGTGGGCACCACAAAGTTTTCACAGCTTTCCGGTGCACGATCGAGAAAGGACTCGACTGTGGCTTGTAGCTGCTGGCTTAGACATCAACACACCGGTGGAGACGCTGCATAAACAGAAGATTTGCAGAGATCATTTCGGACCAGACGACTACACCAAATCCCTTGGAAAGCCTGACGTGGCCATGTCTGGACTGTAGAACAGGGCAGGCTACTGCACTCTACGGCTAACGACGACAGCTGAAGGTAAACAAAAAACAGCTGGAAACCTAGCTGCAAGGTGATATCACTCCGCCCATGCCTAGCTTGATCAGGAAATAAAAACACGCTGTTGCATAAGGACATAAATCCTTTAAAGTACAAGGTTGATTATATTTCTAAAATTGTTCCATCAACACAGACATTTACATCGACAGTCTGGTGTTATAGTTGACTGGCCTCGAGTGTCCTTTGGTGTAGGCTACCATTTACCATTGACTTGCACTAGCCTAGCAACTGAAAACTCTGCAGCTGGAAGGACTGCATGAAATTCGCTAAAAAGTGTCTCCACATCTCTGCAGCACTCTGGCTAACTCGGAAATGAGCCCCCATGTCAAAAATCCTGGAATATCCCTTTAATACAGTGGGTCAAATTGGTGCATTCAGTGTCTGTAACAACGCCCAAACATCTTTGAACACGGCTTGGAACATTCATTTTAAGTTTGTATTATAATGTAATTTACTGGTCTGAGTCTGATGGCCAATAAAAATTGGTCTGAGAGCCACATTTGGACCCCAGGCCACAACTTAGACGTGAGTAATACAGTAAAGGTTATTAAAAAATATATATATACCAACTAAAACCATAGGACTATTAGAACTGAAATTGAAAAAATAAATAAACAGGTCCTAATAAATAAATAATAACTTAATGATCGTATTGCATATTGGTATCTCCACGTCAAGATGTTTCACGTGGAGTTCTTATTTAGACTTTTTTTTTTAAAGTAATAAATAAATAATAAATAGTAATACATTTAAAATAGATGAGTAACTTTTTTTCCTTCTTTTTTCTTTTTTTTAAATAGATGAATAACTTTTTTAAATTTTTAGTAATAGGTCAATATAAAATAGATGAGTTTTTTTTTTTTAACTATTTTTAGTAATAGGACAATTTCAAATACAGTAGATGAATACTTTTTTTTAGTAATAGGTCAATATAAAATAGGTGAATCACTTTTGTTTGAGTAATGGGTCAATTTAAAATAGACTAATCACTTTTTTTTAGTATAGGTCAATTTAAAGCAGGTGAATAACTTTTTTTTTTTTAGGAATAGGTCAATTTAAAATAGACGAATAACTTTTTTTTATTTTAGTAATACAGTAGGCCAATTTAAAATAGATGATTTTTTTTTTTTTTTTAAGTAATAGACCAATTTAAAATAGATTATCTCTAGTTATCTTTAGAATAGATAATTATTTATTTCTCTTTACATAGCCTCATCGCCTATTACATTTTCCCTCCTGTACTGTGCGCGTTGTTTACTTTATTGAAATCGCTTTGGCCATGCAAACGCAAACCAAACATCCTCTTATCTTTTTCGTGACACTCCTGGTTGTCCTGGTAACGGCCGCATTCCGTCACGCCGTGCGTCGGTGGGCGGGGCCGCAGCGGCAGGTGTTTTAAAAAGCGTCAGGTGAGGCGCACGGTGTTCACTCCGGTCCTCCGTCGGTCTGCGGGTCTCTCCTCTCCTCCTCACGGCGACAGGTACGTGCCAAGGCGGCTAAGCACGGGCTCACCACCGCGCTGCACCAACGCGAGCTGTTGAAACACTTTATTTTCTCAAATTCTTCATTTTAACCGTACTTTTTTGCACCCGCGTCTTTTGCTTCCGTCTGTTTTAGCACCGTAACCAAAGAATGTGCTCCATTATGTCACGTTCACTGAAGGAGCTAGCTTTGTCCTGTGTTTTATTTAAAGGAAATGGCTGTACATTGCTAGCATACTCGTATATAAATGCAGTTTTAAGTAAATCTGCAATTTCTATAAGCATTTTTTTTTTAGAAACTAACATATGTCTTGTAATTGGGTGGAAAGTTGATTATGAAGCTGGCAACTATTCAGAAAATGTGTAATAATATAAACTATATATTATTAAAAATGGACAGGACGTGTATGTTTTGGGACATTTTGCAGATTCAATAACAATGCAATAATAATAATAATAATAATAACCTTATAACACAGACGAGCCTGTTTCAATCAGCTGTTTATATAAGTGTAATTATGCTGTAGAAAAAGCATAATTAGTCCTGGTTTAGTTCTGGCTTAGTCCTGGTTTAGTTCTGGCTTAAACGTAGTTTAGTCCTGGTTTAGTCCTAGTTTAGTCCTGGTTTAGTTCTGGATTAGTCCTGGTTTAGTCCTGGTTTAGTTCTGGCTTAGTCCTGGTTTAGTTCTGGCTTAAACGTAGTTTAGTCCTGGTTTAGTCCTAGTTTAGTCCTGGTTTAGTTCTGGATTAGTCCTGGTTTAGTCCTGGTTTAGTTCTGGCTTAGTCCTGGTTTAGTTCTGGCTTAAACGTAGTTTAGTCCTGGTTTAGTCCTAGTTTAGTCCTGGTTTAGTTCTGGATTAGTCCTGGTTTAGTCCTGGTTTAGTTCTGGCTTAGTCCTGGTTTAGTTCTGGCTTAGTCCTAGTTTGGTCCTGATTTAGTCCTAGTTTAGTCTTGGTTTAGTCCTAGTTTAGTCCTTGGTTAGTCCTGGTTTAGTCCTAGTTTAGTTCTAGTTTAGTCCTGGTTTAGTCCTGGTTTAGTTCTGGCTTAGTCCTGGTTTAGTCCTAGTTTAGTCCTAGTTTAGTCCTGGTTTAGTTCTGGATTAGTCCTGGTTTAGTTCTGGCTTAGTCCTGGTTTAGTCCTAGTTTAGTCCTGGTTTAGTTCTGGATTAGTCCTGGTTTAGTTCTGGCTTAGTCCTGGTTTAGTTCTGGTTTAGTTCTGGTTTGGTCCTGGTTTGGTCCTAGTTTAGTCTTGGTTTAGTCCTTGGCTAGTCCTTGGTTAGTCCTGGTTTAGTCCTGGTTTAGTCCTGGTTTAGTCCTGGTTTAGTCTTAGTTTAGTCCTGGTTTAGTCCTAGTTTAGTCCTGGTTTAGTTCTGGATTAGTCCTGGTTTAGTTTTGGCTTAGTCCTGGTTTAGTTCTGGTTTGGTCCTGATTTAGTCCTAGTTTAGTCTTGGTTTAGTCCTAGTTTAGTCCTTGGTTAGTCCTAGTTTAGTCCTTGGTTAGTCCTGGTTTAGTCCTGGTTTAGTCCTGGCTTAGTCCTGGTTTAGTTCTGGCTTAGTCCTGGTTTAGTTCTGGTTTGGTCCTAGTTTAGTCTTGGTTTAGTCCTAGTGTAGTCCTTGGTTAGTCCTAGTTTAGTCCTTGGTTAGTCCTGGTTTAGTCCTGGCTTAGTCCTGGTTTAGTCCTGGTTTAGTCCTGGTTTAGTCTTAGTTTAGTCTTAGTTTAGTCCTGGTTTAGTTCTAGTTTAGTCCTGGTTTAGTCCTGGTTTAGTTCTAGTTTAGTCCTGGTTTAGTCCTGGTTTAGTCCTGGTTTAGTCCTATGCTGTATAAAAAGGCAAACTTAATCTGTACGTTTTGTTATTTTCTCCCACTTTAAACCCTTTAATCCCTGAGTTTATAGAAACAGAAATGTTCCGCATTACGTGGGATTCTTGTTTAGTTTAACACTTCATATTCTCGTCTTCTCTCAAATGTTAAAACCTTTGGAAGTGTTGATAAAGTGGGTTGAGTACTGACCCTTCAACCAAACGGTAGGCGGTTCAGACATTTCAATATTAAGGAATCGATTACTGATTCTCAATAGTGATTCTGCTCTCATTTTGTTTGAGTATCGATTCTTTTCTGATTCTCGATACTTTTGACAACCCCAGTCGCCGTCCTACAGCTGAGGGTGGTCATGACAGGGCATCTGATGTAAAACCCGATTTATGTACTACAAATACCAGAGTGTGCGTTTTGAACAAACTGCAGTTGTAAAGTTGTAGTACTTTTCGAGTATTTGAAGTACACGCCTCCGTTGGAAGTGCGTGTGGAGGTTATAGTTTTGTCTGGAAGTGAAGGAAAATAAGGGCAAGTTGACATTTCGTTTTCAGGGACAAATCTCTCTCTTTCTCTCGTCATCTCTCCTTTTCTCTCTGTCTCTTTTTCTTTCTCCTCTCTCTCCAAATACGTCTGCGCCGCCGCCTCCATCATTTTATCCGATGTCGTGTGTTTATTGTTTGTCTCGGCGCCTGAAACACGAGCTGCTCCTGAAGAATGGGTCAAATGCAGAGAAATAACTTCCCTACGGGGATGAATAAAGCATGTCTTCTTCTTCTTCTTCTGTCTGTCTCTTCATCTCTTTTTCTCTCTCCCTCTCTCCATCTCTCGCTCTTCCTCTCTTTCCCTCTCTCTCTCCTTCTCTTTCCCTCTCTAGTTCTCTCTCTCCCTCTCTTTCCACATCTCTTTCCATTTCTCTCCCACTCTCCCTCTCTCCCTCCCTCTCTCTTCCTCTCTTTCCCTCTCTCTCCCTCTCTTTCCACCTCTCTCCCTCTCTTTCCCTCTCTATTCCTCTCTCTCTCTCCCTCTGTTTTCCTCTCTCTCTCTCTTTCCCTCTCTCTCCCTCTCTCTATTCCTCTCTTTCCATCTCTCTCCCTCTCTCTATTCCTCTCTTTCCACCTCTCTCTCCCTCTCTTTCCATTTCTCTCTCTCTCCCTCTCTCTATTCCTCTCTTTCCCTCTCTTTCCACCTCTCTCTCCCTCTCTCTATTCCTCTCTTTCCCATTCTCTCCCTCTCTTTCCACCTCTCTCTCTCCATCCCTCTGCTCTTTTTAAAAGCTCTCTGATTGCTGTGTTCTTAAAGGGTGCTTTGTGCTCCTCACAGTTTGGTGGTGAACATGATGAAAGTGGCGCTCTCCCTCCTCCTGACCCCCCCCCCTCTCTCCATTGTTCACTCTATCCCTCTCTTTCTCTCCATCCCTCTGCTCTTTTTAAAAACTCTCTGATCTCTTTGTGTTCTTAAAGGGTGCTTTGTGCTCCTCACAGTTTGGTGTGCATTGTTAATGGGTGCTTTGTGCTCCTCACAGTTTGTAGGTGAACATGAAGGTGACCCTGTCTCTGCTCCTGGTCCTGCCCCTGTGCTCGGCTCTGGTCAAGTACATCCCCAAATCGGGCAAAAGGATCCCCCAGACCCTGTCCCGAGGTACGACCAACCAACTAGTCCTGGTTTAGTCCTGGTTTAGTCCTGGTCTAGTCCTAGTTTAGTCTTGGGTTAGCCCTTGCCTGGTTTACACCTGACCATATCACAGTGATATATGGTCTGGGAGCACCTACTGAATATCTCGTAGCGGAGGTGTGGTTTACAATCGCCAACGGCCGTTTATTGGGCGTTACGAATGTCTATCATTTGGCGTATACGTAGCCCATAGCCAATCATGTCAGTTGTCAGTTCAAACTACAAGTTTCCGTTTGTCGCGTAGTACGCGTCACCGTCTTTCCACCCCTCCCCGCTCTCTGATTGGCTCCCAGAATCAGGAGAGCTCGCTTAGCCTAGTTGCCAGGCTGTCTTTCAGATCGGAACAAACGAAAGCAGCCTGGGATTTCCCAGGTTAGTTTATCCCTAGTTTAGTCCTGGTTTAGTCCTAGTTTAGTCCTGGTTTAGTCCTGGTTTAGTCCTGGTTTAGTCCATGATCTTTTATCTCTGCTGCACAGAGCTGAGGTGTTTGTGTTTTTCAGGATGGGGAGATCAGCTGGTCTGGGCGCAGACGTATGAAGAGGCTCTGTACTGGTCCAGATCCAAGTGAGGGAAAACAACACGACATAAATGACTTGAATTCAGAATTTTCATCTTGTTTGAGTCGCTTTTTTACTTATTTAAATGTATTTTAGCATTTTTTCTAATCACATACAAAATGATTAATAAATGGACTGAGGAATCTGCACGTAAACACACACACACACACACACACACATACACACACATACACACACATACACACACACATACACACACATACACACACACACACACACATACACACACACACACACACATACACACACATACACACACATACACACACACACAGGTTACTAGCGTGATGTACAGCTATCAATAATAATAATAATAATAATAATAATAATAATAATAATAATAATAATAATAATAATAATAATAATAATAATAATAATAATATTATTATTATTATTATTATTATTATTATTATTAATAATAATGTAATAGTACATAAATGAATAGAATATGTAAGTGAAAAATATTTAGTTGTTTTTTTCAACAACAATTTAAGATTATTTAAACTGTTTCCAGGAACAAGCCTCTGATGGTGATTTTCCACCTGGAGGACTGTCCACACAGCAAAGGTAAGAGGAGACGAGACAAGGAGAGGAGGATACAGGAGGAGAGAGGAGGAGAGAGGAGACGAGGAGGATACAGGAGGAGAGAGGAGAGGAGAGGGGGATACAGGAGGAAAGAGGAGGAGAGAGGAGACGAGGAGGATGCAGGAAGAGGGGCGGATACAGGAGGAGAGAGGAGACGAGGAGGATACAGGAGGAGAGAGGAGAGGAGAGGGGGATACAGGAGGAGAGAGAAGAGGAGGATACAGGAGGAGAGAGGAGGAAAAGAGGAGAGGAGGATACAGGAGGAGAGAGGAGACGAGGAGGATACAGGAGGAGAGAGGAGACGAGGAGGATACAGGAGGAGACGAGAGGAGACGAGGAGGATACAGGAGGAGGGAAGAGGAGAGGAGGATACAGGAGGAGAGAGGAGAGGAGGATACAGGAGGAGAGGAGGATACAGGAGGAGAGAGGAGAGGAGGATACAGGAGGAGAGGAGGATACAGGAGGAGAGAGAAGGATACAAGAGGAGAGAGGAGGATACAGGAGGAGAGAGGAGAGGAGGAGAGAGGAGAGGAGGATACAGGAGGAGAGAGGAGAGGAGGATACAGGAGGAGAGGAGGATACAGGAGGAGAGAGGAGGATACAAGAGGAGAGAGGAAGATACAGGAGGAGAGAGGAGGAGGAGAGGAGGATACAGGAGGAGAGAGGAGGAAAAGAGGAGAGGGAGGATACAGGAGGAGAGAGGAGGAAAGGAGGAGAGGAGGAGGAGGAGAGGGAGGATACAGGAAAAGAGAGGAGGGGAGGAGGGGGGAAGAGGAGAGGAAAGAAGGATACGGGAGGAGAGAGGAGGAAAGAGGAGTGGAAAGGAGGAGAGGAGGGGGAAGAGGAGAGGAAAGGAGGATACAGGAGGAGAGGAGAGGAAAGGAGGAGAGGAGGGGGAAGAGGAGAGGAAAGAAGGATACAGGAGAGGAGAGGAGAGGAGGGTGGGGAGAGGAGAGGAAAGAAGAATACAGGAGGAGAGAGGAGGAAAGGAGGAGGGGGTGAGAGGAAAGACACTATCCCTTTAAAACAAATGTTCTCACAGTTACAAGAGATGGCAATGAAACAAATAATAGAAAAAGAAGAAATTTCTATTTAATTTTAACTGTTTTATTTGAGATTCAGTTTGGTCATTAGAGGGGTGGGACAAGAGGAAAATGGCATTTTGGGGGGAACTTCAGACTTATTTGGTGTTTTAAAAACTATTTTCAAGCATTCTTTTAGTTTTTTTTTAGATTTGGTCTCAGGACAAGTAAATTCACTCAGAAACTGTATGTTTTAGTATTTTGTATGTGGATTATTTAATATTTGATTAAATAATCCTCCTCCTCTCCAATTCTGGAATGACTAAGCAGAAAAGAAAAGTGTTTTTCTTGTTTGTAGAACCGCTCCTGCTCTGTTTGCCTCTGTTAAACATCGTTAAATCTTATTACCATTTCCTTGATCCTGGTCACACCTAGACTTGGAGTTGGACAAACGTTATTGATCCACAGGGGAAATAGTTTAAACACACCTCACACCTCACACCTGTCGGTCTTTCAGCTCTGAAGAAGGTCTTCTCCGAGGACTACGATACCCAGAAGGCGGTGGACGAGGACTTCATCGTGCTCAACCTCGTGGTCAGTTCTGCTTTCTGTTTTCACAAAAGTCGTATTTATCAATTCAAGATGTTTTCCAATTATTTTATTCTTAGATTTGCAGCGTTCACAGCACTCATGAACACTTACAGTGCCGTGAAAAAGTATTTGCCCCCTTCCTGATTTCTGTGTTTTTTGCATATTTATCACTCAAAACATTGTCAGATCATCAAACCAATTTTAATATCACACAGAAACAACCCAAGGAAAGACAAAATTCAGTTTTTGAATGATGATTCCATTTATTAGTGCACAAAAAAAATCTAAACCTATCTGGCCCTATGTGAAAAAGTAATTGCCCCCTTAATCTAATAGCCAGTTGAGCCTCCTTTGACAGCAATAACTGTAACCAAACGTTTGCGATAATTGGTGATGAGTCTTTCACACCGCTGGGGAGGGATTTTGGCCCACTCTTCTATGCAGAATTGTTTCAATTCTGCCATATTGGAGGGTTTTCTTGTATGAACTGCCCGTTTAAGGTCACACCACAGCATCTCAATCGGATTTAAATCCGGACTTTGACTTGGCCACTCCAAAACCTTAATTTTGTTTTCTTTGAGCCATTCAGAGGTGGACTTGCTGGTGTGTTTTGGATCATTGTCCTGTTGCATGATCCAAGAGCGCTTGAGTTTGAGGGCACGAACTGATGGCCGGACATTCTCCTTCAGGATCTTCTGGTAAACAGCAGAATTCATTTTTCCGTCAATCACAGCAAGTTGTCCTGGTCCTGAGGCAGCAAAGCAGGCCCAGACCATCACACTGCCACCACCATGCTTTACTGTGGGCACCATGTTCTTTTTATCAAATGCTGTGCCATTTTTACGCCAGATGAAACGGGCTGCAGACCTTCCAAAAAGTTCAATTTTAGACTCATCGGTCCACAAAATGTTTCTCCAAAAGTCTTGAGGGTCATCAAGGTGCTTTTTGGCAAAGGTGAGACGAGCCTTTGTGTTCTTTTGTGAAAGCAGTGGTTTTCTCCTGGGAACTCTTCCATGGATGCCATTTTTGGCCAGTGTTTTTCTAATGGTGGAGTCATGAACACTGACCTTAACTGAGGCCAACGAGGCCTGTAGTTCTTTCGATGTGCGTCTAGGTTCTTTTGTGACTTCCTGAATGAGCCGTCGTCGCACTCTTGGAGTAATCTTAGTTGGTCGACCACTCCTGGGAAGGGTTGCAACTGTTCCCAGTTTCCTCCATTTTTGAATAATGGCTCTGACAGTGGTTCGCTGGAGCCCCAGAGCTTTGGGAATGGCTTTGTAACCTTTTCCTGAATTATAGACTTCTATCACTTTTTTTCTCATTTGTTCTTGAATTTCTTTGGATCGTGGCATGATGTGTTTGTTCTTGAGATGTTGTAGCCAACTTCACTTTGTTTGACAGGAACTATTTAAGTGATTTCTTGATTCAACACAGGTGGTGACAATCAGGTGTGGGTGTGGCATGTAGAACTGAACTAAGTTTTCTCAAAACTGTGGTTAGTCACAGTTAGTTTGTGATTTAACAAGGGGGGGCAATTACTTTTTCACATAGGGCCAGATAGGTTTAGATTTTTTTTGTGCACTAATAAATGGAATCATCATTCAAAAACTGAATTTTGTCTTTCCTTGGGTTGTTTCTGTGTGATATTAAAATTGGTTTGATGATCTGACAATGTTTTGAGTGATAAATATGCAAAAAACACAGAAATCAGGAAGGGGGCAAATACTTTTTCACGGCACTGTATAGTTTAAAGAGATGCTATTTTCTGATCTATGTTATAATGTTTAATACAGAAACTCCACATTTAGGTTCTTCTCTGTTGCACCTTGTGATGTCATGTGGTAATACAGGAAGTGCTCCACTGTGTTTTTAAACTCCACACACCTTCACTCGAATCATTTGAGGTGTTTTCAGACCTGGAATTGCCGATCTGTACTCAAAGATCCCATGACATGGTACTTCTTGATGCTTTTATATGGCTCCTTAATGGTTCCCCAATACTGTAAATGAATCCTTCTTCAAAATCAACACTCAGTGCATGAGAAACAGAGATAAGATGAGAAAGAGTCATAAATATCTCTCTCAAACTCTTTATTCTGGGCGTTGTTGCTTGAATGCAAATGAGGAGGAAAAAAGATGGACAATAGTAGAGGGTGGGGGCGTGGCCAAACTCCGCTCAGAGCTCAGAGCCCACAGCTGATCCATTTCTGTGTTTTTGCATGGGGGAGAGATTTGAAGCGTTCCATTGAAAAATAAACACATTTCCACAGAAAATAAAATTAAACCACTGCTGTTCAAAGGTCCAGAGGCTCAGATAAAGGACTTCCGAGCCTAGAAACACTCGGATGTGCCTCCAGGCAAATAAAAAAACGCATTTCGCATTGCCTAGCGCATTCGCAGTCCAAACTCTCTGGGCGTGATTTACAGAGACGCTGAGTACAGACAGACGGGGGTGGAACTGCATTTGCATTTCTTTTTTCGATCTGACGTCAATAAGGTGCCTTGTTCAAACTCGCCCGTTTGAGCTCCGATTTTTTGTAACGCAGAAAAGGATCGCAAATGCTCAGTTTAGACATTTCGCAACTTTTAACCATGGGGGGGCGGGGCCTAAACAGGGTAGGGGAGCTCACATTAACGTTCAAAAACCTCAGAAAGTGAAAATTTCATGCCATGGGACCTTCAACTAAAGGTAAAAGGAGCCACTTCATGACATCACAAGGTGGAACAGAGCATTTTGAGCTTTGGAGATGTTCAGACTGATAATAAAGTGTTACTCGAACATGAATGAAACAAAACACAACTCCAGGTTTGTTTTTGAGGAGGAAACCACATTATAGCATGACTTAAAGCTCACAAGAGTCAATCTCGAGAAATAAAGGTACAGCGGTCCCTCGTTTATCGCGGTGGTTACGTTCTAAAAATAACCCGCAATAGGCGAAATTTTTTTTTAATTTTTCAATTATACTACAGGTTTTAAGGCTGTAAACGCCTCACCACACACATGCTACACTTTTCTCAGACTGGCATTAAAGGGATAGTTCGGGTTTTTTGATGTGAATCTGTACGGCGTCCCCTTCACAGTGTCGTGCATTAACACTGACTTACCCCTGACAGTGTCCTCTGGGCCCAGTTCTGCCCCGGTCCTGTTAGTGGGGACTTTTAATAAAGCTTGTTTTTCTTCTCAAAACAATATTTGTCCAAAAAGTGATATATTTGTGTCACAAACAACAATTCAGCAGTGTAATTTGCTTGGTGCTATTTTCTCTCGAATCGTACCGGACCGTTGTGGTGAAGAGGGAGCTGAGCCGAAAGGCAAAGCTCTCTATTTACCGGTCAATCTACGTTCCTCCCCTCACCTATGGTCATGAGCTCTGGGTAATGACCGAAAGGACGAAATCGCGGATACAAGCGGCCGAAATGAGTTTCCTCCGTAGAGTGGCTGGGCGCACCCTTAGAAATAGGGTGAGGAGCTCAATCACGCGGGAGGGGCTCGGAGTAGAGCCGCTGCTCCTCCACGTGGAGAGGATCAGCTGAGGTGGCTCGGGCATCTGTTTCGGATGCCTCCCGGACGCCTCCCTCGGGAGGTGTTCCGGGCATGTCCCACCAGCAGGAGGCCCCGGGGAAGACCCAGGATGCGCTGGCGGGACTATGTCTCCCGGCTGGCCTGGGAACGCCTTGGGGTCCCCCCGGAGGAGCTGGAGGAAGTGTCCGGGGTGAAGGAGGTCTGGGCGTCCCTGCTTAGACTGTTGCCCCCGCGACCCGGCCCCGGATAAGCGGAAGAAAATGGATGGATGGGTCGTATCACTGTGCGCTTATTATTATTATTATTATTATTATTATTATTATTATTATTATTATTATTATTATTAGCCTGTTCACTTGTAAGTGGCGATGTTTACAAGTGAACAGGCTAATAATAATAATAGTAGGCGCGCAGTGATGCGATTCGAGATAAAATAGCACCAAGCGAATATGACTTCTGACTTTTGTTTTGTGACGCAAATATATCACTTTTTGGACAAATATTGTTTTGAGAAGAAAAACAAGCTTTATTAACTGTCCCTGCTAACTTACCGGACCTACTTTCGTCAGCTCCAGAACCGGGGCAGAACTCGGCTCAGAGGACACTGTCAGGGGTAAGTCAGTGTTAATGCACAACACTGCTGAAGGGGGCGCCGTACAGATTCACATCAAAAAACCTGAACTATCCCTTTAACATTTTCTCACATTTCTCTCTCGTTTAAACACTCAAACTTTCGTAGATATTCAACAAAAAAAGCACAGTATTCTAGAACGAAACCAAAGATCAAAACCTGTTTTCGGACCCTAAATTTGTTTGAGAAATCAAAACATAAATGTTTTCCTATATAAAAAATAATATGATCGCTTTTAGAAAAGGCAAATTCAATTTTAATTACACTGGTCTACAAGCAAAATGCTTCCGGAACAAAAGTGGTGACATTTTTCTTGGTTTAGGTCACTAATAAAGAAAAAGTAAGTCAGAAGTGCTGATTGGCTATAGATTCCAAGATATAGTATTGGGTCAAAATAGGAAATTTATGCAAAATAAGACAAAATACCAAAATAAGTTTATCAGAAGGTCCAGTGTGTCTACAAGCAGCAGTTCTATCTGAAAGTCTGTCTGCACATTCACATACATTCACTTTAATATGTCTAGAGTTTTAACATCAAATATTTTTGGATTTCACATAAGAGAGATGCCTCAAAATTGTGTGCACCTGATGTCTTAAGATATTTCTTATTTATTGACAGATAGTGAGTCAACAGGTTCTTCTGATCTTCAGCATTTCATTGCATTGTTGACCTTGTATTGATCCTGCATATGACAAATAAACAATCTTGAATCTTGGATAAAGAAGTGCAAATTAAATATTTTCAAAATGTAAATATTATTTTTAAAGCCCCAGTGTGTAGGATTCGTGGCGCATAGGTGGATGGTGCTATTGCACTTTCTATTTTAGCTACGGCAGACCTCGAGGGTCACCCGGGCTCTCGTACCCGCGCACAAGCCGCGCGCCGCTACTGTATAAATAAAACGCGGTCCCGTTTTTTTTTTTTCTTTTCTCATGAAAACACACATTCCCGATCATGTACCATGACACTCTACACATCAAATGAAACCTTACAGTCTCCTCTTTTTGACTATGCAATTCATTTCCCTGCACAACAATCACTCCCCGAGCACATGGGGCTTTTATACGGAAAAGCACAAAACGAGGTTAGCTTACCTTAGAATGCTTTGCACAGGTCAAACTCTGTATTTCACCATAAACTTGCTCTCAATTTGTCCGTAAGGATCCAGCGAATAAAATCCAGTAAAACAGTTTAGTCCAAAACACGTGTTAGATCCATTACGACGTCTGATCCGGCAGCATGCTTGTGTTGTTTACCCAAAACCACGAGCCTTGCCGAAGGCGGAGCCCAAATGTCCTTCTGCGGCTCTCGTATTCAAAATGGCTGCCTCTGCATGGGGAAGATCCCCCTTTTATGTGACTATATCTAAGTCCAAAAGAATACTTTGATTTCATGATGGAAGTGAAAAGGCTTGGAAAACAATGTATTTTTGAATGGGTATCTTCAATTTCAGTAATTAACGGGTAAAAATCTTACACACTGTCCCTTTAAGCAAAAATGTCTAAATCTCTTGTATAAAAAGATTTGATTTTGATGTAAAATAATATCATTAAATATCTTGAATATGTTAGCTAACCAGCACAGTTATCAATTGATTTTCAGTTCATCTTATCAATATAAATGAGATTTAGCCACTTTTATCTCGGAAGCAGATCGAGTCTAAAAATTTGTAACATCGACCTACGAGCATGGACACATAAGAAATGATTAATAGTGACTCACGCGTGTATTTCGTCGACATTGTGGGTTTTGTCGGGGAGAAAACTTGCAAACATACAGCACTTCAGAGTCACACTGAGATCCAACATTTATATCAATCTGGCAAAGGTGAACGCATTCAGTACTGTACAGGAGACACGGCACAGGAGAACGTCAAATCGGCAAAGGTCTACAGTCCCTCAGCCAATCAGGACGCAGAACACGATGCGCATTGATACACTATAAAAAGAATTGGAATAAAAAAAAATCCGCAAAACAACGAGGCTGCGAAGGTGAACCACGATATAGTGAGTGATCAGTTGGCAACTTGTAAGAAAAATGGAAAATAAAAGCACAAAAATAAAGGAAGTAGTGAGTTCTAAAACAGAATTGCTCTGTTTGTGTCCTTCGTAGTAATTGTCAGTGAACTGCAGATATCAGGCCCAAATTCTCAGGTATCAGGTGTTCTCAGAGTCCAACGAGTCATTTAAACGTACACCAAGGTCCGCCGCCATGGAGATGTCATTGCTTTGTCTGGAATGTTCCACAGTAGGGCATTAAATTAAAATTTTATTGCTCGAAAATGTGTTGACAAGCGGGTATCGTGAGCGAGGTTACCACTTGGTAGGTTTAATGCCGTACTGTGTCAAAGGGATAAGATCTCATTTGAACCCTCCACTAGAAAAGTTACATAATGCACCTTTAAAGGAAAAGTAAAGTTTTTTACAATTTGAGCCTTATTTCGGTAATAAAACAAGTTGTTTTACTCACCCATAGCACTTTGGTGTCATATGAAGCATTTCCGGAGATGTTTTAGATTAGCGTTAGGCTAACGCCGTTAGCCTAGCGCGACTTATAGCCATAGCTTGGGGCATTCCCCGAGCATGTAATATGCCCCGTGCGGGCTCCAAATAACACAAACTTTAGCACTTTTCAAATCATAGAAGCTCGATGTCTTAGTCTATGATTTCGTTTGGTCAAAAGTGGCCTGTAATCCGAGATTTAGCCATAGTTTGGAGTAGATGAGGACGCCAGTGCGCATGCGCGGAGTGTGCTCTCAGCTCCCGGGACCCAAACATGGAACGCAAAGCTGTAAACTATGGGTAAATCTCGGATTACAGGCCACTTTTGATTCAAACAAAATCGTAGACTAAAGACATCGAGCTTCTATGATTTGAAAAGTGCTAAAGTTTGTGTTATTTGGAGCCCGCACGGGGCATATTACATGCTCGGGGAATGCCCCGAGCTATGGCTATAATTCGCACTAGGCTAACGGCGTTAGCCTAACGCTAATCTAAAACATCTCTATGCTACGGGTGAGTAAAACAACTAGTTTTATTACCGAAATAAGGCTCAAATGGTAAAAAACGTTACTTTTCCTTTAATATCACTTTTCTATCTGAAGGTTTAAAATCTCAAAGTAATTCTGATCTTGTTTTTGTTTTTTGTCATTAACAGTACGAAACTACAGACAAGCACCTCTCCCCTGACGGCCAGTACGTGCCCAGAATCGTCTTTGTTGGTAAGTCCACACCATTTTCTTCACTTAAAGATGCAAAATGGTTTTCAAAAACATGTCTGAAGAGGTTTTAGATGCCGCCCATGCACGTTTGAGTAATTTCGCGATCTCTCCAGGGCTTGCGGTTAGCTGTAAGATTCCGTACGAGGCTCCGCCCACAAGCCTACGTTACCCATGCTCCCACACGACAATCCTTCATAAATATACAAAAGCACAATGCAAAACAATACACAACAACTTCACAAACCTGAAGGGGGAGCACGGAGAGCAGAGGAATCAAAAACAAACTCAATCTTATAAAACATGTTCATACGACCGCTTTATCATAGTTTTACTTTCATCCATCAAATGCTTTTCTCTGTAGAGATGTTGTTACTTTGTCTGGAATGTTTCACAGTATGGCTTTAAACCTTTCTGTCTTCATGGAGACCAAACCAGACCGAGTTACGGGTCAGATCTGTGGAGAGGTGACACCACTCACAGGTGAACTCAGGATGTCTGTTTTTCTTGATATTTTTGAGCTTTAAAACCACCTGTAAGTGAATAAATGTAAAATAGAGCTGTTTAATGTCACACTGTGGAACATTCCAGGCAGAGCAATGACATCTCCATAGAAACGGGCAGGTGACGGACCCCCAGTATCCCCAAAATATACATACAAAAAGAGGAAAAAGTTGAGAAAAAAAAGTACAAAAATACAAGAAGTAGTACTTCTAAGTCTAAATGAATCAAAGGGATTTTGATTGTGACTTGACTTCTGTTTTACAGTTTGCATCAAGCCTGGTATAAACAACTATCAGGAAACATTCAAATATTAATATATTAATATAGCAACAGAGAAGGAAATTATAATTTAACAAATGAATTAAATTTTAAGAAATAAAAAAAATGTGCATCACAAGATGTGGGGTGGATTTGTGGAATAATTTAAATGATGAAGTTCAGAGTTGCCCAAATAAATATCGTTTTAAATATCAGATCAAAAACATTATACTTGATGATTATCTTGACATAGGATGAGTTAAAAGGATGGATATATATATGTATATGTGAGCGCTGTCAGGTGATTAAAAAAAATAATCTAATTAATTACAGGATTTGTAATTAATCTAATTAATCACATTTTAATACATTTTTTAGGTGGTTTATTGTGCTCTCCCACAGGGCAAAAAAGGTGTCAAACGTGCATGAAAAAATATTTACAGTGGTACGGACTGCAGACTTCCCCTTTAAGTCTTTCACTAGCTCGCTCTCTTTCTCTCCGTGCACGTTACCTCCACTGTAACCAAGACCAGACTGCTGGCAGACCTGCAGAGTGCACCTGTATACCCCCATTCCCCCTCCCACATGACAGAACATTCATCGAAAGCTCATTTACACCATTCCACTATTACATGGCGAATATTTCTGGTGCCAAAAGGTGAGCACGTACAGTAGCTTTCATGCAACGTCAATACATGATATACAAAGCTTCAAATATACAGAGAATACAAATAATTGCCTGTGCAAATTACTCATGGCTCACATGACCCCCGGAACCCGTGAAACTGGAGGATTTAAGATCGTACCAGATCACACCGCAGGAGGAGGGAGAAGGCGGCCGCACGCAGGTTTAGCGCGATTTGGATGGGCAAAACTGGCGCTTCGAAGTGTGCACCCTTAGTCGCAGCAGAACACGCTGGAGAGGTTATGGGGAATTAGTTTATGGTTTATGATGAAAATGGTTCGGCGCAGAGCAGCAGATAAGATATCTGAGTTTTTGTACAGTTGTAGGGAGTTTGGTATGAATGTAGCTCTCGCCGTTTCTCCACGGGGGAAGAGCATTTGACGTACCCTCTACTAGAAAAGTTACACAATGCAGCTTTAAAGCGTCTGCCTCTCGTCTGCCTCCCCAGACCCCTCCATGACGGTGAGAGCGGACATCATCGGCCGCTACTCCAACCGCATGTACGCCTACGAGCCCACTGACCTCAGCATCTGTAAGTATTATTCATGTAAAAACAACCAGAACTGTGAAAATGTGCGGTTTTAAAGTGCAACTCAACATTAAATCAACTTTTTTTTCTACAATTTTTTTATTCTGCTACATTTTTATTCATTAATAGCATTGCCTGCTGTTCCTAGTGTTTTCTCGGTCATTTCGGTGCAAGTTCAGCACTGCCCTGATTATAAACCGGTTTAAATTACCCAAATGATTCCAGTGAAGGTTTATGGAGTTTGAAAACACAGTGGAGCACTTCCTGTATTACCACATGACATCACAGTGTTTTTTGTTTTGAAAATGTGTTAAATGTGTGAATGAAAAAACACAACTCCAGTTACGTTTGTGACGAGGAAACAAGATTATCACAGAACAGAAAATAACCTAATATGAGCCCTTTAATATATTGAGTGTTTTTTGAAGTTATATTAGTGGAGCCGAAGGTATAAACATTATAAAATGTTTAAAAAAAAAAGTGATTCTTATGTTGGTTTTTCAGTCTTTTTGGGAGTTCTTCTGGTTTAAAATGTGAACTTTGAACAGAATCCTATTATTAAACATAAACCACAAAACTATCAACTATTAAAATATCTCCAATGCTCTCACATGTTTTAAAGATATGTATAATTTTGGGTGTGTAATTGTTACTAATTTATATGTTTTTTTTGGTGTTTTTAGTGACTGAGAACATGAAGAAGGCCAAGAAGCTCCTGAAGGCTGAGCTATGAGCCGGGCTACGACTTTGGAACAGTCCAGATGTTCTTATAGCGTTCGGTTTACAGCAGATCCGCACCGCTGTAAATCCTTCATTTTTTAAAATTGTTATTGTAAACTGTAACAAAACGCGTTGAATAAATATACCGTCCTATTTCCTAATGAGTGTGGCCTTGTTTTAATTACACAAAGACTGAGCAGGTGAGATCTACTGGTTTGTTAAGATTAGAACCATCCATCCATTTTCTTCTGCTTATCCAGGGCCGGGTCGTGGGGGGTCTAAGCAGAGACTCCCAGACCTCCTTCACCCCGGACACTTCCTCCAGCTCCTCTGGGGGGACCCCAAGGTGTTCCCAGGCCAGCCGGGACACATAGTCCTGGGTCTTTCCCGGGGCCTCCTCCCGGTGGGACATGCCCGGAACACCTCCCGAGGGAGGCGTCCGGAACAGACGCCCGAGCCTCTCGATGTGGAGGAGCTCCTCCCGTGTGACTGAGCTCCTCACCCTATCTCTAAGGGAGCGTCCAGCCACTCTGCGGAGGAAACTCATTTCAGCCGCTTGTCCTTTCGGTCATTACCCAGATCTCATGACCATAGGTGAGGGGAGGAACGTAGATCGACGGTAAATCGAGAGCTTTGCCTTTCGGCTCAGCTCCCTCTTCACCACAACGGTCCGGTACAGCGACCGCATCACTGCCGACGCTGCACCGATCCACCTGTCAATCTCACGCTCCATCCTCCCCTCACTTGTGAACAAGACCTCGAGATACTTGAACTCCTCCACCTGAGGCAGGGACTCTCCACCCAGTTAGAACTGTTTAATAAAAACAAAGAAAATACAACTTGTTTCAGTGTCATTAGAGGTGGTGGAGGAGCCAAAATTCTACTGAAGTAAAAGTAAAATTACTTGGAGATGTGTCAGGAATGTTCCACAGTATGAATCTCCATGGAGACTTGCAAGAATGGAAGTTTTTGAGCAATAAATAACACCTGTAAATGAATAAATAAAGATTAGTTTAATGTCGTCATGTGGACAATTTAACCAAAGCATTAACTTCTCCAGAAAAGTTACACAGGGCACCTTTAAAGATGATCTGATTTATATTTTACTTTATGTAACTGGAAGAACAAAACATTCTGCCTGATATAAAAAACATTTATTTAGTACTAATGTGATTGTACTTGGTGTAATAATTTCTAAAGTACATACTCATGCTCCTCTTTGATAACTGGAAACAAGGGTTCACTTTACACGCTGCTCCTGCTTCAGCTGGAACAGCTTCTGACGCAACACATCTTGGTGGGGCTCTTGAAGCCTTAGATAAAAGGAATTTTACAAATTAATTCACACTTTAATAAATGTAAATGTTGACACATGGTATAGTGCAGACCCGGGTATTTCAAATAGGGCCGAAAGGTAGCTTGGAATTAAGAAAATAAAACCTACTTTCAAAATTGTACTGATGCATTTGTACTGATGATCATCTGTCAGACGTGCTTCACATCTCCACCTCAAACATGAACCTGACTTTGATGCACTTTGATGTTGTGACATTTCTTGTATTCTATTATTTGGCAAACAAAGACATTGTGTTTTAATACAAAGTTAAGAAAGTAAAACTCAGAAAGCACTGTGGGGTTAATGTGACTGAAAAAGAGTTACAAATGTTTCACGTTTACCATTGTTTTGAATTATTTTACTGAATAAATTCAGTTTCTGTGGTCACATCTTTATATAGCGCTTTTCCACCTTCAAGGCACCCAAAGCGCTTTACAACAAGGAACCAATCACCCATTCACACACCAGTGTACGCAGACACTGGGAGTGAGGAGTGTCTTGCCCAAGGACACAACGGCAGCATTCATCTGTGGGAGCTGGAATCGTACCAACCAACCTGTGGGTCAGTGGATCTGACCGCTCAACCACTGATGTTTCTTATGTCAAGAGCGGGATTTGAACCACCAACCTTTGGATCAGTGGACAAACGCTCTACCAACTGAGCTGCTGCTCAGTGAAACCTCACTCTCTTATTACAGAAAAAAAGACGTTTACCGCACACTTGTTTGACTTTCCAATTATTCCTTTATTAGGCGTTCGCTCTCAACTAAAAAAGGAATGATCGGAAAGTCAAACAAGTGTGTGGTAAACTTCTTTTTTTCTGGAATTATTCAATGTTCCTGCTGTTAGAAGAAGAAGAAGAAGAAGTGACTTTATTGATCTCACACTGGAGAAATTCTTCATCCTATATATATATACATATATTAGGAGCAGTGGGCAGCACACACATTAGGGCGCCCGGGGACCATCTCCATGATCTTCTTGCTTCGGTTTGGTCAGGACCTAAGCTGGAGGTACCTATGGTGCATGTTTTGCGTTGATGGGGGAAACCGGAGTGCCCGGAGGAAACCCATCCAGACCAGCACCTGGAAGCTGTGCATGGAGTTTTGATCTTTTGAACTCTCTCTCTCTCATTACTTAAGAACTCGTAACTTACCAGCTTCTGTAAACAATGTCATTTACTGATTTCAACGTAGAAATAAAATTAATAACCAGAGTAGACTTCAAACTTTTGGCCCTCCACAATATTTTCTGCTTCTCATTTGGCCCCTGGGGAAAAATAATTGCCCTTCCCTCTATATTCAAATGCAGGGCCTGCAATTGGCTGTAAGTTTTTCCCTTGAACACTGATTGGACATCTGTGCTCACAGCCTTTCAATCACTGTTGATAACTCCTCCATTTCTCCCTCCCCTCAGGTAAAGAGCCTGGGTGTCATCCTGGACAGGACTCTTTCATTCCAGTCACACATCAACAATATCACATGCACAGCCTACTTCCACCTCAGAAATATCAACCGTCTCCGTCCTTCACTCACCCCTCACACAGCCGCCATTCTTGTCAATAGCCTGGTCACCTCACGTCTTGATTACTGCAGTTCCTTCCTGCACGGTCTCCCCCCAAAAAACTATTCATAAGCTACAACTTCTGCAAAACTCTGCTGCCCGGATCATCACCAGAACTCCCTCTGTTCACCACATCACCCCGGTCCTGCAGCAGCTTCACTGGCTCCACATCCACTATCGCATTCAGTTCAAAATCCTACTCCTCACATTCAATAATCCATAACCTGGCTCCTACTTATCTCACAGAACTCCTTCATGTCACCACACACACCCGTTCACTCAGGTCCTCCTCCTCCGTCCTCCTCACAGTCCCTCCTGCAGGTCCTCCTCCTCCGTCCACCTCACAGTCCCTCTCGCTCACTCAGGTCCTCCTCCTCCGTCCTCCTCACAGTCCCTCTCGCTCACTCAGGTCCTCCTCCTCCGTCCTCCTCACAGTCCCTCCTGCAGGTCCTCCTCCTCCGTCCACCTCACAGTCCCTCCCGCTCACTCAGGTCCTCCTCCTCCGTCCTCCTCACAGTCCCTCCCGCTCACTCAGGTCCTCCTCCTCCGTCCTCCTCACAGTCCCTCCCGCTCACTCAGGTCCTCCTCCTCCGTCCTCCTCACAGTCCCTCCTGCAGGTCCTCCTCCTCCGTCCTCCTCACAGTCCCTCCCGCTCACTCAGGTCCTCCTCCTCCGTCCTCCTCACAGTCCCTCCCGCTCACTCAGGTCCTCCTCCTCCGTCCACCTCACAGTCCCTCCCGCTCACTCAGGTCCTCCTCCTCCGTCCTCCTCACAGTCCCTCCCGCTCACTCAGGTCCTCCTCCTCCATCCACCTCACAGTCCCTCTCGCTCACTCAGGTCCTCCTCCTCCGTCCTCCTCACAGTCCCTCCCGCTCACTCAGGTCCTCCTCCTCCGTCCTCCTCACAGTCCCTCCCGCTCACTCAGGTCCTCCTCCTCCGTCCTCCTCACAGTCCCTCCCGCTCACTCAGGTCCTCCTCCTCCGTCCTCCTCACAGTCCCTCCCGCTCACTCAGGTCCTCCTCCTCCTCCTCCTCACAGTCCCTCCTGCAGGTCCTCCTCCTCCATCCACCTCACAGTCCCTCTCGCTCACTCAGGTCCTCCTCCTCCGTCCACCTCACAGTCCCTCCCGCTCACTCAGGTCCTCCTCCTCCTCACAGTTCCTCCTGCTCACTCAGGTCCTCCTCCTTCGTCCTCCTCACAGTCCCTCCCACTCACTCAGGTCCTCCTCCTCCGTCCACCTCACAGTCCCTCACTCAGTTCCTCCTCCTCCGTCCACCTCACAGTCCCTCACTCAGTTCCTCCTCCTCCGTCCTCCTCACAGTCCCTCCCGCTCACTCAGGTCCTCCTCCTCCGTCCACCTCACAGTCCCTCCCGCTCACTCAGGTCCTCCTCCTCCGTCCTCCTCACAGTCCCTCCCGCTCACTCAGGTCCTCCTCCTCCGTCCTCCTCACAGTCCCTCCCGCTCACTCAGGTCCTCCTCCTCCGTCCTCCTCACAGTCCCTCCCGCTCACTCAGGTCCTCCTCCTCCGTCCTCCTCACAGTCCCTCCCGCTCACTCAGGTCCTCCTCCTCCGTCCTCCTCACAGTCCCTCCCGCTCACTCAGGTCCTCCTCCTCCGTCCTCCTCACAGTCCCTCCCGCTCACTCAGGTCCTCCTCCTCCATCCTCCTCACAGTCCCTCCCGCTCACTCAGGTCCTCCTCCTCCGTCCTCCTCACAGTCCCTCCCGCTCACTCAGGTCCTCCTCCTCCTCCTCCTCACAGTCCCTCCCGCTCACTCAGGTCCTCCTCCTCCATCCTCCTCACAGTCCCTCCCGCTCGTCTCAGCACCATGGGGAGCAGGGCCTTCAGCCGCTCTGCTCCTCATCTATGGAACTCACTCCCCCCAGACCTCCGGAACGTTCAATCACTACCAATTTTTAAATCCAGACTCAAGACCCATCTTTTCAAAATATCTTACCCCACTTAATCATTCTCTCCCTGCTGACTGTTTCATTTTACTTGTATTGCTTTGTCCATTCTCTTAGTTTTATTTTTGTACATTCTGCCTGTTTTTAACTGTTCTTAATTGTTTTTAATTAATTGTCTTTGTGCGGTGTCCTTGAGTGTCTAGAAAGGCGCCTTGAAATAAAATGTATTATTATTATTATTATTACTGCTGTGTTGATGCCCTCACGACGATCACCTGTATCACATTAGATATTTACACATTTCAAATTTAATTTATTATATTTTATTATATTTTTTATTATAAATGTGTATGATTAATCTCATCCTCTGTGATTGTCGCCATGTCTCGCCAGAAATCACCATTTTTACCTTGTTCCAACTCAAACTCCAACTCAAACATACAAACCTGTGTAAGGGCCCGTTTACACGAGAACGCTTACGGGTAAAAATGACAAAATATTTTATCAGAAGTGCCTTTCGTTTACACGGTGACTGCGTTTTTGGGGCCTAAAAACGCAAAAATCTAAAACCACCCTCCAGAGTGGAAAAGTTAAATACGCTCCGCTGTAGCGTCTCCGTGTAAACTGCCCAAGACGCAAAACTGGTCAGATCTGCTCACGTCGGTACGCGTATACGTCACATAGATGCGGCATACCTTGATACCACGGATGTTCAAGCTGCGCTAGCAGCTCTAGTCAACATACAAGAGTCATTTCAACAATTGTATAAATCGCACCCACACACGTCTACGGCGTACAAGTGTTTCTCACACTCTCACAGCCAGTAGTCGAGTTGTAAAATGAAACCAGGGGGGATGGTGAAATTGTGGTGTTTCAGGGCAGGGCAGAATTAGAAGGTACTTTGTTAAAATGGAAATGCTTTTATAACAAAAAGTCCATATAATCATTCAATAATTCAATAATACACAGGATATATGTTATCACACACACAACACACTAGGGTTGGGCGGTAATACGGTAATACGGTATACTGCGGTATTTAAAAATAGCAACGGTATCAGATTCATTACCGTCATAAAAAAAAAAAATCTTGCCCTAATATAATATTAACTATAATTAATTTAATGCCTAAATAAAGAGTGTTTGTCCAGCACCTATGTATGTGTGGTTGTGTTTGTTAATTTAATACTATTACAGTTTAAAACTAATATTACTATCGGAGAGATGACGCTCGATGAAGTTCCTGGATGTTGCGTCGTCACGTGACATTACCGCTCATAAGGGAGAAGGAAAAGACAACATGACAGACCGCGCTGAGTTGGTCCCAAAGAAAAACACAACATCTGCAATTTGGCAGCATTTCGGATTTCGGCCAAATGACAAGGGAGAGCCGGGAAATGTCAACGAGGCTGTGTGTAAAACGTGCATGCAGACGGTGGCGGTGTTCTGGTGAAACATCCTACCCGTCGAGAGATAACAGCGGCACTGTGGAGGAGCAGAGGCAACTGCATATTGTCGCCAGTGTAGTGCACTCGTGAATGTATGCATAATTCACCTTCTTAACTGTGTTGTTACAGCTTTGCCATGCGGGTTTTGCTCAGTTCTTGGTTAAGCACTTGGTTATAAAGTCACTGCTTCTGATAATAGTTGCGGTCCCTTTAAAAAAGGCGTGACGTTTGACACGCTGCTTTTGTGTTCTAACGCAGCGCCTTCCTGATATTCTCGCGTGTTAATAAAAACAACTCTCCGTTTTTGAGTCTGAAATGTGAGAAGTTTTCGGGTTTCTTATTACAAACGCAACTTCCACACGAGGCTGTTATTCTGGCAGATGAAGACCCCCTTCTTTGGTGGAAATCCAATGGAGTCAGGCACTTTCCTCTGATAAAATACCTGTGCGTTTGTGCCACAAGCTCTCCATCGGAACGGGTCTTCAGCACCGCGGGCAAAGTTGTCATTCCACAACGTGCCTTATTCAAGCCGGAAAAAGTGAACATGCTGGTTTTGCATTCAATAGCTTAATATTTTTATTTTCAATAAGGAGTAGCTTTTTCTGACGGACGAAAACGGTCCGGGATGTTGTATAGTTGTACGTTTAATTTATTTGATTCATGTTAATAGATTTTAAAAATATACAAACGAGCAGTATTTTCCACTGCGTTCTCAGGACAGGGTTATACATGCACATTTTCGGTTATGTTATTTATGTTGAAAGATGTCAGTCAAGACTCAAGTATAAGACAATCCGTAGGCTTTATTATTTATAACTCGCTTGCAGCACATACAGTCTAGCCTGCCGCTATCTGGCTGTAACTCCTTTTCCTGCTTGCTTGCACTACGGTGATGAACATTAAGCATCGTTCATAGAGTGCCACCTAGTGGCACTATAACATTGTAACATCTCCCTTTACATAATACCTGAAGCTGGAACTCTTACCAGTGCAACACTCTATTTGTATCAGAGTCCTGGTTATAAAACATAACTAAGTATAAAGACTTGAAAAACATAAGAAAGAAATTGTACAATATTTTGCATCTTCAGCTGCTGGATCACTGATGTCGGCTGGGTTCCCCATGTCGCCTCCGGCATTCCAGTTGTAGTCGTCCAGCAGTGGATGGTGGTGGTCAGGAGTGATGGTGAGTTGTTCTTGCACTGGGCGAATGTCTCGGCGGTTGCGACGGTATTTCTTCCCATTCACCAGAACCACATATGAGCGATCGCTGAGCTGGTCAATGCACAAGCCAAGTGCCCAAGTGCTGTCTGGGTGGTTGGGGTGAAGAAGGACGCGTACCGCCTGCCCTTGTGTGATGGGTTGGAGATCGCGAGCATGAAGGTCGTATCGGTGTTTGACACCTGCTCCTTTGAGTCTTTTCTTTGCCACAACATCTTTCGTCACTTCAGGTTTCAGGAGAGCACTCCGTCTGGGTAGGAGCGATCGGGTCCGTCTTGACATGAGTCTTTGGACCGGTGAGCTGTCAAGGCCTTCTGTTGGAGTGTTTCTCCATTCAAGCACTGCTTTCCATGGGTCCTCTCCATCCATTGTGCAGCGTTTCAGCAACGTCTTTGCTATTTTCACTGCGGACTCCACTTTGCCATTGCTTTGGCTGTGATATGGGGATGAGGTTGCATGTTTAAAGTCCCAATCCTCAGCAAATTGTTGGAATTCCATGTTATTGAAGGGGGGACCATTATCTGAGAAGACCGTGTGAGGGGTGCCATGTCTGCAGAATTGTTTCTTGCATGCTTCAATGACAGTAGATGCTGTGTAGTCTGAAAGATCATCAATCTCCCAGTAGTCAGAGTAATAATCCACTATGATGAGATATGTGGAGCTCTTGATGCTGAAGAGGTCTATTCCAACCTTGGACCATGGGATGTCTGGAACGTGGTGTGCAGTAAGTGTTTCTTTTTGTTGTCTCCCTTGGGTGGCATTGCAGGTTGCACAGCCATTAGTGAAGTTCTTAATGTCATCAGCTATTCCTGGCCAGAAGATAGCCTCACGGGCCTTCCTCTGGCTGGCCTCAATACCTGAATGCCCAACGTGAATCTTCTTCAGGAAGCTGTGGCGTAATGGTTCAGGAATGAAGACCCTCTGTCCTTTGAAAATTAGGCCCTCTTCTGCTGTAAGTTCTTCTCTGTATGTCCAGAATGGACGAAGCGGGGTGTCTAAGGCATGTCTGTGTTCTGGCCAGCCCTTGCTGATGTGTCTGTTCAGAGCCCGGGCCACCGGATTTTGAGCAGAGTGTGTCTTAATGGACTCCAACGTCTTCGTAGTGATGTTGGTATTGCTGCTGTGACTGACCTGTTCCAGGTCTGCTGATGTCAGACCCATGGCATATACAGAGGCTGGTGTCTGCATTTGTGGGTGTTCCGCGTTGGACTGTGGAGTTCTGGATAAGAAGTCGGCTACGTGCAGTTCTTTGCCTGGTCTGTACAGTAGGTGTATTTGGTATCTCTGAAGTCTGAGCAACATCCGTTGCAGCCTCTTTGGTGCCATGAGTAGTGACTTCTTGAAAATTGTCTCTAGGGGCTTGTGATCACTGTGAACAGTGATGTGATCCCTGCCATGAATGTACTGATCAAATTTGTCACATGCAAAGACAATGGCCAGACATTCTTTCTCAATTTGTGCGTATCTCTGTTCGGTTGGGGTCAGTGTCCTTGAGGCAAAGGCTACAGGCTGACCGTTTTGAAGGAGGGCTGCTCCTAGGCCAGTTTCACTCGCATCACATTGCAGGGTTACCTCATCATTAAGGTCATAGTACTTAAGGACGGGGTGCTGTGTGACTAGCTGTTTGATACAGCGCAATGCTTCGTCATGCTGTGCTAGCCAGGCCCATTCAACATCCTTGTCAGTCAGACGTCTGAGTGGCTCACAGACATCTGACAAGTGAGGCAAGAATTTGGAGAGGTAGTTGACAAATCCAAGCAGCCGCTGGAGAGACTTCACGTCGTGTGGTGTTTGCATGTTCTGGACAGCGGCTACCTTGTCTGGATCTGGGCATAGCCCTTCTGTGGTGAGTAAGTGTCCCATGTATGTCACACTGGGGAGCTTCAGTCGCAGTTTCCTTTTGTTTAGCTTTAGGTTGACTGCCCTGGCTCGCTGGAGGAGGGCTGTTAGATTTTTGTCATGATCCACCATCGCTTCTTCATTGGTGTCACCGCATCCATAGACAAGAATGTCATCAGCTATTACAGCCACACCCTTGAGGCCCTGTAGCACTTCGTGTTGTCGTCTCTGATACTCTTCGGCTGCTGGCTTGATCCCAAAGGGCATCCTGAGCCACCTGTAGCGCCCTAAAGGTGTCCAGAATGTTGTAAGATAGCTGCTTGCCTTATCTAGCTGTATTTGCCAGTAGCCATCTTTTGCATCCAAGACAAAGAATGTCTTTGCTTTAGCTATTTCAGGCAGAATCTCCTCTATTGTTGGCATCTGATAGTGTGATCGCAGTAGTGCTTTGTTTAGTACTGTCGGGTCGATGCAAATGCGGAGTTTGTCTTTGTTTTCCACCACCACCATATTGCTGATCCATGGGGTTGGGTCTGTGACTTTGGCAATGATGCCTCTGGCTTCCATGTCTTCAATGGCTTTTGTTACTTTGTCTTTGATGGGAATTGGGACCCTGCGAGGAAGTTGCTGCACAGGCCTTATGGCGGGATCGACTTTAGGTGTAGTTCACCGGGGAGGCATCCAAGTCCATCGAACACGTCATCAAATGAGGATATGAGTTCCTCCGTTGTTGGTGGTACGGTGGTGCTGTCTGCTGGCCCTGCATCAAGACTGTGTACGACATGGCTGCTGGTAATCTGGAGTAGATTCAGTTGTAGGCAGGTGTCAGCAGAGAGGAGAGGAGTTTGTGACGTCTCCATGACATGGAACCTCAGGATGTAGGATTTGCCATCATGTTCTGCTTTGAGACTGCATTCCCCTTTTGGCTGAATCAGTGAACCATCGTATAGTTTCAGAGTGGTTTTGCTTGGTGACAAGGGCGGACTGCCATCTTGGAGTAGGCGTTGGAGGTCTGTGAAGCCAATGACATTGACAGTGGAACCAGTGTCTAGTTGGCATTTCATGACATGTGAAGGATCGTACTGAAGCATTTCGGCATTGTGGGGGCTAGTTTGAGGTGTATGAACCACTTGTTTTTATTGGCTTGCATGAAATTAATGTGGGAGAGATAAAGCATTGAATCATTTTCATCATCACTCTCCTCATCACCTTCGACTAGATTTAATTGTGGCTTGCGCTGTTCCTGTTGACATACTCTTGCAAAATGATTCTTTTTTTCCACACGCTTTACATGTCACACCATAGGCAGGACAGTTGGCCTTGGCATGTGCAGTGCCACAGTAACGACATGTCTGTGATGATTTTTGTTTGGCATGTTGGGGCACATTTTGCTGTCTATTGCCCCTGTGGCCCTGGCGAGTGTCTCGTGACGCATAGTTGACGGTGTGTTGATCCTCGCCTGCAATTTTCTTTATTTGGGCCGATGTCTGTTCACTCGCACGGCACATATCAACAGCCTGAGTTAATGTCAATTTCGGTTCACGCAGCATTCGCGCCAGAGCGCCCGTATCTTTGTGCCTATGACAAGTTTGTCACGTATTAGGTCATCTCTAAGGGCACCAAAGTCACAAGTGTCAGCTAGTTTTCTTAGCTTGGCTATGTATTGCTCTGTGGTCTCATTATGGCTTTGCTTGCAATCATTGAACACAAACCTTTCATATATCACGTTTCTGGTCGGTTCAAAGTGTTTTTCCAGTGCATCCAGGACTTTCTTCGGATCTGCTCGGTCCGCGGCAGACATGTGCAGGTGACGCTGCAGTTGATGGCACTCTTTGCCCATTACCGATAGCAGCGTGGCCACGCGAATGTTGTTGTCTTTTTTATCCAAGCCCGTCGCAATTTCGTAGTTGTTCCATTGCGCGCGGAAGAACATCCAGTTGTTGTAGGCATCGCCCTTCATGTCCATGGGCTCTGGGACAGGAATGTGATACGCCATGTTAGAAGTTTTCTTTCTTCTGGGCATCGATTTTGATTAAAGTCAGATTCGTGGTTGGCACAACGTGCGCATACGTGTTCCAGAGGCATTCGGGTTAGACTTCTGACACCATGTTGAAAGATGTCAGTCAAGACTCAAGTATAAGACAATCCGTAGGCTTTATTATTTATAACTCGCTTGCAGCACATACAGTCTAGCCTGCCGCTATCTGGCTGTAACTCCTTTTCCTGCTTGCTTGCACTACGGTGATGAACATTAAGCATCGTTCATAGAGTGCCACCTAGTGGCACTATAACATTGTAACAATTTATTGTTCAGATTTTCTTATTTGATAAGATCAAGTATTTTATTTATTTGATTCCTGTTGGTTTGTTAGCTTTAGCCCACAGACAATGTCATTTCGTCCCTTCGGTTGGCTGCTGTATTTGCACTTTAAACATTTGTTAATAAAAGTTACTAATTTTGTACATGTTTTGTTATGTTTTCAGTATCATTAGGCCTATGTAATGCTTGCTATTCTGTTTCTGAACGGTAAAGGTGCAAGCTGCCATTTGGCAAGGCGACTCCACTGTAGTGCTACGAAGTGTTGGTTTTTTTTTTGTTTTTTTTTAGCCTTAGCAACGGTAATACCGTATACCCCGGGAAAATGTGGAGACGGTTTAACGGTATCAAAATTTGGATACCGCCCAACTCTAACACACACACACACACACACACACACACCTTAGTCCTGGTTTAGTCTTGGTTTAGTCCTGGTTTAGTCCTGGCTTAGTCCTGGTTTAGACCTGTTTTAGTCCTGGCTTAGTCTTGGTTTGGACCTGGTTTAGTTTTGGTTTAGTCCTGGTTTAGTCCTGGTTTAGACCCGGTTTAGATCTGGTTTAGTCTTGGCTTAGTCCTGGTTTGGACCTGGTTTAGTCCTGGTTTAAACCTGGTTTAGTCTTGGTTTAGTCCTGGTTTAAACCTGGTTTAGTCTTGGTTTAGTCCTGGTTTAGTGCCGAAATAGATGCAGAAATAATCTGATAATATGACTCACCCATAAGAATGCGGTCAGATCCATTCTAACAGTTTGCCGTGTTGTCTTTAATAATCCGGAGCTCCGGAGAAAAGGACATAATCCCGAATGTATCCCGTGTCCCGAGGCGAGAGTTCCTTCTTACGTAGCATTAACGTTGCAAGTTAAAGATTCTTCTTCTCTTGGAAATGCCGCGTAAATATCAGGCTCACAGCTGATCGGCGAACAGGCGCAAACACAACAGCGGCAATCGTCATGATTGGCGGGAGCGCGTATCTGTGCGTAATTATGCTGCAACATGATTGGAAGCTGGAGCGCACTGGCCATTTTGACTTAAAAACGGCGAAATTCACCAAAAGTTTAGGGATTTTCATGCCTGATTGATAAAATGCCATAAGGGATGGAAGAAGGGATGCCCGTTTTAGAAGAGGGATGATTTTGACTATTTTTTCCCACAGGGGGGATGCCACCCCCCTCCCCCCATCCCCCCTCAACTCGAGTACTGCTCACAGCCACACAGACGCCAAGACAAGCGACTTCCGCATGAGGCACTTCAAATGTAAAACCCGATGTGATTTTATATTTTCTAATTCACTGTAATCCTCCTGTAATGTCACTATTTTCAGTACAATATTCAAAAACATGTAAACAAAAGTACAAGTCACTGAAATGTTTGGAGCGGAACTTAACAACTCATTTAAAACGCAACTAGAACATTTTATTTTGAAGTTTTACCTTTCTCTTTTCCAGTACAGTCGTGGTTAGAAATGTAACTTGACGCTGTTGTGATGTTTTTTTTGTTTTTTTTTTCAGTCCAGCGCCTCCCTTCGCTGGCTTTTGCGTCCACGTTTGCGTCTTCGTATAAACGCGGATAAAAAATTGAAGACGAGACGCCACTTTTGCGTCTTCTGTTTTAATCGTCGCCGTATAAACGTAGCCTAAGAAAGCAAAACAGCTATTTATTCTGTTGACAGCACAATACCAGCTAATCATTTGCTTTTTAACAGTACAGGGTAAAGATCACAAAGGTTTTGAAGTCATGTGTATCTAAATGTTTTGAGGAACACACACCTTGATGTCTTCCAGCAGGTCGTCCATGTCAGTTACAGTGAGGCCATTGAGAAAAGTATAAGGCTCATGCATTTCCACAGCGAGATCATCATCTTCTGCACTAATGTACTTTGCCAGAAGGTCAATGGTTTAGCACGATCGTCACAAATGCAAATCTTGGACCTAAACATTTGTTTTTGAAATTGAAATACTGAACACAGAAAAATAATACATTATAAAGAGACTTGTACCTTAAAGGAAAAGTAACGTTTTTTTTTTTTACAATCTGAGCCTTCTTTCGGCAATAAAACAAGTAGTTTTACTCACCCATAGCAGTTTGGTGTCAGTTGGAGCAGTATCGCAGAACTTATGTTGTAGCCGTTCTGTTCTACTAGTGATCCCGTATCCGTTAGCGTGAGTTCTCGGGGCACTGATTTGCGGTCTCCAAATAACACAAACTTTAGCACTTTTCAAATCACAGAAGATCGCTGTGTCAGGGTAGACTTTTAGTAGATTCCAAAACGGCCTGAAACCCGATATCGCAACAGAAAAGTAAAGTTCAGAGCGGTGTTAGCTTCTTTCGGACTAGCGGTGTTTACAAAACAGCTGAGTTCACGCATGCGCACTGTCCTCTCTGATGACGTCATCAAATGAAACTATAGCTGGATATCGGGTTTCAGGCCGTTTTGGAATCCACTAAAAGTCTACCCTGACACAGCGATCTTCTGTGATTTGAAAAGTGCTAAAGTTTGTGTTATTTGGACACCGCAAAGTAATGCCCCGAGCACTCACGCTAACGGATACGGGATCATTAGTAGAACAGAACGGCTACAACATAAGTTCTGTGATACTGCTCCAATTGACACCAAACTGCTATGGGTGAGTAAAACTACTTGTTTTATTGCCGAAAGAAGGCTCAGATTGTAAAAAAAACATTACTTTTCCTTTAATTTTGCTTGCTGTAAATGAAAATTGTCCTCTTGCTCTGCCCATGTTTTGAAATGTTCTGCCTCTTTCTCTTTCTGCAGCATCTCCAGCTCAGTTTCCCTCATGGCCTTTTCTTGTTCCCTCTCGAGTCGCAGCTGTTTCACCTGTAAAGACAAAAGTGAAATCTCAAAAAAAAAAAAGTACAGCAGAAAATGATAGGGTAATAACATGTCTGTAAACACTGCAACAGTTTGAATACAATCAGACCTTCTGAAGTTCTCTGCGGTTCTCTTCTTGAATCATTTTATTTTTCTCCTTTAGTTCTTTTTCTCCTAGGTGGCCAATGCCTTTCTTGTCCAGAGAAAACAAAACTATTTCAAATAAACATTTTTACATACTTTTTGCCATTTAAATGTGCCCAATAAGTTGTTATCACCAAAGGGATTGTCAGCATTTGTGTACCCCATGTACTCCTCACTCCAGCCCATCTTTTCTCTTCTTTTTTTCTCCTTGGCTTCCTTCTTGGCTAACCTGGCTCGCTTTTCTTCAGATGTTTCGAGAGCCTGCATCATTTTTTTCAGTTTTTTCTTTTCCTCTTTCTCCTTGGCTGAGCAGTTAGAAGACTCTGAACTTGAGCGTTGCCTTCTTCTGTCCTCTCTCCCCCGTCGTTCCTGTTCTTCACTCATTCTCCTCCGCTCTCTGCTACTTTTTCTTTCCCGGTCCCTCCTTTCCCTGTGTCTATCAGAACTCACATTTCTTCGTTTTACCGGTCGCTGCTACCATCAGATGAGCCTGTACGGGTCCCCCCTCCCTTCTTCTGTGTGATGTCGTCTTCCTCTTTGTATAGGTTTTTTATTTTCTGCTTCTCGAATCATCCGAGTCGGGACTGGAAAGAAAATGCATAAAAATAACTTTGCATCCTCTCAGTCGGTAACGTGTGGCTCATGAGCCAGTTTGTGTGCCCAATATCACGGAATGAAAGGATAGAAAAGTATAATTTTAGACACGAAAAATACCTTGTAGTTCAATCCCTGGGCTTGTTCCTACGGCCAGTACTTTGTCTTTTTTCATCGCCACTTGAGCCACTTCTGGACTTGCCGCGGTGCTTGTGTTGAGGCCGCCGTCGATCAGGAGAAGCATCGCTGGAGCTGCCGCCGCCCCCACCGCTGCTGGATCTACCACGACCCCGGGAGTGTCGTTTGGGCTCTACAGAAGATGATCTGCTCACTCTGGATCTGTTTTGCCTCTCTTGGCTCCGGTTTCTTGAATTGGAGCGAGGCCGACGTCGAGACGAACCCATCACGAACTTTTTTTTTTTTTTTTTTTTTCATTGCATTTATATAGCGCCTTGTCATCCCAAAGCGCTCCATAGTTCACCGTTCATTCACTCCACACTTGGTGGTGGTAAGCTACCTTCTGTAGCCACAGCTGCCCTGGGGCAGACTGACGGAAGCGAGGCTGCCAATCTGCGCCATCGGCCCCTCCGACCACCTCCAACACTCACGCACACTCCACTTTCATACTAGGCAATGTGGGTGAAGTGTCTTGCCTAAGGACACAGCGACAGTTTTTTGCAACTGGCGCCCCCCTGTGGTACCTGGAATTCCCAGCGGTCTCCCATCCAAGTACTAACCAGGCCCTGCCTTGCTTAGCTTCTGAGATCTGACGGGATCAGGCTTTGACAGGCAGGTATGGCCACTTTCCGCCAACGCAGGTCCTTAGAGCTTTGGGGATTTTGTCGTGTAAATAAGAGGCACTCAAAACCACAAAAAATGTCTTCGTAAAAACAACCATACAAGAAATATTTGTACCTATGTATAATACAGATAAAACACAATCATAGTACAAGTCCAGAGCATGGATGTGCAATATTAAAGGTGCAGTGTGTAGGATTCGTGGCGCATAGGTGGATAGTGGCTATGGCACTTCCTGTTTTAGCTACGGCAAACCTCGAGGGTCGGACAGCTCGCGTACCCGCGCGCGCACCTGCCGCGCACCCGGCCGACAACAACGGTATTAATAAAATGCGGTCTCCCGTTCACTGTCTTTTTTCCTTTTCGCATGAAAGCACACATTCCCGATCATGTACCATGATAATCTACACATCAAATGAAACCTTACAGTCTCCTCTTTTTGACTATACAATTCATTTCCCTGCACAACAATCACTCCCTGAGCACATGGGGCTTTTATACGGAAAAGCACAAAACGAGGTTTGTTACTTTGCTTACCTTTGAAGGCTCTGGACAGGTCAAACTCTGTATTTCACCATAAACTTGCTCTCAATTTGTCCGTAAGGATCCAGTGAATAAAATCCAGTAAAACAATTTAGTCCAAAACACGTGTTAGATCCATTACGACGTGTGATACAGCAGCATGCTTGTTGTTTACCCAAAACCACGAGCCTCCCCCCACCCCACCCGCACCTCTCTCCCTCTCTGCTTCTCTCTTGCGGAGCGCGCCTGCTTTGCCTCTGGTGCTACCACGAGCCTTGCCAAAGGCGAAGGCGGAGCCCAAATGTCCTTCTGCGGCTCTCGTATTCAACATGGCTGCCTCTGCATGGGGAAGATCCCCCTTTTATGTGACTACAGGGGGTCCTCGGGTTACGACGTTGATCCGTTCTTGAGACGCGTCGTAACCCGAATTTCGTCGTAAGTCGGAACATAATCAAATAAACGGTAATAACATAAAAAATATACTAAAATAATATAAATAATGTATAATAATAACGTGTAAAATATACTAATACATAAAAAAGTATTAAAAAAGAGAAAACAATCCCTTACCTTTATGGAGAGGAAGCTGCAGAAGGTGCTGGAGAAGCTGGGGCAGGTGAGTCTGGAGGTGAGGCAGACCATTCAGAAGGAGCTGGAGATTCTGGGGCAGGTGAGTCTGGAGGTGAGGCAGACCATTCAGAAGGTGCTGGAGATTCTGGGGCAGGTGAGTCTGGAGTAGTAGAGGCACCTGAGGTAGAGGGTACAGGATCTGTTGCAGGCCTCTCTACCTTCTTAAAATACTGCTCCAGGTTAGTCTGAACAGAGAGCAACCTCTTCTCATCCAAGATCTCCTTGTAACATTGCAACAAATCCATGATGCCTCTGGAAACCCTAGTGAACCTTTCCAAGTTGGGATCCTGGGCCTCAAAAGTTGCCAACGCTTGGTGCATCTCTGCAAAACCTCTTGCCAAGCCCTGCCTTGTGAAAGCCTTAGGCTCTGGGGTGGGTGCTTCTTCTTCCTCTATGATCTGCTTCTCCATTTGTATCAGGTCCTCAGCAGATAACTCCTCTCCATGAGATTCCAGCAGCTCTGCAACATCATCAACCTCCATCTCCAAATTGATGTCCCTACCCAGGGCAACAACGTTCTCAATAACATGCTGAACTGTGTCCTCAAACCCATGGACATTATTCACAAATTGAGGACACATTTTTTTCCAAACACCATTCATGTTTGTTTGCTTAACGTCCTCCCAGGAATCAGCAATGTTCTTTACGGCATCAAGGATGTTGTAGGATTTCCAAAAGTCCTTCAGAGTCAAGTTCTTCTTGGTTTCAGTTGCCCGTAAAGCCATAGCAATAGTCCTTCTGAGGTAGTAGGCCTTGAACGAAACAATCACTCCTTGGTCCATAGGCTGTAAAAGGGCCGTGGTATTAGGTGGAAGGTAAACCACCTTGACATTAGGGTTAAAGTCTCCCAGCTGGGCAGGGTGTCCAGGGGCATTGTCCAGCACTAGCAACACCTTAAAGGGGATACCCTTGGAGGCGCAATACCGCTCCACACTTGGCACAAAATGGTTTATGAACCAGTCCTCAAACACCACAAGTGTCACCCATGCCTTCTTATTTGACCTCCAAATTACTGGTAGTTGACTCTTCCAAATGCCCTTGAGTGCTCTTGGATTTTCAGCCTGATACACCAGCAAGGGCTTCAGTTTGAAGTCGCCAGCAGCATTTCCCCCAAGAAGTAAAGTTAGCCTCTCCTTGCTGGCTTTATGACCGGGTGCGGACCTCTCCTCCCTGGCGATGTACGTGCGGTTAGGCATACGCTTCCAAAATAAACCTGTCTCATCCACGTTGAACACTTGCTGAGCAGAATAACCCCCCTCCTTAATTATCTCAGCCAACGCTTTAGGAAATCCACTTGCTGCTTTCTCATCCCCACTAGCAGCTTCACCTTGCAGTTTAAGGTTATGGTAATTGGCCCGAGCCTTAAATCGCATAAACCAACCCCTACTAGCCACAAACTCTTCACTTTCACTTCCTTCCCCCTTTTCTTTTTTCAAACAGTCTTTTCGCCTTCCCCTGAATCACCATAAGGCTCACTGGAATACGCTGTTGATTTTGATCTTCCAACCAAAGCACCAATAACCTTTCCATCTCAACAATAAGACCACTACACTGCTTGGATATCACCGTCGCTTTCATAGGAGCGGATCCTCTCACATGTTCAACGATGCGCTCTTTAACACATTTTCAACAAAATGTGTTAATAGTGAAGTGTGGGGGGAGACACGGCCCCGGGAGCCCCGCCGGACACGCGAGGAGCACTGCCACGTCCCGAGACGCGCACCAACTCCTTGGAGAAGTGCGCGACACATCCTGCTCTGTCACAGATTTGTCCACGATAAACCCCTCATCGTGGACAAATCCGAGTGTTGAGTGTTTAAACTAGAGACAAATGTGAGAAAATGTTAATTCCAGTCTGAGAAAAGTGTATAATGTGTGTGGTGAGGCATTTACAGCCTTAAAACATGTAGAATAATTGTAAAATATAAAGTTGTCCTACTTCGCGGATTTCTCTTACACGTTATTTCTGGAACCTAACCCCCGCGATAAACGAGGGATTACTGTTTATTAACAATGTTTACGTTTTTACTACTGACAGTTGCACATGAAACCAATGTTGCACATTATCTGTAAATATGTACTTAGCACCTAGCCCAGGGGTTGGCAACCTTTTCCACTCAAAGAGCCGTTTGGAGCCGTTTCACACAGTAAAGAAAACACTGGGAGCCACAAAACCCTTTTGAAATTTTAAATGAAATAACACTGCATATAACGGCTTTTTTTGCCTTTGTGCCATAGAATTACATTTTGAGAATGAATGAACTAAAATAAAATACATTTTAATTAAATACAGTGGTCCCTCGCTATATCGTGGTTCACTTTTCGTGGCCTCGCTGTTTCGTGGATTTTAAAAAATTCAAATTTTTTTTTATAGTGTATCAACGCGCATTTCTGCATCCTGATTGGCTAAGGGACTGTAGACCTTTGCCGATTCGTCAGTCATTCTCCTCCATGTCTCCTGTACAGAATGTGTTCAGTTTGCCAGATTTATATAAATGTTGGATCACAGTGTGACTCTGAAGTGCTGTATGTTTGTTTCTCACCGACAAAACCTGCCACAGCGAAGCGGTCATAAGAACTGTGAAAAACACGCAAAATACACTTTGGTTTCATTCTATAATACTGTGCTTTGTTGTTGAAAATCTACGAAAGTTTGACTGTTTAAACAAGAGAGAAATGTGAGAAAACGTTAATTCCAGTCTGAGAAAAGTGTAGAATGTGTGTGGTGAGGCGTTTACTGCCTTAAAACATGTAGAATAATTGTAAAATATAAAGCTGACGACTTTGCGGATTTCACTTATCGTGGGTTATTTTTAGAACGTGACCCCCGTGATAAACGAGAGACCGCTGTACTGAGCCGCATCAGAGGGATCAAAGAGCCGCATGTGGCTCCGGAGCCGCGGGTTGCCGACCCCTGACCTAGCCTATATTTTTCATAGTGTATATTCTGTAAAGTTTATTCTATTTGATTATACTTTTTTACATGCTTCTCTTTATCTTATTTACCTATTTTAACTTTTTTGCTCTTGGCATCCAGAGTGGGCAGCAAAGTAAGAATTTCATTAAACGTGTTTCTTTACTGTGCATATGACAATAAAAGCTTTGAATCTTGAATCTTAAGAAAGGCATTCACTTGTGGATGCTATGCAGATTTTGTCGTGAGTCATAATCATTATCATTCCATGTATGGAGATAACAAAAATGCTCACCTTTTCTGAAGTCCTCTCAGGAATGGGCAAAGACAGGCCGAGGGACTGTGATTGGTGGTAAACTCCAGCATTCGAATCACCTTTCTGTTTATAGAAATAATTTCATTAAAGGGACAGTGTGTAGGATTCGTGGCGCATAGGTGGTTACTAGCTATTCCACTTCCTCTTTTGGCTACGGCAGACCTCGAGGGTCACCCGGACGCGACGTAGCGCCGAGATCTCGCGTGCCCGCGCACGAACCGCGCACCGCTGTATACATAAAGCGCGGTCCCCCGTTCACTTTTTTTTTTTCTTTTCGCATGAAAACACACAATCCCGATCATGATTCATGACAATCTACACATCAAATGAAACCTTACAGTCTCCTCTTTTTGACTATGCAATTCATTTCCCTGCAAAACAATCACTCCCCGAGCACATGGGGCTTTTATACAGAAAAGCACAAAACTTAGCTTACTTAGCTTACCTTTGAAGGCTTTGCACAGGTCAAACTCTGTATTTCATCATAAACTTGGTCTCAATCTGTCCATAAGGATCCAGCGAATAAAATCCAGTAAAACAATTTAGTCCAAAATACGTGTTGTATCCATTACGATGTGTGATCCGGCAGCATGCTTCTTTACACAGGCTCCCCCCTTCCCCCTCCCCTTCCCCTTCTCTCCTTCTGTCCTTCACTCCCAAACGCAGCGCGGCTAAGCAGCTGTTAGCAGGAGCCGAGGCGAAGGATGAGCCCAAATGTCCTTCTGCGGCTCTCGTATTCAAAATGGCTGCCTCTATATGGGGAAGATCCCCCTTTTATGTGACTATATCTAAGTCCAAAAGAATACTTTGATTTCATGATGGAAGTGAAAAGGCTAGGAAAACAATGTATTTTTGAATGGGTATCTTCAATTTCAGTAATTAACAGGTAAAAATCTTACACACTGTCCCTTTAACAATATGCCTCACGCGCTTTCTGTGTAAAAAATATATCACCTGATTAAAGCCCCAGTGTGTAGGATTCGTGGCGCATAGGTGGATGGTGCTATTGCACTTTCTGTTTTAGCTACAGCAGACCTCGAGGGTCACCCGGGCGCGCGCACGAGCCGCACGCCCCTACTGTATAAATAAAACGCAGTCCTGGTTATTTATTTATTTATTTTTTTGTCATGAAAACACACATTCCCGATCATGTACCATGACACTACACATCAAATGAAACCTTACAGTCTCCTCTTTTTGACTATGCAATTCATTTCCCTGCAAAACAATCACTCCCTGAGCACATGGGGCTTTTATACGGAAAAGCACAAAATGAGGTTAGCTTACCTTAGAATGCTTTGCACAGGTCAAACTCTGTATTTCACCATAAACTTGCTCTCAATTTGTCCGTAAGGATCCAGCGAATAAAATCCAGTAAAACAATTTAGTCCAAAACACGTGTTAGATCCATTACGACGTCTGATCCGGCAGCATGCTTGTGTTGTTTACCCAAAACCACGAGCCTTGCCGAAGGCGAAGGCGGAGCCCAAATGTCCTTCTGCAGCTCTCGTATTCAAAATGGCTGCCTCTGCATGGGGAAGATCCCCCTTTTATGTGACTATATCTAAGTCCAAAAGAATACTTTGATTTCATGATGGAAGTGAAAAGGCTTGGAAAACAATGTATTTTTGAATGGGTATCTTCAATTTCAGTAATTAACGGGTAAAAATCTTACACACTGTCCCTTTAAAGGGATATGCCACCCCCAGGTCAAACTTGGGCATCTCCCCACAGTCCAGACACTAAAATAAGTGGTGGAAAGCGTTTTCCTGGTCACCCAGCCATTGTCCGAGTCTGTCAGCACTGACCGCCGCGGTATCTGCAGCTACTCCGCGTTAGACTGGAGTCTAACGTCGCCAGAGAAAGATTTCGGCCAAAAGGAATTAATTTGCTCGATGCTTTTCCCAATTACTTTCTGTGTAATGCGCATTCATATCGAGTGAAAATAAATGTGCAAATCAACATGGAGAGCTTGACTTGGTCATTTTGGGTGGGAACTATTTTTCAGTGCGGAAAAAGAAAGCCGAAGCACACACCACGCTGCGCAACAGGGGAACTCCCTTCCTGGTGCGTAACTGGGATTCCCCTGGCAGCGTGGTGTGTGCTTCAAAACCACAATTCGAAACCCCTATGTCATGTGACTAGTGTTTCATGAACCCTCGTTGTTTCGCCAGTGCTTCACCAGGGGGCGACGTGTCGAAGCTGAGTGTCATTGACAGAGGTTTCAACGAACCACTGAACTGAAGTTTAAGACAGAATCTTCAACTTAGGATACAGACATTACATTGACACATAGTTAACGTAGTGACACATTCAAAAATACACTCACACATTTAGGTAGGTCACATGTGAAATAGCAATAGAAGTGATAAGTAAGAAAAGAAATAGGCTAAATCCATCCACAGCTGAGAAAATTATATTTTTGAATAAAAATCTTGAATTGTAATACAAAAAGGAGTCTTTATTGTTTTATTTAATTAAACACTAATTACAACAATAACACACATACACATTTTTATTTAACCTTTATTTAACCAGGAAAGTCCAATGAGATAAAAAACTTTTTCCAAGGGAGTCCGAGCTAAGAGGCAGCAAAAAGTTTTAATTTTTTAAAATTAACAAAATGGTTGCAATACAATTCATGGCCGTTGTTTACAGACATTGCACAAAAATACAAAAAGTTACATTTACACAAACAATCAAGCTTTAAAATGATGTACAAATCATGTAAAACAGTTACAAGTTCAGGAGGCTGTCTCAAATGTTCTCAGTGTGGATTTAAAGTCATTCAATGATTAGATTTTAGATTCTAGATTTTACATTTTTGTCTTAGATAGTTTTTGTTTTGTTTCGTCTTTATATTTTATTCTGTCTTTTTGAACTACTTGGCCAGAGAGAAACGAAATTTCGATTCACTGTTGAACACATACGGCAGAATTGACAATAAAGATCAATGATCAAAGTCAAAGTCAGCTTTATTGTGATCATCTTTGAAGCATGTTAACCTGGGATGGGGGTTAAACATTTTGGATGTCACGTCACATATGCCACTCGCTGCTTGATGAGAAACGATAAAGCTTAAATTCCCGCTGCCCCACCAAAGGAGCCATGCATCCGCTGCTGTCCCTGTGTGTTGTCTGGCTGCTGTCCATGGCCTTGGCACTAGAAGAAGACTCCCCAGTGAACTCTGTTCCACGTAGAACTGTCCCCTTTCACCGTAAGTGTTTTCCTTTTAATATGAAATCACGTATTTGTTTGAATAGTTGGCTTTGTTTATTGGTTATGACACAAACTGATGACAGCTGTTTATAAATCAGTCATGTTTTACCTTCAGGGGACAATATTTACTTGTTTCATGAAGAAGGTGTCTTCAACTATTCCACTATGCTGTTAAGAGAAGACTTGGGCCTGTTGGTCATCGGAGCCCGGGAGGCACTTTATGCTGTAGATCTCCAGGATGTCTCTAAAAAGTTGGCTTCAGTAAGAAAACATTTAGTTAATACTAACATTGTCAATGACAAATGAATGCAATAACTGTTTGTTCTACGGACACAAAAGTTACATTTCTCAATAGTAGCATGGAAATTGCAACAGTTGTCCTTAATTAAGACTAACCACAGTTTAAATGTACACTTAGGTGAAATGGGAAGTGACACAGAAACAAAGAGAGGATTGTGGAATGAAAGGGAAAACCCCAGAGGAGTGCTGGAACTATATTAGAATCCTCCATGAAAAGAAAGACAACAGAATTTATGTGTGCGGGACTAATGCATTTGACCCAAAATGTGACTACATGGTGAGATATAGTTAAAATGTCATTGGTCACTATATTTATATATATATATATATATATATATATATATATATATATATATATATATATCACACCCCTGTTCAAATACCAGGTTTATGTAAAAAAAAAAAATTACAGCAAGACAAAATATAGCAGCAATGCGGGGGCCAAGCACCGTTTGACAGGCTCTAACAAGGTCTGACAGGATCTAACAGAGTCTGACGGGGTCTGACAGGGTCAGACCCTGTCAGAACAGACACATCAAAGACAGATCAAAGGTTGCTAGATGCGTTGCTAGGCAATTGACAAATTTCGACGGTTGGGGCTGGGGGCCTATAAATTGCTGTGGGTAATGAGGAGACTGGCTGGAATGTGCATGCCAAATTTCACAACTTTTTACCAGACGGTTCTAGGGGCTGCCATAGACTTCCTATATATAGAAGTATAATAATAATAATCCTGAGACCAGAACATCAAAGGAAAGATCAAAGGGTTACTAGGCAACTTGCCTAGGCAACCGAAAGCAATACCTATAGGGTGCCCAGCACCGAAGGTGCTGGGCCCCCTAATAATTTCACAACTTTTTCCACCTTTCATATGACCTATAACCTGTATAATGCAGAAATCTTTCACGGAGATGAAGTAAAAATAAACAACTGAGATAATGTGGTTGCATAAGTGTGCACACCCTTTTATATCTTGGGATGAGGCTGTGTTCAAATTTAACCAATTTCATTTAAACTCATGTTAAACTGGAGTCAGCACACACCTGTCACCATTTGAAGACCCTCTGATCAAGCCCACATAAAGTTCAGCTGTTCTAGTTCCAGTACAAGCCGTGGTACTGGAGAGCTTCCAAATCATCAGAGCGATCTCATTATTCAAAGATATCAGTCAGGTGAAGGCTACAAAAGAATCTTCAAGGAATTAAATATACCACGGAATACAGTGAAGACTGTCATCATCAAGTGGGGAAAATATGGCACAATATGACATTACCAAGAACAGGACTTCCGTCCAAAATTGATAAGACGAGATGAAAACTAGTCAGGGAGGCTGCCACAAGAGGCCTACAGCAACACTGAAGGAGCTGCAGGAATTTCTGGCAAGTACTGGCTGTGTAGTTGTAACGTCCTGATAGCAACTTTGCGGTCGGAGGAACAGAGTAGAGCTGAGCCAGGATGAAGAATCCAAAAGTGCATTTATTTACAGTCCACCAAGAAAAATGAATAATATTTACAAAGATACAAAAGTTAAAAACCAGCACAGAGCAATCTCCACATGCAGCACCTCTCCTCACACAAAATGGCCCTTGTAATGGACTAGCTACATTACATTTCCTCCCCCCTCTTTTAAGGTTACAATATTTCTAGTCTTCATACACTCTAGACAGGGAGTCAGCAACTACATTGGATTTCCCAGGCTTGTAGTGGACCGTGAAGTTGAATGGTTGGAGCGCCAGGTACCAACCAGCAATTCTTGTATTTGAGTCCTTCATTTTATGGAGCCACTGGAGAGCACGATGATCAGTTTCCAGGCTGAAATGGCGCCCCAACAGGTAGTACCTCAGCGACTCTATGGCCCACTTCATGGCCAAGCACTCCTTTTCTACTGTTGAATACCTGGTTTCTCTGTCCAGTAGTTTCCTGCTCAAAAACCCAACTGGCCTTCTCTCTCCATCCACCTCCTGTAGCAGAACTCCACCTAGGCCCACTCCTGATGCATCAGTTTGTAAAATAAATGATTTGTTGAAGTCTGGGGTCTGCAGAACGGTGTGGTTGTTTGGGGCCTCCTTTAGGTCCCTGAAAACACGATCACATTGGTCAGTCCATTTTACCTTTCTCGGTGCCGCCAGCTTGGTGAGGTCATTGAGCACAGCTGAGCGGTCTGCAAAATGAGGAATGAACTTCCTGTACCAGCCAATCAGACCAAGGAAGCTCTTAACTTTCTTTTTTGTGGCTGGAATGGGGAAAGAGTGAATAGCCTCCATTTTTCCCCACCTGGGGCCTGAGTTTGCCATGTCCAATGACAAAACCCAGGTACTCCACCTCTCTCTGAGCCAGACAACATTTTTGAGGGTTGATTGTTAGGCCAGCGGACTTTATGCACTGCAGGACGCATTTCAGATGAGCCATGTGTTCATCCCAGGTTTGGCTGTAGATGACCACGTCGTCCAAGTATGCAGCTGCAAAGTCTGAAACATCTCTTAAAACATAGTCCATAAGTCTTTGAAAGGTGGCTGGCGCCCCCTGGAGTCCGAAAGGCATAACCTGGAATTGGTACATACCACAAGGAGTTTTAAACGCCGTCAGCTCTCGGACCTCTGGAGCCAGTGCCACTTGCCAATAGCCCTTGCTTAGGTCTAAGGTGGTGATGTAATTGGCCCGCCCCACTCGCTCGAGCAGCTCGTCAATCCTAGGCATTGGGTAAGGGTCACACCATGAGACAGCATTGAGATAACGAAAGTCTATGCAAAATCTCAGTGAGCCATCCTTCTTGGGCACTAGCACCACTGGACTGCACCACTCACTGTTTGAGACCTCAATTATGCCCAGTTCCAACATCAATTTAATTTCCTTTTTCAAAGATTGCACCAACCGCTCAGGTACTCTGTAGCTCTTTTGACGTGGAGGAGCCTCTTTTTTCAGCCGGATATTGTGCTGGACCAGGTCAGTGTAACCAGGTGAGTCTCTGAACAGCTCTGGGTCAATGAGAGGAGCCACTTGTTCCTGCTGGCAGATGGACAGGTTCAAAGCTCCTTTCTCTAGCTTTGCGGTCATACCAGGTCTTTTGATTTTGTTGAGTGGTCCTCAAAGTCTCTTGTGCCAGGGCAGACATTTCCTCCAGGCGTTGTCTCATTTTTACTACATAGGCCACCACGTTCTCTTCCGAGGGGGTTGGGTTCTCCCAATAGTCCTTGAGGAGGTCGAGTGGTCCCCTTACTTGGCGTCCATAGAGCAACTCGAATGGTGAGAACCCCGTTGAGGCCTGTGGCACTTCACGGTATGCGAATAGCAGGTATGGTAACCACTGGTCCCAGTCTGCTCCTGTGTGAGACACAAACTTGCGCAGCATATTTTTCAAAGTTTGATTGTATCGCTCAACTAGCCCGTCCGTCTGGGGGTGGTATGGGGTGGTCCTAATACCCTTAATCCCAAGGAGTTTGTAAACCTGCTGTAATAACCTAGACATAAAGTTTGTCCCACAGTCTGTCAAAACCTCCTTTGGTATTCCCACCCTTGAAAACAGCTGCAATAAACAGTTGGCAACATTTCTGGCTTTGGTTGTTTTCAAAGGGAAAGCTTCTGGGTATCGGGTTGCATAATCACAAAGAACTAAAATGTACTTGTTCCCTGAACTGCTACGTTCTAATGGCCCCACTATGTCCATTCCTATTCTGTGAAATGGAGTTTCAATGATGGGTAGAGGCTGCAACATAGCACGAGGGGCTTTGCGGGATGAGGTACGTTGACATATTTCACATGAATTACAAAATTTTGAAAGGTCATTGTACATGCCTGGCCAAACAAATCTGCTTGCGATTCTGCACATAGTTTTTTGGAAAGCCATGTGTCCCGCCCATGGTACAGAATGACCGAGCTCCATTACTTTGGTTCTGAATTGTTTGGGCAAAGGCTTCAACAGTGCCCTTGCATTGATACAAAATGCCCGTTTTAATAATGTATGTTGCCTCCTCTAAACATCCTGGGTTGCCCCTTTTCACCCCTTCAACTTCTGTGACTTTTTGAAACCAGGGCTTTAGAGACGCATCATCATCCTTTTGGAGAGTGGCTACATCCGTTGGGAGTTCAAATTCAATTTGGAGAGACGGTTTGGTTGATTTTTCAGTTTGCTTGCTAGCCGTGACTTTGAACTTTTCACGTCTTTTCTGTGCTTTGGATTTAACAGATTTTTCCCTTACTGGTTCAAGATCCTCCCCCAGAATGGCAACTCTTGTAAGGACTCTTTTGCCTGCTGAGCTCTAGTAATAACCATGTTATAAGCTCTAGCGGGCTGTGCTTTTTCAGGCAAATTTACAGGTAGATTTTCCGGTAAGTATTTAGGTTGATTAGGGTTTTCAGATGAGTTTTCTGATTGTTGTACCAAATCTAGCAAAATTGGCACATCATTACCAAGAATCACATCAAAAGGCAAATTTGGCACTAAAGCCACTGGCATTAAAAAAGTCTGGCCTCCCACTGTCAAGTAAATCTCTGCTGTAGGGTACTTGCGTTCATCCCCATGAATACAGCTAATGCTAGTTTTGTCCTCACTCCATTTTTCCCTTGACACCAGGCTGGACAAAACCACAGACTGAAACCCCCCGTATCTAACAGTGCTGTAGTACGGTGGCCATTAATCAGAACTGGTGAGGTATGAGCTATCTGGTTTGTTACAATATGGCTGGGCAAAACCGGTCTGGGCACTGCACAGTAAAGAGATGGCTTAGATTTGTTGGCTAGGGGACAGGAATATTGGGTATGGCCTAGGCCATTACACAAGTAACACCTGACCTCTTTACTGGACCTATGGGAACTATTACCAGGACTAGACCTTTGGACATAGCTAGGTGTAAATTGCCTAGGTCTCGACATAGCCCTATTCTGACCAAAACTCCATTCACCCCCATTGGACTTACTTTGGGCTTGGTCTCTGTGTCCATATTCTCGGTCAAGGACTCTTTGAACTTGGAAGGAGTTCCGTCCATAGGTGGCATAGTTGAGTCCTTTCCGTGCAGCTAGGAAGACCCCTGCCAGCTCTGCTGCTTTTTCTGCCGTTCTCGGGTCATGCTCACGGATCCACACTTCAAGTTCCGGTTGAACCATTCTCAGAAACTGCTCCAAAATCAAAGTCTCTGACATCTCCTGTTTGGTACATTTTTCTGGTTGTACCCATTTTGAGAACAAGTCCTTCAGTCGCACATACAGCTCCTTCGGGGTTTCATCTTGGAGGATCTCAGTGGACCGGAATCTTCGTCGGTAAGTCTCTAAAATGATTTCATATTTTGTTAATATTGCTGCTTTAACTTTTTCATAATCCTCAGCCCCAGCAAAGTCCATTTGCACATAGGCACTGCGGGCCTTGCCCGTGAGTAGAGGCACTAAGCGGAGCGCCCATTCATCTCTCGGCCATCTGCAGACTTGAGCCATTCTTTCAAATGTGGTGAGAAAATGTTCTATGTCATCATCAGGTGAGAGTGGCAACAGCTTTGGCTCTCTGTGAACTACCATCTCTCGAAAGCATCTGTTGTACTCACAGACACTGGGAGCTTCAGCTTGATTGTTTTCATTCTGGTCTGTAGGGGGGGCAATTTCTTGGTCTTGTCCTTGGATGACGCGAGTCACCAAAGACTGCATTTCCTTCATCTGGTGCTGCATGGTATTCCATTTAATTTCTTGGTGTGCTGCCTCTTTCACTAGACGCTGATCTCTGGCTGCTTGGGACTGTGCAAGTGACATTACCAGTGCAGTCAACTCTTCCAGCTTGTCCCCAGGTTTGCAAGCTGCTCCAGCCCCTTGGTCGGCAGGTGCACTTGTCCCTTCGTCAGGATCCAGATGTTGATCAATCTGCATTTTTCTTCTTTTACTCATCCTCAGTTACTCTGTAGCATGGATCCCACTTCTGACACCAATTGTAACGTCCTGATAGCAACTTTGCGGTCGGAGGAACAGAGTAGAGCTGAGCCAGGATGAAGAATCCAAAAGTGCATTTATTTACAGTCCACCAAGAAAAATGAATAGTATTTACAAAGATACAAAAGTTAAAAACCAGCACAGAGCAATCTCCACATGCAGCACCTCTCCTCACACAAAATGGCCCTTGTAATGGACTAGCTACATTACAGTAGTACACGTGACAACAATCTCCTGTCTTTTTCATATGTCTGGGCTATGGGGGAGGGTGGCAAGACGGAAGCCTCATCTTACAAAGAAAAACATACAAGCCCGGCTTAATTTTGCAAAAAGACATCTGAAATCTCCCAAACACGTGGTGAAACATGTTATGGTCTGATGACACCAAGGCTGAACTTTTTGGACAGAATTTTTGGCACAAAAACAACACTGCACATCACCAAAATAACACCAGACCTACAGTGAAGAATGGTGGTGGCAGCAGCTTTGGGGCTGTTTTTCTTCAGCTGGGGCGGAGGGTGGAGGGAATTATGAACAGTTCCAAATACCAGTCAGTGTTGGCACAAAACCTTCGGCCTTCTGTTAGAAAGCTGAAGATGAAGAGGAACTTCATCGTTCAGCACGACAATGACCCAGAGCACACATCTAAAACAACAAAAGAACGGCTTCACTGGAATAAGACTGAGGCTTTGGAATGGCCCAGCCAGAGTCCAGACCTGAATCCCATCGAACATCTGTGGGTGACCTGAAGAGTCTGTGCACAGGAGATGCCCTCGACATCTGTCAGATTTGGAGCGGTTTTGCAAAGAAGAGTGGCCAAATATTGCCACATGAAGATGTGCCACGCTGATCGGCTCCTACCCAAAAAGACTGAGTGCTGTAATAAAAGCCAAAGGTGCTGCAACAAAGTCTTAGTTTAAGGGTGTGCATATTTATGAAATCAGGTTATTTTAAGTTTTTTTATTTTATGGTTCCACTTTAAAGGTTTCTGTTTGTTCTTCACTTGCGTTGTACAGGTTATAAGTCACATTAAAGGTGGAAAAAGCTGTGAAATTATTTGTCTTGCTGTCATTTTATTTTTACATCACAACCTGGCATTTGAACAGGGGCATGAAGACTTTTATATCCACTGTATGTATGTATAAATAAATTAAACACTGAATCAAATGTGACCTAAAAACTAAATATGTCTTGTATTTATCTACCAGTCCTATGTAGGTGGGAAAATGATGCTTGAAAATAAGACTGAAAATGGCCAAACCATATGTCCATTTGATCCATATCAAAAATATGCTTCTCTTATGGTTGGTATGTGGCATTCATGATTGGTTAGCGTAAGCTTAAACATTTGAATCTATTTTATGAATTTTCATATCACTGCTCCTGTGTTTTATAGATGATGAGTTGTACTCTGCTACTGTATCGAAATTCCTGGGGACAGAACCTGTCCTTATCCGGAGTTCAGTTCGAAATGAGATCAAAACCTCATGGCTGAATGGTAAGATAAACTCTTAGAGTTTGTATGACATCTCTTTTTTTAATGACACTGAATATAACATTGTGTTTGTTTTAATATGACAGAACCCCACTTTGTGTCATTCGCCCATGTCCCTGAGAGTGTTAACAGTATCACTGGAGATGATGACAAGGTCTACCTGTTCTTTAGTGAGACTGCAGTAGAGTGTGACTGCTGTGATAAGTTTGTGGTGTCACGTGTGGCCCGTGTGTGCAAGGTAAATGTCTACTTTTTTTTAAACAAATCTTTCATGAATCAAAACAACAGATGTGTGTGCAACAATGGTGCGTGTCCACTATGAGGCCTGTCATTTTTGTGTTTGCTGGTGCTTAGCTGTGTTCCCTTCTCACACAGGGAGATCTCGGAGGGTGGAAAACCCTGTATACAAAGTGGACTTCTTTCTTGAAGGCTAGACTGGAGTGTCCCGTCCTGAAGTCTCAGCTGCCTTACATTATTCAGGACACTTACCGCTGGTGTGACCCCAAGAAGCCCTGGACTAGCTGTTTGTTCTACACCATCTTTACCCCGCAGTCGTATGTTGCAAACCTTTGTTGGTGGTAGATTTTGGTGCTTCTTGTGCCTCACTTCTGTAATTCTGTGTTTTAGAGACACATCAGACTTGTCGGCTGTGTGTGTGTACAACGTGTCAGACATCAGCAAAGTATTTTCAGAGGGCAAGTACAAGACCCCTGTCACTGTCCCTGTCCCTGAGACATTTTATGTTAAATGGGTGACGTATAATGGAAAGGTCCCTTCTCCACGGCCAGGAGCAGTGAGTTTTGCCCAACACTTCCTTAATTCTCAAAAGGTTTTTTTTAAAGCAGACAGTTGTCATTTTGTTCTCTGATCCCATTGTCTCTGTTCTTTGCCAGTGTATTAACAATGAAGCTCGTCAAAAGGGTATAAATCAGACTTTAAACCTCCCAGATGAGACACTTCTATTTGTCAAAAACAACCCCATCATGGACGAGGTCATTCAGCCCGATGGAGGAAAACCCAGTTTGGTACGAAAGGGGGCCATGTTCACACGAATCATTGTTAACCAAATGCAGGCTGAAGACAACAAAACATACCACGTCATGTTTATAGGCACAGGTTTGTGATAGGCAGAAAAGCAATCCGTTATTTTGGTGAATATGTAGCAATATATTACAGTATATTTTTTGCAATGAATGCAGAAAATGGCACCATCGTGAAAGCTGTGAACTATAATGGTGAAATGTTCATCATTGAGGAAGTACATGTCTTTAAGTCAGCAGAGCCCATTAAGATCCTTCGTTTTTCCACTGTCACAGTAAGTCTTCTGAAATGCGTGTCAGTAATTTGGTCTCTTTTAAAACGAATGAATCTATAAGTATATGGTTTATATGTACAGAATCAGCTGTATGCTGGCTCAGACTCCGGAGTAGTGCAGATACCTTTGGCCACCTGTGAAAGGTCTTCCACCTGTATGGACTGTGTTCTTAGCAGAGACCCATACTGTGGCTGGGACGACAGGACAGGGAAATGTGTGGCTCTTCTTTCAAAATCACAAAAGTAAGTGGCTGCATTCTCATACAATCTGATTGTTTGAATAAAATATATACTACAAATATTTACATTAGCTTAAATATTCTTCCTAGTAAACGCATTCAAAGTTTGCAAGACGGCGATGCATCTCTTTGCCCAAAACCTGGTGAGTACAATGACATGGGACAGAACAATATTTCAATATAATCACAATACATGAACACTTACTTTTGTTACCCCCTAATAGAACTAATTAGCTCCACTGTTCTTGCTTAAAACTGGAAAAAATGTGCTTGATACAAGTATTTCCAGGGAGCTAGGGGGAACCAACTCACAGTTGGCATCCTATATTAGGGACTTGAACCTATTTTGTACAATTTCCTTGCCATCAATATCCAAATAGTTTTAGATCGGTAGCCTTGTTATAGAAAAAGTGATGCCGTTGTTCTGTTTAAGGAAAATAGATTTGTCAGCAGCATGGGCCAGTTGGGGGAGGCTCAGAATTTCTGACAAGTCAGAACAGTTTCCAGCAAGAAATATTGAGTGTGAGCGCCTCTCAAAATGAAATTATGATAGATCATCAGAAATTCTAAGGGCTATAGTTTTATGATTTGAAAAAGCACTAGAACTCTAATATTACATTTAAAGGTGCACTGTATAACTTTTTTGGTGGAGGATCTGCCACTTGCTTGTCTCTACAGAAATGATGTCGTTTTGTCTGGAAGGTTCCGATATGGCATCAAACATATCCATAATCTTGCATTTACTCAGTAACATGGGTTTTATTGACCTCAAAAGTTGCATTCTTACTATGAGTTGGCTTGCCTCTTCACAGATCTGATATTTTACTTGGTTCTGTGCTGTCACCTGCTGTCTCCATAAAAATAAACAAGTGTAATACCACACTGTGGTACATTCTAGGCAATATCTTTATGGAAAGAAGCAGGTGACGGTCCCTTCTCCAGAAAAGTTTCAGTGTACTTTTAAGAGTGTATGGCTGCTTCAAGTTTGTCTCTTGCACATTTAAAATACCTACTTTAAATGTTTTGATCCAGAAAATCCAAATTTTAAAATTCAATTAACTCTGGTTTCTTTCAGCCCCATCTACACCTGTAAAACAGTATGTTTGGGTTGGCGGAAGCCTGAAACTTCACTGCACTAATCCATCCAATCATGCTGCAACCATCTGGGAGCAAGACGGGCAAACACTGAGCCCTACGGGTCCTCACTATTTTTTAAAAGATGGTTTGCTCATTTTAAATGCCTCAGACTCAGATGCTGGTCTGTACCACTGTCTCTCAGTCGAACGCTCCAAAATTAACAAGTACACAAGCACTGTAGTTGAGTACCACGTTACCATAGTCCATCCACCTTCTTCCGCTTCTTGTGACACAAGCAATGTAATGTAGTTGAGTACCACGTTACCACAGTCCATCCACCTTCTTCCGCTTCTTGTGACACAAGCAATGTAATGTAGTTGAGAACCACGTTACCATAGTCCATCCACCTTCTTCCGCTTCTTGTGACACAAGCAATGTAATGTAGTTGAGAACCACGTTACCATAGTCCATCCACCTTCTTCCGCTTCTTGTGTGGAAAGGGGGATGACATTCGGTTTTCTCACGCACAGTGGGATGGCCCTTCTGTTGCAGGCTTTTATGTTTGTTTTATGGATTTTACTGTGCAGATTTTAAACCCATAAACATCCACAAACACTTTAAGACAAAAACTGGTCCACCCAAAGAACAAAACACCGAGCCACAAACAAAGCAATGTGGTCTACTCCATTCAGTGTAGTGAAGACTGCAGTGAGCGCTACACTGGAGAAACAAAACAGCCACTTCACAAGAGGATGTACCAACACAGACGGGCGTGCCAGAGTGGACCGTCATCTGCCGTACATCTTCACCTAGAAGCCTCGGGCCACTCCTTTGAGGACAGTGAGGTTCAGATCTTAGCCAGGGAAAAGAACTGGTTTGAGAGGAGAGTTAAAGAGGCAATTTTTGTTAAAAAAAAGAGAATCCTTCCTTGAACAGAAATGGAGGGGTCAGACACAATCTCTCTCCCATCTATAATTCCATTCTCAAACCTAAATCAAACAACAAAGAAAACAATAGGGTTAGCCAGATCAGGTCCAGAGGTGTGAAAACACCCATTATGGTACTGAATGGGTATGCTAATTTAGCATACTGTCAGACAGAAACTGAAAAACAAAGAGGTGATAGTTTCAGAGTAATTTCATTGTAGTTAGCTCCTCCCTGCAGCTAGATATAAGCAGTGTCCATCAGCACTCTAACCAGAACTGACGAAGTAGCTTAGATGAGCTGCGAAACGTTTTCGACCAAATAAACTTTGTCCACAGAAAGCTTACCCCAAGCTTATTATTATTATTATTATTATTATTATTATTATTATTATTATTATTATTAGGGGACAAGCACCGTAGGTAGTAAAATGATCTTGCTGCATGGACAGATAATTTCACATCTTTTAAGTCATTTGCTGATAGATTTAATTGTTTATATCTTACATTTGACCAATGTTGGAGTGTAGGATGGAGTGAGTTGGCAGGGGGGGTTCGTGAAAAAGGTTAATGAGGTGGTTAATGATGTTATGGAGGAAGACCAACTGAAAGCAAGAGGCTTTAACAGTTGGTATAGATGGGTTCGATTTGCCAGGTATAGTAATAACAAAACAGACTGCTATGTGTGCACTAAAGCTAAACCAGATCAACTGTTTGTGGTGAATTCGACCTATAGTTAGAAAAGGTGTGGAGAAAAAGCAGTCAATGCGCGATCCGAAGACAGAACCTGGTGTGGAGCTGAGTGCTTATTATATTTAGGGACTCCTGGGTATGCGCATATGTTTAACTTTGAGTGCCCATGGGGTTACACACCTCCAAAGGTGTAAGGCCTTGAAGGTAAGAATAGGTGAAAAAAGTGCACAGTTAGGAATGCCGGTGGGATTATCAATGACACCTGTGGGACCATTCGAATGTGTGGAAAGAACAGGTAGTACGGAAATAGGCAAAATTCCATTAAGTAAATGTCAATATAATTGGAAAGTAAATGAAGATTGTGTAAAAGCGACGCTTAAACGTGCATCTCAGACTAAGGGAGGGAGTTTGGGTTCCATTTATCTACCAGCCTGTCCATATCAGAATCAGACAATTCCATTGGCTGATTATTATTGGTGGTGCGGTGGACAGAGACTTTTTTCAGTACTTCCACAGAACTGGACTGGGAGGTGTGCTAGAGTGCAGATGATTCAAATGGTAATTGTGTTTCCCTCTCTTGAGCCAAAAGGTTCCAGTAGAAAGAAAAAGTTTTGATAGGGAGGCAGGGGGAGTGTATATTGATTCAATTGGCCAACCTAATGAGTTTAATGATAAAAGAAGAAATTCAATTTGTCAACTGGACAAAGTTTGTTTGGTCGAAAACGTTTCGCCGCTCATCCGAGAGGCTTCGTCAGCTCTAATTAGAATGCTGGTAAGACACTTGCTTATATCTTGCTGCAGGGAGGAGCTAACTAGCTAACTACTTTCCGAAACTATCTCATTGGTTTCAGTCTTTTGTTTCTCTGGCGTCTAGATTACCATACCTATTCATCCCTACAACGACTGTTTTTCACACCTCTGGCCCTGACCTGGCTAGCCCTATTGTTCCCCTGTTTGCTTGATCTAGGCTTAAGAATGGAATTATAGATGGGAGACAAATTATGTCTGACTCCACCATTTCTGTTCAGAGAAGGATTCTCTTTTTTGACAAAAATAGCCTCTTTAACTCCCCTCTCAAACCAATTCTTTTCCCTGGCTAAGATCTGAACCTCACTGCCCTCAAAAGAATGGCCCGTGGCTTCTAGGTGAAGATGTACGGCAGATGACGGTCCACTCTGGCATGCCCGTCTGTGTTGGTACATCCTCTTGTGAAGTGGCTGTTTTGTTTCTCCAATGTAGCGCTCACTGCAGTCTTCACTACACTGAATGGAGTAGACCACATTGCTTTGTTTGTGGCTCGGTGTTTTGTCCTTTGGGTGGACGAGTTTTTGTCTTAAAGCGTTTGTGGGTTTGAAATAAACTGGTATTTCATATTGTCTGAAAATCCTCTGTAGTTTTTCCGACACGCCGGCCAGGTAAGGAATCGCTACCCCTTTCCTCCTGGGTTCGGATTCTCTATTATCTTGTTTCTTGCCCTTGTCTCTCTTGGTTTTGTTAACAGCCCATTTAGGATATCCACAAACAGAGAGGGCTTCCTGCACATGTTGTTCTTCTTTCTCCTTACCCTCTGTGCTTGTGGGAACCACTTGGGCCCTGTGTTGTAATGTCCGAATAACACCCAGTTTGTGCTGCAGTGGGTGGTGTGAATCAAAAAGCAGGTATTGGTCTGTGTGTGGGCTCCTTGAAGACTTCTACTTGGAGTCGCCGGTCTCCTTCTATCGTTACTGCACAATCTAAGAACGCCAATGTGTTATCCTTGGCATCTTCACGGGTTAATTTGATATTAGGATCTACAGAATTGATATGTGCAGTAAAAGGTTCCAAATCTTGAGTTTAAGGCGAGACATGAGGTTGCATCAGGATTTGAGTTTATTCTGCCATGGACAACAGCCAACAAAAATACAGAATGGGTAAATTACATTTACTACAATCAACAGCGTTTTATCAATCACACAATAAGTGCAGTGGGTGCACTGGGAGAACAAGTTGATGCTAACAGTGCAGTTGCATGGCAGAATCGACAGGTCCTCGACTGGATGTTGGCAGAAGTTCAGGGTGTCTGCAGCCTGATAGGACCTCAATGTTGCACTTACATCCCAGGTCACACAGCCCCTGATGGTGCCTTTACAGAGGCTATGAATGCCCTAAGGAAACTAAAGCAGAGGTTGCTGAGAATTTTGGAGAGGAGCCAGCAGGGTGGATTCAGTGGTTAGAGGAGACGTTTGGCAGTTGGAAGTCAGCACTGACGAGACTAGCGATAACTGCTTTAGTTTGCCTTGTGTTTTTTAGATTGGTTTTGTGTTGTTGCATTCCTTTATTAAAAACTTTGGTGGTCACTGGGATACAGAGGGAGATGATGGTTTTGACAGCGCCTAAGTATTATGTTGACATTTCTGAGAGCAAGGCAGACCAGGACAGTGATGAAAAGGGGGGATCCATAGATGAAGGGAGTGTAGGGGCTAACAATGTTTAATTTCCAGGTTGAGGTACAAGTTATGTGCTGGTAACCTCTGACCCTACCCCCACAAAGAGCCTCTCTACTGTGCACACATGGGGGTGAAGACATTGTTAATAAACTCATTAAAGGGACTCTATGATTATCAGTAATCCCATATAATCCAAATGTAATCATTTTATATGCATGAAGAGTCCCTCAGTCGTCCAGGTAGAATCCATGATAAAAGAAGAAATTCAATTTGTCAACTGGACAAAGTTTGTTTGGTCGAAAACGTTTCGCCGCTCATCCGAGAGGCTTCGTCAGCTCTGCTGGTAAGACACTTATATCTTGCTGCAGGGAGGAGCTAACTAGCTAGCCCGGGAAAACAATTGGTACATAATTGGGAATGTGAAAAGAAAAAAAAAAAAGTGAACGGGACCGCGTTTTATGTACACAGTAGTGGAGCGCGGTTCTTGCGCCGGTACGCGAGCTGTCCGTGCTACGGCGCGCCCGGGTGACCCTCGAGGTCTGCCGTAGCTAAAACAGGAAGTGCAATAGCGACTATCCACCTATGCGCCACGAATCCTACACACTGGGGCTTTAAACACTAATTACAACAATAACACACATACACATTTTTATTTAACCTTTATTTAACCAGGAAAGTCCAATGAGATAAAAAACTTATTTTTCCAAGGGAGTCCGAGCTAAGAGGCAGCAAAAAGTTTAAATTTTTTTAAATTAACAAAATGGTTGCAATACAATTCATGGCCGTTGTTTACAGACATTGCACAAAAATACAAAAAGTTACATTTACACAAACAAACTTTAAAATGATGTACAAATAATGTAAAACAGTTACAAGTTCATGATGTTCTCAGTGTGGATTTAACTTCTTACGCTGTGACCGGCCCGTGCACGGGCTTGTTCACTGTTTTTTTTTTTTCTTTCCATATAAGAGCACACATTCCCGAACGTGTCCCATGACATCTACACATCAAATTAAACCTTACAGTCTCCTCTTTTTGACTATGCAATTCATTTCCCGGCACAACAATCAGTCCCCGAGCACATGGGGCTTTTATACGGAAAAGCACAAAACGAGGTTTGTTACTTTGCTTACCTTTGAAGGCTCTGGACAGGTCAAACATCTGTATTTCACCACAAGCTCTTGGTATCATTCTGTCCGTAAGGATCCAGCGAATAAAATCCAGTAAAACAATTTAGTCCAAAACACGTTTTAGATCCAATACGATGGCGAAAGTCTTCCCAACTTACATAAGCGCCAGTGTTTTTTTTTCACTTCTTTAGCCTAAATCAAGCAAAATATAACTTTCCTCGCTAAAACCGCGCTCACAGCAGCTAAACACGATGATATACTTAAAATTGACACATAAACCGGCCAGTAAGAAGATGTCTGCGCTGAGCTAGACCTATAAAGGTCCAATCATGTGTGACGCTCCGGTAAATATCAAGTACGACGTTCACGCTTGCTGAGTCAACAAGTTAGGTTACACAGGATGATTGACAGTTCAGGCGAACAGCCAATCAGGAGCTGAACAGGGAGACATATAGTTTGTTAGGCCTTTCACAACAAGTTCCACGTGAAACAGCTGCGTAACGCGAAATTGCGGTCTGTGCGTAAACTGCGCGTAATTTACGCACAGTTTGCGTCTTGCGCCTTTGCTGTTGATTTGAGTTTCCTTGATTGAAAATATGGCTAAAAGGACTGGAAAGAGAAAATATTTAAGTTTGGAGGCTGTAGATTTCAGCTCTGGAGCAGTCTGGAGCAGGTGGAGAATCAGGAAACATATGGGCTGTGTGGAGGTGTTGTTTATGAAGGATGTACTTCTGGATGTGTAAGTATCATTAGGGACCGAGCCCGAAGGGGGACGAAGGTCCCTATTGTTGTTGCTTTGTTTCCGTATTATTATTATTATTCTTGTTCATACACGCTGGGGCAATTTTGAGCATGTTCCCATGCTTCAAAACGAACGAAACTTTGCACGGGCATCACAAAGTGCTGCCAGTACGACCACACAAAGTCTCGTCCCTGGGGGACCTGGGGGTCCCTGGGAGACCCCCCACTGGGGGACCCCCAGTGGGGGGTCTCCTAGACCGTACCTCAGATGGGCATCAATTTTGGTAAGCATAATCTTAAGACGTTGGAGATGTTAAATTGCGAAGGATTTTCAAATAGGCGGTAATATGACGATACGGCGGATCGATAAAGTTAGGTATGGAATTTGAAACACTTCTCCTACACCGTACCTCAGATAGGCTTAAATTTTGGTGAACATAATCTTAAGACGTTGTAGATGTTAAATTGCGAAGGATTTTCAAATAGGCGGTAATATGACGACACGGCGGATCGATAAAGTTAGGTATTTATTGAATGGGAGTGATGAGTTATGAATGGGAGGTATTTGTTGCTAGGCAACGCCCTGATCAAAGGTCTTTGATCTTTGTACCTTTGATCTGATATAGCTGCAAGCAGCAATGTGGGGACAAGCATCGAAGGTTCATGTAGGCCTCAGCATGGAGGCCACATGCAGGGTCTGACAGGGTCTGACAGAGTCTGACAGGGTCTAACAGAGTCTGACAGGGTCTGACAGGGTCTGACAGGGTCTGACAGGGTCTGTTCTGACAGGGTATCTACAATGTCATGGCCACGCCCAACAGGAAGTGAGATAATTGTGCCAGGCACACGAAATTTGGTATGGCTGTGCGTCTCAGTAAAACGAACAAACGCAGGTGCGAGGTCCCGACCAACGCCGCTTGCGGCTTTAATTTTATTATGTATTTGATCTAGTATTTGAATAAAAATAAAACAATAAACATTAGATTTTTTTGTGCATTTAGATCACTTTTTGTAAAATAGACCTACTATTATTTATTGGGTGTTTAGATAAAATAAATAAGAAAATAAATAAGAATAGATTTTATTTTTTAGATTTAGATTTTTGTCTTAGATAGTTTTTGTTTTGTCTTTATTGTATTTTGTACACTGTTTTTGCACTACTTGGCCAGAGAGAAACAAAATTTCGATTCACTGTATGTTGAACATATATGGGAGAATTGACAATAAAGCCGACTTTGATCTTTGAAAATAAAATTTTAGAAAGCATATTTTGAGCTTATTTCCTATTATATTTTTGTGTTTTTCTTACTAGTGTCATCACTGTGTACCAATAAAGCCCAACTGCAGATAAGGAGCCCTACCACGACCGGAGCAACAAAGAACGGATGGGCAGCAGTGGTGAGCGCACAAATGGCAGGCTGAAGTGTAGAAGATGTCAGTCAAAGACAGCTGTAAAATGTTCTACCTGTGACACTGCACTCTGCTTTATTCAAACAAGGGACTGCTACAATCAGTGGCACACACCAGACTCTTAGTGTGTAAATACCTGTAAATATGTGTGTAATGTTTAGTGTCCATGGTTTTTTGAAAATGTATACAGTGTGCAGTGTTATAGAATTTTTCAATACATATTTTCATTTTCAACACTTGTTTGGTCTATTTGTGATTGAAAAAAAAAACAAACACTTTTTTATAGAATGTAATTCTCAGGGACATAATATAGTAACCTTGTGTGCAGAAATGGATTCCTCTAGATGTAAGCTTTCAGTAGAGCCCTCAATGATGTCTGTAGGTTGAATGAGTCAAAAGTTATTAAACGTTTTCTAAATGTTTCCAATTTGGATAGGTTTGGATAGGTTTGGATAAAAGCATGATCCCTGTATAAAACGCCTGGACAAAGTATAACAAAAAGTGGAGTAAAAAGTTTATTTTTACAGCTATTGATTCCCAATTTGAAATTTGAGTGGTCAACAACTTATTGTATTGAAAGATAGTGTATTTTAGGCCTCAGCTATGAACAGCAGCTATAGACACCTTTTATATTTAGAAAAAAATTAGGCGAGGATAAAAAAACCACTTTTTTTTGGTGTTCCAAGGTGTGTAACTTTTTTCCCAATCACATTTGGAGTGAATGTAAATGCTGAGGGTAAAACTAGAGAATGTTCCCTTTACACAGAGACCAAACATTTGTATATAATCCATATACTTCAATAACAGGAATGATTTTAATTTGGAGAGGTCCTTTTAGGGACAATTGCTCAAAAAAGGCCCTCCACTGTAAGGGGTTAAAGTCATTCAATGATTAGATTTTAGATTCTAGATTTTACATTTTTGTCTTAGATAGTTTTTGTTTTGTTTCGTCTTTATATTTTATTCTGTCTTTTTGAACTACTTGGCCAGAGAGAAACGAAATTTCGATTCACTGTTGAACACATACGGCAGAATTGACAATAAAGATCAATGATCAAAGTCAAAGTCAGCTTTATTGTGATCATCTTTGAAGCATGTTAACCTGGGATGGGGGTTAAACATTTTGGATGTCACGTCACATATGCCACTCGCTGCTTGATGAGAAACGATAAAGCTTAAATTCCCGCTGCCCCACCAAAGGAGCCATGCATCCGCTGCTGTCCCTGTGTGTTGTCTGGCTGCTGTCCATGGCCTTGGCACTAGAAGAAGACTCCCCAGTGAACTCTGTTCCACGTAGAACTGTCCCCTTTCACCGTAAGTGTTTTCCTTTTAATATGAAATCACGTATTTGTTTGAATAGTTGGCTTTGTTTATTGGTTATGACACAAACTGATGACAGCTGTTTATAAATCAGTCATGTTTTACCTTCAGGGGACAATATTTACTTGTTTCATGAAGAAGGTGTCTTCAACTATTCCACTATGCTGTTAAGAGAAGACTTGGGCCTGTTGGTCATCGGAGCCCGGGAGGCACTTTATGCTGTAGATCTCCAGGATGTCTCTAAAAAGTTGGCTTCAGTAAGAAAACATTTAGTTAATACTAACATTGTCAATGACACATGAATGCAATAACCGTTTGTTCTACGGACACAAAAGTTACATTTCTAAATAGTAGCACAGAAATTGCAACAGTTGTCCTTAATTAAGACTAACCACAGTTTAAATGTACACTTAGGTGAAATGGGAAGTGACACAGAAACAAAGAGAGGATTGTGGAATGAAAGGGAAAACCCCAGAGGAGTGCTGGAACTATATTAGAATCCTCCATGAAAAGAAAGACAACAGAATTTATGTGTGCGGGACTAATGCATTTGACCCAAAATGTGACTACATGGTGAGATATAGTTAAAATGTCATTGGTCACTATATATATATATATATATATATATATATATATATATATATATATATATATATATATTACACCCCTGTTCAAATACCAGGTTTATGTAAAAAAAAAAAATTACAGCAAGACAAAATATAGCAGCAATGCGGGGGCCAAGCACCGTTTGACAGGCTCTAACAAGGTCTGACAGGATCTAACAGAGTCTGACGGGGTCTGACAGGGTCAGACCCTGTCAGAACAGACACATCAAAGACAGATCAAAGGTTGCTAGATGCGTTGCTAGGCAATTGACAAATTTCGACGGTTGGGGCTGGGGGCCTATAAATTGCTGTGGGTAATGAGGAGACTGGCTGGAATGTGCATGCCAAATTTCACAACTTTTTACCAGACGGTTCTAGGGGCTGCCATAGACTTCCTATATATAGAAGTATAATAATAATAATCCTGAGACCAGAACATCAAAGGAAAGATCAAAGGGTTACTAGGCAACTTGCCTAGGCAACCGAAAGCAATACCTATAGGGTGCCCAGCACCGAAGGTGCTGGGCCCCCTAATAATTTCACAACTTTTTCCACCTTTCATATGACCTATAACCTGTATAATGCAGAAATCTTTCACGGAGATGAAGTAAAAATAAACAACTGAGATAATGTGGTTGCATAAGTGTGCACACCCTTTTATATCTTGGGATGAGGCTGTGTTCAAATTTAACCAATTTCATTTAAACTCATGTTAAACTGGAGTCAGCACACACCTGTCACCATTTGAAGACCCTCTGATCAAGCCCACATAAAGTTCAGCTGTTCTAGTTCCAGTACAAGCCGTGGTACTGGAGAGCTTCCAAATCATCAGAGCGATCTCATTATTCAAAGATATCAGTCAGGTGAAGGCTACAAAAGAATCTTCAAGGAATTAAATATACCACGGAATACAGTGAAGACTGTCATCATCAAGTGGGGAAAATATGGCACAATATGACATTACCAAGAACAGGACTTCCGTCCAAAATTGATAAGACGAGATGAAAACTAGTCAGGGAGGCTGCCACAAGAGGCCTACAGCAACACTGAAGGAGCTGCAGGAATTTCTGGCAGGTACTGGCTGTGTAGTTGTAACGTCCTGATAGCAACTTTGCGGTCGGAGGAACAGAGTAGAGCTGAGCCAGGATGAAGAATCCAAAAGTGCATTTATTTACAGTCCACCAAGAAAAATGAATAATATTTACAAAGATACAAAAGTTAAAATCCAGCACAGAGCAATCTCCACATGCAGCACCTCTCCTCACACAAAATGGCCCTTGTAATGGACTAGCTACATTACATTTCCTCCCCCCTCTTTTAAGGTTACAATATTTCTAGTCTTCATACACTCTAGACAGGGAGTCAGCAACTACATTGGATTTCCCAGGCTTGTAGTGGACCGTGAAGTTGAATGGTTGGAGCGCCAGGTACCAACCAGCAATTCTTGTATTTGAGTCCTTCATTTTATGGAGCCACTGGAGAGCACGATGATCAGTTTCCAGGCTGAAATGGCGCCCCAACAGGTAGTACCTCAGCGACTCTATGGCCCACTTCATGGCCAAGCACTCCTTTTCTACTGTTGAATACCTGGTTTCTCTGTCCAGTAGTTTCCTGCTCAAAAACCCAACTGGCCTTCTCTCTCCATCCACCTCCTGTAGCAGAACTCCACCTAGGCCCACTCCTGATGCATCAGTTTGTAAAATAAATGATTTGTTGAAGTCTGGGGTCTGCAGAACGGTGTGGTTGTTTAGGGCCTCCTTTAGGTCCCTGAAAACACGATCACATTGGTCAGTCCATTTTACCTTTCTCGGTGCCGCCAGCTTGGTGAGGTCATTGAGCACAGCTGAGCGGTCTGCAAAATGAGGAATGAACTTCCTGTACCAGCCAATCAGACCAAGGAAGCTCTTAACTTTCTTTTTTGTGGCTGGAATGGGGAAAGAGTGAATAGCCTCCATTTTTCCCCACCTGGGGCCTGAGTTTGCCATGTCCAATGACAAAACCCAGGTACTCCACCTCTCTCTGAGCCAGACAACATTTTTGAGGGTTGATTGTTAGGCCAGCGGACTTTATGCACTGCAGGACGCATTTCAGATGAGCCATGTGTTCATCCCAGGTTTGGCTGTAGATGACCACGTCGTCCAAGTATGCAGCTGCAAAGTCTGAAACATCTCTTAAAACATAGTCCATAAGTCTTTGAAAGGTGGCTGGCGCCCCCTGGAGTCCGAAAGGCATAACCTGGAATTGGTACATACCACAAGGAGTTTTAAACGCCGTCAGCTCTCGGACCTCTGGAGCCAGTGCCACTTGCCAATAGCCCTTGCTTAGGTCTAAGGTGGTGATGTAATTGGCCCGCCCCACTCGCTCGAGCAGCTCGTCAATCCTAGGCATTGGGTAAGGGTCACACCATGAGACAGCATTGAGATAACGAAAGTCTATGCAAAATCTCAGTGAGCCATCCTTCTTGGGCACTAGCACCACTGGACTGCACCACTCACTGTTTGAGACCTCAATTATGCCCAGTTCCAACATCAATTTAATTTCCTTTTTCAAAGATTGCACCAACCGCTCAGGTACTCTGTAGCTCTTTTGACGTGGAGGAGCCTCTTTTTTCAGCCGGATATTGTGCTGGACCAGGTCAGTGTAACCAGGTGAGTCTCTGAACAGCTCTGGGTCAATGAGAGGAGCCACTTGTTCCTGCTGGCAGATGGACAGGTTCAAAGCTCCTTTCTCTAGCTTTGCGGTCATACCAGGTCTTTTGATTTTGTTGAGTGGTCCTCAAAGTCTCTTGTGCCAGGGCAGACATTTCCTCCAGGCGTTGTCTCATTTTTACTACATAGGCCACCACGTTCTCTTCCGAGGGGGTTGGGTTCTCCCAATAGTCCTTGAGGAGGTCGAGTGGTCCCCTTACTTGGCGTCCATAGAGCAACTCGAATGGTGAGAACCCCGTTGAGGCCTGTGGCACTTCACGGTATGCGAATAGCAGGTATGGTAACCACTGGTCCCAGTCTGCTCCTGTGTGAGACACAAACTTGCGCAGCATATTTTTCAAAGTTTGATTGTATCGCTCAACTAGCCCGTCCGTCTGGGGGTGGTATGGGGTGGTCCTAATACCCTTAATCCCAAGGAGTTTGTAAACCTGCTGTAATAACCTAGACATAAAGTTTGTCCCACAGTCTGTCAAAACCTCCTTTGGTATTCCCACCCTTGAAAACAGCTGCAATAAACAGTTGGCAACATTTCTGGCTTTGGTTGTTTTCAAAGGGAAAGCTTCTGGGTATCGGGTTGCATAATCACAAAGAACTAAAATGTACTTGTTCCCTGAACTGCTACGTTCTAATGGCCCCACTATGTCCATTCCTATTCTGTCAAATGGAGTTTCAATGATGGGTAGAGGCTGCAACATAGCACGAGGGGCTTTGCGGGATGAGGTACGTTGACATATTTCACATGAATTACAAAATTTTGAAAGGTCATTGTACATGCCTGGCCAAACAAATCTGCTTGCGATTCTGCACATAGTTTTTTGGAAAGCCATGTGTCCCGCCCATGGTACAGAATGACCGAGCTCCATTACTTTGGTTCTGAATTGTTTGGGCAAAGGCTTCAACAGTGCCCTTGCATTGATACAAAATGCCCGTTTTAATAATGTATGTTGCCTCCTCTAAACATCCTGGGTTGCCCCTTTTCACCCCTTCAACTTCTGTGACTTTTTGAAACCAGGGCTTTAGAGACGCATCATCATCCTTTTGGAGAGTGGCTACATCCGTTGGGAGTTCAAATTCAATTTGGAGAGACGGTTTGGTTGATTTTTCAGTTTGCTTGCTAGCCGTGACTTTGAACTTTTCACGTCTTTTCTGTGCTTTGGATTTAACAGATTTTTCCCTTACTGGTTCAAGATCCTCCCCCCAGAATGGCAACTCTTGTAAGGACTCTTTTGCCTGCTGAGCTCTAGTAATAACCATGTTATAAGCTCTAGCGGGCTGTGCTTTTTCAGGCAAATTTACAGGTAGATTTTCCGGTAAGTATTTAGGTTGATTAGGGTTTTCAGATGAGTTTTCTGATTGTTGTACCAAATCTAGCAAAATTGGCACATCATTACCAAGAATCACATCAAAAGGCAAATTTGGCACTAAAGCCACTGGCATTAAAAAAGTCTGGCCTCCCACTGTCAAGTAAATCTCTGCTGTAGGGTACTTGCGTTCATCCCCATGAATACAGCTAATGCTAGTTTTGTCCTCACTCCATTTTTCCCTTGACACCAGGCTGGACAAAACCACAGACTGAAACCCCCCCGTATCTAACAGTGCTGTAGTACGGTGGCCATTAATCAGAACTGGTGAGGTATGAGCTATCTGGTTTGTTACAATATGGCTGGGCAAAACCGGTCTGGGCACTGCACAGTAAAGAGATGGCTTAGATTTGTTGGCTAGGGGACAGGAATATTGGGTATGGCCTAGGCCATTACACAAGTAACACCTGACCTCTTTACTGGACCTATGGGAACTATTACCAGGACTAGACCTTTGGACATAGCTAGGTGTAAATTGCCTAGGTCTCGACATAGCCCTATTCTGACCAAAACTCCATTCACCCCCATTGGACTTACTTTGGGCTTGGTCTCTGTGTCCATATTCTCGGTCAAGGACTCTTTGAACTTGGAAGGAGTTCCGTCCATAGGTGGCATAGTTGAGTCCTTTCCGTGCAGCTAGGAAGACCCCTGCCAGCTCTGCTGCTTTTTCTGCCGTTCTCGGGTCATGCTCACGGATCCACACTTCAAGTTCCGGTTGAACCATTCTCAGAAACTGCTCCAAAATCAAAGTCTCTGACATCTCCTGTTTGGTACATTTTTCTGGTTGTACCCATTTTGAGAACAAGTCCTTCAGTCGCACATACAGCTCCTTCGGGGTTTCATCTTGGAGGATCTCAGTGGACCGGAATCTTCGTCGGTAAGTCTCTAAAATGATTTCATATTTTGTTAATATTGCTGCTTTAACTTTTTCATAATCCTCAGCCCCAGCAAAGTCCATTTGCACATAGGCACTGCGGGCCTTGCCCGTGAGTAGAGGCACTAAGCGGAGCGCCCATTCATCTCTCGGCCATCTGCAGACTTGAGCCATTCTTTCAAATGTGGTGAGAAAATGTTCTATGTCATCATCAGGTGAGAGTGGCAACAGCTTTGGCTCTCTGTGAACTACCATCTCTCGAAAGCATCTGTTGTACTCACAGACACTGGGAGCTTCAGCTTGATTGTTTTCATTCTGGTCTGTAGGGGGGGCAATTTCTTGGTCTTGTCCTTGGATGACGCGAGTCACCAAAGACTGCATTTCCTTCATCTGGTGCTGCATGGTATTCCATTTAATTTCTTGGTGTGCTGCCTCTTTCACTAGACGCTGATCTCTGGCTGCTTGGGACTGTGCAAGTGACATTACCAGCGCAGTTAACTCTTCCAGCTTGTCCCCAGGTTTGCAAGCTGCTCCAGCCCCTTGGTCGGCAGGTGCACTTGTCCCTTCGTCAGGATCCAGATGTTGATCAATCTGCACTTTTCTTCTTTTACTCATCCTCAGTTACTCTGTAGCATGGATCCCACTTCTGACACCAATTGTAACGTCCTGATAGCAACTTTGCGGTCGGAGGAACAGAGTAGAGCTGAGCCAGGATGAAGAATCCAAAAGTGCATTTATTTACAGTCCACCAAGAAAAATGAATAATATTTACAAAGATACAAAAGTTAAAAACCAGCACAGAGCAATCTCCACATGCAGCACCTCTCCTCACACAAAATGGCCCTTGTAATGGACTAGCTACATTACAGTAGTACACGTGACAACAATCTCCTGTCTTTTTCATATGTCTGGGCTATGGGGGAGGGTGGCAAGACGGAAGCCTCATCTTACAAAGAAAAACATACAAGCCCGGCTTAATTTTGCAAAAAGACATCTGAAATCTCCCAAACACGTGGTGAAACATGTTATGGTCTGATGACACCAAGGCTGAACTTTTTGGACAGAATTTTTGGCACAAAAACAACACTGCACATCACCAAAATAACACCAGACCTACAGTGAAGAATGGTGGTAGCAGCAGCTTTGGGGCTGTTTTTCTTCAGCTGGGGCGGAGGGTGGAGGGAATTATGAACAGTTCCAAATACCAGTCAGTGTTGGCACAAAACCTTCGGCCTTCTGTTAGAAAGCTGAAGATGAAGAGGAACTTCATCGTTCAGCACGACAATGACCCAGAGCACACATCTAAAACAACAAAAGAACGGCTTCACTGGAATAAGACTGAGGCTTTGGAATGGCCCAGCCAGAGTCCAGACCTGAATCCCATCGAACATCTGTGGGTGACCTGAAGAGTCTGTGCACAGGAGATGCCCTCGACATCTGTCAGATTTGGAGCGGTTTTGCAAAGAAGAGTGGCCAAATATTGCCACATGAAGATGTGCCACGCTGATCGGCTCCTACCCAAAAAGACTGAGTGCTGTAATAAAAGCCAAAGGTGCTGCAACAAAGTCTTAGTTTAAGGGTGTGCATATTTATGAAATCAGGTTATTTTAAGTTTTTTTATTTTATGGTTCCACTTTAAAGGTTTCTGTTTGTTCTTCACTTGCGTTGTACAGGTTATAAGTCACATTAAAGGTGGAAAAAGCTGTGAAATTATTTGTCTTGCTGTCATTTTATTTTTACATCACAACAACCTGGCATTTGAACAGGGGCATGAAGACTTTTATATCCACTGTATGTATGTATAAATAAATTAAACACTGAATCAAATGTGACCTAAAAACTAAATATGTCTTGTATTTATCTACCAGTCCTATGTAGGTGGGAAAATGATGCTTGAAAATAAGACTGAAAATGGCCAAACCAAATGTCCATTTGATCCATATCAAAAATATGCTTCTCTTATGGTTGGTATGTGGCATTCATGATTGGTTAGCGTAAGCTTAAACATTTGAATCTATTTTATGAATTTTCATATCACTGCTGTGTTTTATAGATGATGAGTTGTACTCTGCTACTGTATCGAAATTCCTGGGGACAGAACCTGTCCTTATCCGGAGTTCAGTTCGAAATGAGATCAAAACCTCATGGCTGAATGGTAAGATAAACTCTTAGAGTTTGTATGACATCTCTTTTTTTAATGACACTGAATATAACATTGTGTTTGTTTTAATATGACAGAACCCCACTTTGTGTCATTGGCCCATGTCCCTGAGAGTGTTAACAGTATCACTGGAGATGATGACAAGGTCTACCTGTTCTTTAGTGAGACTGCAGTAGAGTGTGACTGCTGTGATAAGTTCGTGGTGTCACGTGTGGCCCGTGTGTGCAAGGTAAATGTCTACTTTTTTTTAAACAAATCTTTCATGAATCAAAACAACAGATGTGTGTGCAACAATGGTGCGTGTCCACTATGAGGCCTGTCATTTTTGTGTTTGCTGGTGCTTAGCTGTGTTCCCTTCTCACACAGGGAGATCTCGGAGGGTGGAAAACCCTGTATCAAAAGTGGACTTCTTTCTTGAAGGCTAGACTGGAGTGTCCCGTCCTGAAGTCTCAGCTGCCTTACATTATTCAGGACACTTACCGCTGGTGTGACCCCAAGAAGCCCTGGACTAGCTGTTTGTTCTACACCATCTTTACCCCGCAGTCGTATGTTGCAAACCTTTGTTGGTGGTAGATTTTGGTGCTTCTTGTGCCTCACTTCTGTAATTCTGTGTTTTAGAGACACATCAGACTTGTCGGCTGTGTGTGTGTACAACGTGTCAGACATCAGCAAAGTATTTTCAGAGGGCAAGTACAAGACCCCTGCCCCTGTCCCTGTCCCTGAGACATTTTATGTTAAATGGGTGACGTATAATGGAAAGGTCCCTTCTCCACGGCCAGGAGCAGTGAGTTTTGCCCAACACTTCCTTAATTCTCAAAAGGTTTTTTTTAAAGCAGACAGTTGTCATTTTGTTCTCTGATCCCATTGTCTCTGTTCTTTGCCAGTGTATTAACAATGAAGCTCGTCAAAAGGGTATAAATCAGACTTTAAACCTCCCAGATGAGACACTTCTATTTGTCAAAAACAACCCCATCATGGACGAGGTCATTCAGCCCGATGGAGGAAAACCCAGTTTGGTACGAAAGGGGGCCATGTTCACACGAATCATTGTTAACCAAATGCAGGCTGAAGACAACAAAACATACCACGTCATGTTTATAGGCACAGGTTTGTGATAGGCAGAAAAGCAATCCGTTATTTTGGTGAATATGTAGCAATATATTACAGTATATTTTTTGCAATGAATGCAGAAAATGGCACCATCGTGAAAGCTGTGAACTATAATGGTGAAATGTTCATCATTGAGGAAGTACATGTCTTTAAGTCAGCAGAGCCCATTAAGATCCTTCGTTTTTCCACTGTCACAGTAAGTCTTCTGAAATGCGTGTCAGTAATTTGGTCTCTTTTAAAACGAATGAATCTATAAGTATATGGTTTATATGTACAGAATCAGCTGTATGCTGGCTCAGACTCCGGAGTAGTGCAGATACCTTTGGCCACCTGTGAAAGGTCTTCCACCTGTATGGACTGTGTTCTTAGCAGAGACCCATACTGTGGCTGGGACGACAGGACAGGGAAATGTGTGGCTCTTCTTTCAAAATCACAAAAGTAAGTGGCTGCATTCTCATACAATCTGATTGTTTGAATAAAATATATACTACAAATATTTACATTAGCTTAAATATTCTTCCTAGTAAACTCATTCAAAGTTTGCAAGACGGCGATGCATCTCTTTGCCCAAAACCTGGTGAGTACAATGACATGGGACAGAACAATATTTCAATATAATCACAATACATGAACACTTACTTTTGTTACCCCCTAATAGAACTAATTAGCTCCACTGTTCTTGCTTAAAACTGGAAAAAATGTGCTTGATACAAGTATTTCCAGGGAGCTAGGGGGGAACCAACTCACAGTTGGCATCCTATATTAGGGACTTGAACCTATTTTGTACAATTTCCTTGCCATCAATATCCAAATAGTTTTAGATCGGTAGCCTTGTTATAGAAAAAGTGATGCCGTTGTTCTGTTTAAGGAAAATAGATTTGTCAGCAGCATGGGCCAGTTGGGGGAGGCTCAGAATTTCTGACAAGTCAGAACAGTTTCCAGCAAGAAATATTGAGTGTGAGCGCCTCTCAAAATGAAATTATGATAGATCATCAGAAATTCTAAGGGCTATAGTTTTATGATTTGAAAAAGCACTAGAACTCTAATATTACATTTAAAGGTGCACTGTATAACTTTTTTGGTGGAGGATCTGCCACTTGCTTGTCTCTACAGAAATGATGTCGTTTTGTCTGGAAGGTTCCGATATGGCATCAAACATATCCATAATCTTGCATTTACTCAGTAACATGGGTTTTATTGACCTCAAAAGTTGCATTCTTACTATGAGTTGGCTTGCCTCTTCACAGATCTGATATTTTACTTGGTTCTGTGCTGTCACCTGCTGTCTCCATAAAAATAAACAAGTGTAATACCACACTGTGGTACATTCTAGGCAATATCTTTATGGAAAGAAGCAGGTGACGGTCCCTTCTCCAGAAAAAGTTTCAGTGTACTTTTAAGAGTGTATGGCTGCTTCAAGTTTGTCTCTTGCACATTTAAAATACCTACTTTAAATGTTTTGATCCAGAAAATCCAAATTTTAAAATTCAATTAACTCTGGTTTCTTTCAGCCCCATCTACACCTGTAAAACAGTATGTTTGGGTTGGCGGAAGCCTGAAACTTCACTGCACTAATCCATCCAATCATGCTGCAACCATCTGGGAGCAAGACGGGCAAACACTGAGCCCTACGCGTCCTCACTATTTTTTAAAAGATGGTTTGCTCATTTTAAATGCCTCAGACTCAGATGCTGGTCTGTACCACTGTCTCTCAGTCGAACGCTCCAAAATTAACAAGTACACAAGCACTGTAGTTGAGTACCACGTTACCATAGTCCATCCACCTTCTTCCGCTTCTTGTGACACAAGCAATGTAATGTAGTTGAGAACCACGTTACCATAGTCCATCCACCTTCTTCCGCTTCTTGTGTGGAAAGGGGGATGACATTCGGTTTTCTCACGCACAGTGGGATGGCCCTTCTGTTGCAGGCTTTTATGTTTGTTTTATGGATTTTACTGTGCAGATTTTAAACCCATAAACATCCACAAACACTTTAAGACAAAAACTGGTCCACCCAAAGAACAAAACACCGAGCCACAAACAAAGCAATGTGGTCTACTCCATTCAGTGTAGTGAAGACTGCAGTGAGCGCTACACTGGAGAAACAAAACAGCCACTTCACAAGAGGATGTACCAACACAGACGGGCGTGCCAGAGTGGACCGTCATCTGCCGTACATCTTCACCTAGAAGCCTCGGGCCACTCCTTTGAGGACAGTGAGGTTCAGATCTTAGCCAGGGAAAAGAACTGGTTTGAGAGGAGAGTTAAAGAGGCAATTTTTGTTAAAAAAAAGAGAATCCTTCCTTGAACAGAAATGGAGGGGTCAGACACAATCTCTCTCCCATCTATAATTCCATTCTCAAACCTAAATCAAACAAACAAACAAAGAAAACAATAGGGTTAGCCAGATCAGGTCCAGAGGTGTGAAAACATCCATTATGGTACTGAATGGGTATGCTAATTTAGCATACTGTCAGACAGAAACTGAAAAACAAAGAGGTGATAGTTTCAGAGTAATTTCATTGTAGTTAGCTCCTCCCTGCAGCTAGATATAAGCAGTGTCCATCAGCACTCTAACCAGAACTGACGAAGTAGCTTAGATGAGCTGCGAAACGTTTTCGACCAAATAAACTTTGTCCACAGAAAGCTTACCCCACACAAAGGATCGTGGGAAGTGTGCCAGAGCCCATTATTATTATTATTATTATTATTATTATTATTATTATTATTATTATTATTATTATTATTAGGGGACAAGCACCGTAGGTAGTAAAATGATCTTGCTGCATGGACAGATAATTTCACATCTTTTAAGTCATTTGCTGATAGATTTAATTGTTTATATCTTACATTTGGCCAAGGTTGGAGTGTAGGATGGAGTGAGTTGGCAGGGGGGGTTCGTGAAAAAGGTTAATGAGGTGGTTAATGATGTTATGGAGGAAGACCAACTGAAAGCAAGAGGCTTTAACAGTTGGTATAGATGGGTTCGATTTGCCAGGTATAGTAATAACAAAACAGACTGCTATGTGTGCACTAAAGCTAAACCAGATCAACTGTTTGTGGTGAATTCGACCTATAGTTAGAAAAGGTGTGGAGAAAAAGCAGTCAATGCGCGATCCGAAGACAGAACCTGGTGTGGAGCTGAGTGCTTATTATATTTAGGGACTCCTGGGTATGCGCATATGTTTAACTTTGAGTGCCCATGGGGTTACACACCTCCAAAGGTGTAAGGCCTTGAAGGTAAGAATAGGTGAAAAAAGTGCACAGTTAGGAATGCCGGTGGGATTATCAATGACACCTGTGGGACCATTCGAATGTGTGGAAAGAACAGGTAGTACGGAAATAGGCAAAATTCCATTAAGTAAATGTCAATATAATTGGAAAGTAAATGAAGATTGTGTAAAAGCGACGCTTAAACGTGCATCTCAGACTAAGGGAGGGAGTTTGGGTTCCATTTATCTACCAGCCTGTCCATATCAGAATCAGACAATTCCATTGGCTGATTATTATTGGTGGTGCGGTGGACAGAGACTTTTTTCAGTACTTCCACAGAACTGGACTGGGAGGTGTGCTAGAGTGCAGATGATTCAAATGGTAATTGTGTTTCCCTCTCTTGAGGAGCCAAAAGGTTCCAGTAGAAAGAAAAAGTTTTGATAGGGAGGCAGGGGGAGTGTATATTGATTCAATTGGCCAACCTAATGAGTTTAATGATAAAAGAAGAAATTCAATTTGTCAACTGGACAAAGTTTGTTTGGTCGAAAACGTTTCGCCGCTCATCCGAGAGGCTTCGTCAGCTCTAATTAGAATGCTGGTAAGACACTTGCTTATATCTTGCTGCAGGGAGGAGCTAACTAGCTAACTACTTTCCGAAACTATCTCATTGGTTTCAGTCTTTTGTTTCTCTGGCGTCTAGATTACCATACCTATTCATCCCTACAACGACTGTTTTTCACACCTCTGGCCCTGACCTGGCTAGCCCTATTGTTCCCCTGTTTGCTTGATCTAGGCTTAAGAATGGAATTATAGATGGGAGACAAATTATGTCTGACTCCACCATTTCTGTTCAGAGAAGGATTCTCTTTTTTGACAAAAATAGCCTCTTTAACTCCCCTCTCAAACCAATTATTTTCCCTGGCTAAGATCTGAACCTCACTGCCCTCAAAAGAATGGCCCGTGGCTTCTAGGTGAAGATGTACGGCAGATGACGGTCCACTCTGGCATGCCCGTCTGTGTTGGTACATCCTCTTGTGAAGTGGCTGTTTTGTTTCTCCAATGTAGCGCTCACTGCAGTCTTCACTACACTGAATGGAGTAGACCACATTGCTTTGTTTGTGGCTCGGTGTTTTGTCCTTTGGGTGGACGAGTTTTTGTCTTAAAGCGTTTGTGGGTTTGAAATAAACTGGTATTTCATATTGTCTGAAAATCCTCTGTAGTTTTTCCGACACGCCGGCCAGGTAAGGAATCGCTACCCCTTTCCTCCTGGGTTCGGATTCTCTATTATCTTGTTTCTTGCCCTTGTCTCTCTTGGTTTTGTTAACAGCCCATTTAGGATATCCACAAACAGAGAGGGCTTCCTGCACATGTTGTTCTTCTTTCTCCTTACCCTCTGTGCTTGTGGGAACCACTTGGGCCCTGTGTTGTAATGTCCGAATAACACCCAGTTTGTGCTGCAGTGGGTGGTGTGAATCAAAAAGCAGGTATTGGTCTGTGTGTGTGGGCTCCTTGAAGACTTCTACTTGGAGTCGCCGGTCTCCTTCTATCGTTACTGCACAATCTAAGAACGACGATTGATATGTGCAGTAAAAGGTTCCAAATCTTGAGTTTAAGGCGAGACATGAGGTTGCATCAGGATTTGAGTTTATTCTGCCATGGACAACAGCCAACAAAAATACAGAATGGGTAAATTACATTTACTACAATCAACAGCGTTTTATCAATCACACAATAAGTGCAGTGGGTGCACTGGGAGAACAAGTTGATGCTAACAGTGCAGTTGCATGGCAGAATCGACAGGTCCTCGACTGGATGTTGGCAGAAGTTCAGGGTGTTTGCAGCCTGATAGGACCTCAATGTTGCACTTACATCCCAGGTCACACAGCCCCTGATGGTGCCTTTACAGAGGCTATGAATGCCCTAAGGAAACTAAAGCAGAGGTTGCTGAGAATTTTGGAGAGGAGCCAGCAGGGTGGATTCAGTGGTTAGAGGAGACGTTTGGCAGTTGGAAGTCAGCACTGACGAGACTAGCGATAACTGCTTTAGTTTGCCTTGTGTTTTTTAGATTGGTTTTGTGTTGTTGCATTCCTTTATTAAAAACTTTGGTGGTCACTGGGATACAGAGGGAGATGATGGTTTTGACAGCGCCTAAGTATTATGTTGACATTTCTGAGAGCAAGGCAGACCAGGACAGTGATGAAAAGGGGGGATCCATAGATGAAGGGAGTGTAGGGGCTAACAATGTTTAATTTCCAGGTTGAGGTACAAGTTATGTGCTGGTAACCTCTGACCCTACCCCCACAAAGAGCCTCTCTACTGTGCACACATGGGGGTGAAGACATTGTTAATAAACTCATTAAAGGGACTCTATGATTATCAGTAATCCCATATAATCCAAATGTAATCATTTTATATGCATGAAGAGTCCCTCAGTCGTCCAGGTAGAATCCATGATAAAAGAAGAAATTCAATTTGTCAACTGGACAAAGTTTGTTTGGTCGAAAACGTTTCGCCGCTCATCCGAGAGGCTTCGTCAGCTCTAATTAGAATGCTGGTAAGACACTTATATCTTGCTGCAGGGAGGAGCTAACTAGCTAGCCCGGGAAAACAATTGGTACATAATTGGGAATGTGAAAAGAAAAAAAAAAAAGTGAACGGGACCGCGTTTTATGTACACAGTAGTGGAGCGCGGTTCTTGCGCCGGTACGCGAGCTGTCCGTGCTACGGCGCGCCCGGGTGACCCTCGAGGTCTGCCGTAGCTAAAACAGGAAGTGCAATAGCGACTATCCACCTATGCGCCACGAATCCTACACACTGGGGCTTTAAACACTAATTACAACAATAACACACATACACATTTTTATTTAACCTTTATTTAACCAGGAAAGTCCAATGAGATAAAAAACTTATTTTTCCAAGGGAGTCCGAGCTAAGAGGCAGCAAAAAGTTTAAATTTTTTTTAATTAACAAAATGGTTGCAATACAATTCATGGCCGTTGTTTACAGACATTGCACAAAAATACAAAAAGTTACATTTACACAAACAAACTTTAAAATGATGTACAAATAATGTAAAACAGTTACAAGTTCATGATGTTCTCAGTGTGGATTTAACTTCTTACGCTGTGACCGGCCCGTGCACGGGCTTGTTCAGTTTTTTTTTTTTCTTTCCATATAAGAGCACACATTCCCGAACGTGTCCCATGACATCTACACATCAAATTAAACCTTACAGTCTCCTCTTTTTGACTATGCAATTCATTTCCCGGCACAACAATCAGTCCCCGAGCACATGGGGCTTTTATACGGAAAAGCACAAAACGAGGTTTGTTACTTTGCTTACCTTTGAAGGCTCTGGACAGGTCAAACATCTGTATTTCACCACAAGCTCTTGGTATCATTCTGTCCGTAAGGATCCAGCGAATAAAATCCAGTAAAACAATTTAGTCCAAAACACGTTTTAGATCCAATACGATGGCGAAAGTCTTCCCAACTTACATAAGCGCCAGTGTTTTTTTTTCACTTCTTTAGCCTAAATCAAGCAAAATATAACTTTCCTCGCTAAAACCGCGCTCACAGCAGCTAAACACGATGATATACTTAAAATTGACACATAAACCGGCCAGTAAGAAGATGTCTGCGCTGAGCTAGACCTATAAAGGTCCAATCATGTGTGACGCTCCGGTAAATATCAAGTACGACGTTCACGCTTGCTGAGTCAACAAGTTAGGTTACACAGGATGATTGACAGTTCAGGCGAACAGCCAATCAGGAGCTGAACAGGGAGACATATAGTTTGTTAGGCCTTTCACAACAAGTTCCACGTGAAACAGCTGCGTAACGCGAAATTGCGGTCTGTGCGTAAACTGCGCGTAATTTACGCACAGTTTGCGTCTTGCGCCTTTGCTGTTGATTTGAGTTTCCTTGATTGAAAATATGGCTAAAAGGACTGGAAAGAGAAAATATTTAAGTTTGGAGGCTGTAGATTTCAGCTCTGGAGCAGTCTGGAGCAGGTGGAGAATCAGGAAACATATGGGCTGTGTGGAGGAGGCGTTGTTTATGAAGGATGTACTTCTGGATGTGTAAGTATCATTTTATTATGTATTTGATGTAGTATTTGAATAAAAATAAAACAATAAACATTAGATTTTTTTGTGCATTTAGATCACTTTTTGTAAAATAGACCTACTATTATTTATTGGGTGTTTAGATAAAATAAATAAGAAAATAAATAAGAATAGATTTTATTTTTTAGATTTAGATTTTTGTCTTAGATAGTTTTTGTTTTGTCTTTATTGTATTTTGTACACTGTTTTTGCACTACTTGGCCAGAGAGAAACAAAATTTCGATTCACTGTATGTTGAACATATATGGGAGAATTGACAATAAAGCCGACTTTGATCTTTGAAAATAAAATTTTAGAAAGCATATTTTGAGCTTATTTCCTATTATATTTTTGTGTTTTTCTTACTAGTGTCATCACTGTGTACCAATAAAGCCCAACTGCAGATAAGGAGCCCTACCACGACCGGAGCAACAAAGAACGGATGGGCAGCAGTGGTGAGCGCACAAATGGCAGGCTGAAGTGTAGAAGATGTCAGTCAAAGACAGCTGTAAAATGTTCTACCTGTGACACTGCACTCTGCTTTATTCAAACAAGGGACTGCTACAATCAGTGGCACACACCAGACTCTTAGTGTGTAAATACCTGTAAATATGTGTGTAATGTTTAGTGTCCATGGTTTTTTGAAAATGTATACAGTGTGCAGTGTTATAGAATTTTTCAATACATATTTTCATTTTCAACACTTGTTTGGTCTATTTTTGATTGAAAAAAAAAAAAACACTTTTTTATAGAATGTAATTCTCAGGGACATAATATAGTGACCTTGTGTGCAGAAATGGATTCCTCTAGATGTAAGCTTTCAGTAGAGCCCTCAATGATGTCTGTAGGTTGAATGAGTCAAAAGTTATTAAACGTTTTCTAAATGTTTCCAATTTGGATAGGTTTGGATAGGTTTGGATAAAAGCATGATCCCTGTATAAAACGCCTGGACAAAGTATAACAAAAAGTGGAGTAAAAAGTTTATTTTTACAGCTATTGATTCCCAATTTGAAATTTGAGTGGTCAACAACTTATTGTATTGAAAGATAGTGTATTTTAGGCCTCAGCTATGAACAGCAGCTATAGACACCTTTTATATTTAGAAAAAAATTAGGCGAGGATAAAAAAAAAAACACTTTTTTTTTGGTGTTCCAAGGTGTGTAACTTTTTTCCCAATCACATTTGGAGTGAATGTAAATGCTGAGGGTAAAACTAGAGAATGTTCCCTTTACACAGAGACCAAACATTTGTATATAATCCATATACTTCAATAACAGGAATGATTTTAATTTGGAGAGGTCCTTTTAGGGACAATTGCTCAAAAAAGGCCCTCCACTGTAAGGGGTTAAAGTCATTCAATGATTAGATTTTAGATTCTAGATTTTACATTTTTGTCTTAGATAGTTTTTGTTTTGTTTCGTCTTTATATTTTATTCTGTCTTTTTGAACTACTTGGCCAGAGAGAAACGAAATTTCGATTCACTGTTGAACACATACGGCAGAATTGACAATAAAGATCAATGATCAAAGTCAAAGTCAGCTTTATTGTGATCATCTTTGAAGCATGTTAACCTGGGATGGGGGTTAAACATTTTGGATGTCACGTCACATATGCCACTCGCTGCTTGATGAGAAACGATAAAGCTTAAATTCCCGCTGCCCCACCAAAGGAGCCATGCATCCGCTGCTGTCCCTGTGTGTTGTCTGGCTGCTGTCCATGGCCTTGGCACTAGAAGAAGACTCCCCAGTGAACTCTGTTCCACGTAGAACTGTCCCCTTTCACCGTAAGTGTTTTCCTTTTAATATGAAATCACATATTTGTTTGAATAGTTGGCTTTGTTTATTGGTTATGACACAAACTGATGACAGCTGTTTATAAATCAGTCATGTTTTACCTTCAGGGGACAATATTTACTTGTTTCATGAAGAAGGTGTCTTCAACTATTCCACTATGCTGTTAAGAGAAGACTTGGGCCTGTTGGTCATCGGAGCCCGGGAGGCACTTTATGCTGTAGATCTCCAGGATGTCTCTAAAAAGTTGGCTTCAGTAAGAAAACATTTAGTTAATACTAACATTGTCAATGACAAATGAATGCAATAACCGTTTGTTCTACGGACACAAAAGTTACATTTCTCAATAGTAGCATGGAAATTGCAACAGTTGTCCTTAATTAAGACTAACCACAGTTTAAATGTACACTTAGGTGAAATGGGAAGTGACACAGAAACAAAGAGAGGATTGTGGAATGAAAGGGAAAACCCCAGAGGAGTGCTGGAACTATATTAGAATCCTCCATGAAAAGAAAGACAACAGAATTTATGTGTGCGGGACTAATGCATTTGACCCAAAATGTGACTACATGGTGAGATATAGTTAAAATGTCATTGGTCACTATATATATATATATATATATATATATATATATATATATATATATATATATATATATATATATATATATATATATATATATATATATATATATTACACCCCTGTTCAAATACCAGGTTTATGTAAAAAAAAAAAAGATAACAAGTTAAATAATTTCACAACTTTTTCCACCTTTTATATGACCTATAACCTGTATAATGCAGAAATCTTTCACGGAGATGAAGTAAAAATAAACAACTGAGATAATGTGGTTGCATAAGTGTGCACACCCTTTTATATCTTGGGATGAGGCTGTGTTCAAATTTAACCAATTTCATTTAAACTCATGTTAAACTGGAGTCAGCACACACCTGTCACCATTTGAAGACCCTCTGATCAAGCCCACATAAAGTTCAGCTGTTCTAGTTCCAGTACAAGCCGTGGTACTGGAGAGCTTCCAAATCATCAGAGCGATCTCATTATTCAAAGATATCAGTCAGGTGAAGGCTACAAAAGAATCTTCAAGGAATTAAATATACCACGGAATACAGTGAAGACTGTCATCATCAAGTGGGGAAAATATGGCACAATATGACATTACCAAGAACAGGACTTCCGTCCAAAATTGATGATAAGACGAGATGAAAACTAGTCAGGGAGGCTGCCACAAGAGGCCTACAGCAACACTGAAGGAGCTGCAGGAATTTCTGGCAAGTACTGGCTGTGTAGTACACGTGACAACAATCTCCTGTCTTTTTCATATGTCTGGGCTATGGGGGAGGGTGGCAAGACGGAAGCCTCATCTTACAAAGAAAAACATACAAGCCCGGCTTAATTTTGCAAAAAGACATCTGAAATCTCCCAAACACGTGGGGAAACATGTTATGGTCTGGTTGGTATGGTTGAACTTTTTTGGACAGAATTTTTGGCACAAAAACAACACTGCACATCACCAAAATAACACCAGACCTACAGTGAAGAATGGTGGTGGCAGCAGCTTTGGGGCTGTTTTTCTTCAGCTGGGGCGGAGGGTGGAGGGAATTATGAACAGTTCCAAATACCAGTCAGTGTTGGCACAAAACCTTCGGCCTTCTGTTAGAAAGCTGAAGATGAAGAGGAACTTCATCGTTCAGCACGACAATGACCCAGAGCACACATCTAAAACAACAAAAGAACGGCTTCACTGGAATAAGACTGAGGCTTTGGAATGACCCCAGCCAGAGTCCAGACCTGAATCCCATCGAACATCTGTGGGTGACCTGAAGAGTCTGTGCACAGGAGATGCCCTCGACATCTGTCAGATTTGGAGCGGTTTTGCAAAGAAGAAAATATTGCCACATGAAGATGTGCCACGCTGATCGGCTCCTACCCAAAAAGACTGAGTGCTGTAATAAAAGCCAAAGGTGCTGCAACAAAGTCTTAGTTTAAGGGTGTGCATATTTATGAAATCAGGTTATTTTAAGTTTTTTTATTTTATGGTTCCACTTTAAAGGTTTCTGTTTGTTCTTCACTTGCGTTGTACAGGTTATAAGTCACATTAAAGGTGGAAAAAGCTGTGAAATTATTTGTCTTGCTGTCATTTTATTTTTACATCACAACCTGGCATTTGAACAGGGGCATGAAGACTTTTATATCCACTGTATGTATGTATAAATAAATTAAACACTGAATCAAATGTGACCTAAAAACTAAATATGTCGATAAATTTGTATTTATCTACCAGTCCTATGTAGGTGGGAAAATGATGCTTGAAAATAAGACTGAAAATGGCCAAACCAAATGTCCATTTGATCCATATCAAAAATATGCTTCTCTTATGGTTGGTATGTGGCATTCATGATTGGTTAGCGTAAGCTTAAACATTTGAATCTATTTTATGAATTTTCATATCACTGCTCCTGTGTTTTATAGATGATGAGTTGTACTCTGCTACTGTATCGAAATTCCTGGGGACAGAACCTGTCCTTATCCGGAGTTCAGTTCGAAATGAGATCAAAACCTCATGGCTGAATGGTAAGATAAACTCTTAGAGTTTGTATGACATCTCTTTTTTTAATGACACTGAATATAACATTGTGTTTGTTTTAATATGACAGAACCCCACTTTGTGTCATTGGCCCATGTCCCTGAGAGTGTTAACAGTATCACTGGAGATGATGACAAGGTCTACCTGTTCTTTAGTGAGACTGCAGTAGAGTGTGACTGCTATGATAAGTTCGTGGTGTCACGTGTGGCCCGTGTGTGCAAGGTAAATGTCTACTTTTTTTTTAAACAAATCTTTCATGAATCAAAACAACAGATGTGTGTGCAACAATGGTGCGTGTCCACTATGAGGCCTGTCATTTTTGTGTTTGCTGGTGCTTAGCTGTGTTCCCTTCTCACACAGGGAGATCTCGGAGGGGGGAGGACCCTGCAGGAAAGGTGGACTTCTTTCTTGAAGGCTAGACTGGAGTGTCCCGTCCTGAAGTCTCAGCTGCCTTACATTATTCAGGACACTTACCGCTGGTGTGACCCCAAGAAGCCCTGGACTAGCTGTTTGTTCTACACCATCTTTACCCCGCAGTCGTATGTTGCAAACCTTTGTTGGTGGTAGATTTTGGTGCTTCTTGTGCCTCACTTCTGTAATTCTGTGTTTTAGAGACACATCAGACTTGTCGGCTGTGTGTGTGTACAACGTGTCAGACATCAGCAAAGTATTTTCAGAGGGCAAGTACAAGACCCCTGCCCCTGTCTCTGTCTCTGAGACATTTTATGTTAAATGGGTGACGTATAATGGAAAGGTCCCTTCTCCACGGCCAGGAGCAGTGAGTTTTGCCCAACACTTCCTTAATTCTCAAAAGGTTTTTTTTAAAGCAGACAGTTGTCATTTTGTTCTCTGATCCCATTGTCTCTGTTCTTTGCCAGTGTATTAACAATGAAGCTCGTCAAAAGGGTATAAATCAGACTTTAAACCTCCCAGATGAGACACTTCTATTTGTCAAAAACAACCCCATCATGGACGAGGTCATTCAGCCCGATGGAGGAAAACCCAGTTTGGTACGAAAGGGGGCCATGTTCACACGAATCATTGTTAACCAAATGCAGGCTGAAGACAACAAAACATACCACGTCATGTTTATAGGCACAGGTTTGTGATAGGCAGAAAAGCAATCCGTTATTTTGGTGAATATGTAGCAATATATTACAGTATATTTTTTGCAATGAATGCAGAAAATGGCACCATCGTGAAAGCTGTGAACTATAATGGTGAAATGTTCATCATTGAGGAAGTACATGTCTTTAAGTCAGCAGAGCCCATTAAGATCCTTCGTTTTTCCACTGTCACAGTAAGTCTTCTGAAATGCGTGTCAGTAATTTGGTCTCTTTTAAAACGAATGAATCTATAAGTATATGGTTTATATGTACAGAATCAGCTGTATGCTGGCTCAGACTCCGGAGTAGTGCAGATACCTTTGGCCACCTGTGAAAGGTCTTCCACCTGTATGGACTGTGTTCTTAGCAGAGACCCATACTGTGGCTGGGACGACAGGACAGGGAAATGTGTGGCTCTTCTTTCAAAATCACAAAAGTAAGTGGCTGCATTCTCATACAATCTGATTGTTTGAATAAAATATATACTACAAATATTTACATTAGCTTAAATATTCTTCCTAGTAAACTCATTCAAAGTTTGCAAGACGGCGATGCATCTCTTTGCCCAAAACCTGGTGAGTACAATGACATGGGACAGAACAATATTTCAATATAATCACAATACATGAACACTTACTTTTGTTACCCCCTAATAGAACTAATTAGCTCCACTGTTCTTGCTTAAAACTGGAAAAAATGTGCTTGATACAAGTATTTCCAGGGAGCTAGGGGGAACCAACTCACAGTTGGCATCCTATATTAGGGACTTGAACCTATTTTGTACAATTTCCTTGCCATCAATATCCAAATAGTTTTAGATCGGTAGCCTTGTTATAGAAAAAGTGATGCCGTTGTTCTGTTTAAGGAAAATAGATTTGTCAGCAGCATGGGCCAGTTGGGGGAGGCTCAGAATTTCTGACAAGTCAGAACAGTTTCCAGCAAGAAATATTGAGTGTGAGCGCCTCTCAAAATGAAATTATGATAGATCATCAGAAATTCTAAGGGCTATAGTTTTATGATTTGAAAAAGCACTAGAACTCTAATATTACATTTAAAGGTGCACTGTATAACTTTTTTGGTGGAGGATCTGCCACTTGCTTGTCTCTACAGAAATGATGTCGTTTTGTCTGGAAGGTTCCGATATGGCATCAAACATATCCATAATCTTGCATTTACTCAGTAACATGGGTTTTATTGACCTCAAAAGTTGCATTCTTACTATGAGTTGGCTTGCCTCTTCACAGATCTGATATTTTACTTGGTTCTGTGCTGTCACCTGCTGTCTCCATAAAAATAAACAAGTGTAATACCACACTGTGGTACATTCTAGGCAATATCTTTATGGAAAGAAGCAGGTGACGGTCCCTTCTCCAGAAAAGTTTCAGTGTACTTTTAAGAGTGTATGGCTGCTTCAAGTTTGTCTCTTGCACATTTAAAATACCTACTTTAAATGTTTTGATCCAGAAAATCCAAATTTTAAAATTCAATTAACTCTGGTTTCTTTCAGCCCCATCTACACCTGTAAAACAGTATGTTTGGGTTGGCGGAAGCCTGAAACTTCACTGCACTAATCCATCCAATCATGCTGCAACCATCTGGGAGCAAGACGGGCAAACACTGAGCCCTACGCGTCCTCACTATTTTTTAAAAGATGGTTTGCTCATTTTAAATGCCTCAGACTCAGATGCTGGTCTGTACCACTGTCTCTCAGTCGAACGCTCCAAAATTAACAAGTACACAAGCACTGTAGTTGAGTACCACGTTACCATAGTCCATCCACCTTCTTCCGCTTCTTGTGACACAAGCACTGTAGTTGAGAACCACGTTACCACAGTCCATCCACCTTCTTCCACTTCTGTCACAAGCACTGTAGTTGAGAACCACGTTACCACAGTCTATCCACCTTCTTCCGCTTCTTCTGACACAAGCACTGTAGTTGAGAACCACGTTACCACAGTCCATCCACCTTCTTCCGCTTCTTCTGACACAAGCACTGTAGTTGAGAACCACGTTACCACAGTCCATCCACCTTCTTCCGCTTCTTCTGACACAAGCACTGTAGTTGAGAACCACGTTACCACAGTCCATCCACCTTCTGCTTCTTCTGACACAAGCACTGTAGTTGAGAACCACGTTACCACAGTCCATCCACCTTCTTCCGCTTCTTCTGACACAAGCACTGTAGTTGAGAACCACGTTACCACAGTCCATCCACCTTCTTCCGCTTCTTCTGACACAAGCACTGTAGTTGAGAACCACGTTACCACAGTCCATCCACCTTCTGCTTCTTCTGACACAAGCACTGTAGTTGAGAACCACGTTACCACAGTCTATCCACCTTCTTCTGCTTCTTCTGACACAAGCACTGTAGTTGAGAACCACGTTACCACAGTCCATCCACCTTCTTCCGCTTCTTCTGACACAAGCACTGTAGTTGAGAACCACGTTACCACAGTCCATCCACCTTCTTCCGCTTCTTCTGACACAAGCACTGTAGTTGAGAACCACGTTACCACAGTCCATCCACCTTCTGCTTCTTCTGACACAAGCACTGTAGTTGAGAACCACGTTACCACAGTCCATCCACCTTCTTCCACTTCTTCTGACACAAGCACTGTAGTTGAGAACCACGTTACCACAGTCCATCCACCTTCCGCTTCTTCTGACACAAGCACTGTAGTTGAGAACCACGTTACCACAGTCCATCCACCTTCTTCCACTTCTTCTGACACAAGCACTGTAGTTGAGAACCACGTTACCATAGTCCATCCACCTTCCGCTTCTTCTGACACAAGCACTGTAGTTGAGAACCACGTTACCATATTCCATCCACCTTCTTCCGCTTCTTCTGACACAAGCACTGTAGTTGAGAACCACGTTACCATAGTCCATCCACCTTCTTCCGCTTCTTCTGACACAAGCACTGTAGTTGAGGACCACGTTACCATAGTCCATCCACCTTCTTCCGCTTCTTCTGACACAAGCACTGTAGTTGAGGACCACGTTACCATAGTCCATCCACCTTCTTCCGCTTCTTCTGACACAAGCACTGTAGTTGAGAACCACGTTACCACAGTCCATCCACCTTCTTCCGCTTCTTGTGTGGAAAGGGGGATGACATTCGGTTTTCTCATGCACAGTGGGATGGCCCTTCTGTTGCAGGCTTTTATGTTTGTTTTATGGATTTTACTGTGCAGATTTTAAACCCATAAACATCCACAAACACTTTAAGACAAAAACTGGTCCACCCAAAGAACAAAACACCGAGCCACAAACAAAGCAATGTGGTCTACTCCATTCAGTGTAGTGAAGACTGCAGTGAGCGCTACATTGGAGAAACAAAACAGCCACTTCACAAGAGGATGTACCAACACAGACGGGCGTGCCAGAGTGGACCGTCATCTGCCGTACATCTTCACCTAGAAGCCTCGGGCCACTCCTTTGAGGACAGTGAGGTTCAGATCTTAGCCAGGGAAAAGAACTGGTTTGAGATGAGAGTTAAAGAGGCAATTTTTGTTAAAAAAAGAGAATCCTTCCTTGAACAGAAATGGAGGGGTCAGACACAATCTCTCTCCCATCTATAATTCCATTCTCAAACCTAAATCAAACAACAAAGAAAACAATAGGGTTAGCCAGATCAGGTCCAGAGGTGTGAAAACACCCATTATGGTACTGAATGGGTATGCTAATTTAGCATACTGTCAGACAGAAACTGAAAAACAAAGAGGTGATAGTTTCAGAGTAATTTCATTGTAGTTAGCTCCTCCCTGCAGCTAGATATAAGCAGTGTCCATCAGCACTCTAACCAGAACTGACGAAGTAGCTTAGATGAGCTGCGAAACGTTTTCGACCAAATAAACTTTGTCCACAGAAAGCTTACCCCACACAAAGGATCGTGGGAAGTGTGCCAGAGCCCATTATTATTATTATTATTATTATTATTATTATTATTATTATTATTATTATTATTATTATTATTATTATTAGGGGACAAGCACCGTAGGTAGTAAAATGATCTTGCTGCATGGACAGATAATTTCACATCTTTTAAGTCATTTGCTGATAGATTTAATTGTTTATATCTTACATTTGGCCAAGGTTGGAGTGTAGGATGGAGTGAGTTGGCAGGGGGGGTTCGTGAAAAAGGTTAATGAGGTGGTTAATGATGTTATGGAGGAAGACCAACTGAAAGCAAGAGGCTTTAACAGTTGGTATAGATGGGTTCGATTTGCCAGTTATAGTAATAACAAAACAGACTGCTATGTGTGCACTAAAGCTGGTGTGGAGCTGAGTGCTTATTATATTTAGGGACTCCTGGGTATGCGCATATGTTTAACTTTGAGTGCCCATGGGGTTACACACCTCCAAAGGTGTAAGGCCTTGAAGGTAAGAATAGGTGAAAAAAGTGCACAATTAGGAATGCCGGTGGGATTATCATTGACACCTGTGGGACCATTCGAATGTGTGGAAAGAACAGGTAGTACGGAAATAGGCAAAATTCCATTAAGTAAATGTCAATATAATTGGAAAGTAAATGAAGATTGTGTAAAAGCGACGCTTAAACGTGCATCTCAGACTAAGGGAGGGAGTTTGGGTTCCATATATCTACCAGCCTGTCCATATCAGAATCAGACAATTCCATTGGCTGATTATTATTGGTGGTGCGGTGGACAGAGACTATTTTCAGTACTTCCACAGAACTGGACTGGGAGGTGTGCTAGAGTGCAGATGATTCAAACGGTAATTGTGTTTCCCTCTCTTGAGCCAAAAGGTTCCAGTAGAAAGAAAAAGAGTTTTGATAGGGAGGCAGGGGGAGTGTATATTGATTCAATTGGCCAACCTAATGAGTTTAATGATAAAAGAAGAAATTCAATTTGTCAACTGGACAAAGTTTGTTTGGTCGAAAACGTTTCGCCGCTCATCCGAGAGGCTTCGTCAGCTCTAATTAGAATGCTGGTAAGACACTTGCTTATATCTTGCTGCAGGGAGGAGCTAACTAGCTAACTACTTTCCGAAACTATCTCATTGGTTTCAGTCTTTTGTTTCTCTGGCGTCTAGATTAGCATACCTATTCATCCCTACAACGACTGTTTTTCACACCTCTGGCCCTGACCTGGCTAGCCCTATTGTTCCCCTGTTTGCTTGATCTAGGCTTAAAGGTCCCATGGCATGAAATTTTCACTTTCTGAGGTTTTTGAACGTTAATGTGAGCTCCCCTACCCTGTTTAGGGGCCCCCCCATGGTTAAAAGTTGTGAAATGTCTAAACTGAGCATTTGCGATCCTTTTCTGCGTTACAAAAAATCGGAGCTCAAATGGGCGATTTTGAACAAGGCACCTTATTGATGTCAGATCAAAAAAAGAAATGCAAATGCAGTTCCACCCCCGTCTGTCTGAATTCAGCGTCTCTGTAAATCACGCCCAGAGAGTTTGGACTGCGAATGCGCTAGGCAATGCGAATTGCGTTTTTTTTATTTGCCTGGAGGCACGTCCGAGTGTTTCTAGGCTCGGAAGTCCTTTATCTGAGCCTCTGGACTTTTGAACAGCAGTGGTTTAATTTTATTTTCTGTGGAAATGTGTTTATTTTTCAATGGAACGGTTCAAATCTCTCCCCCCGTGCAAAAATAAGGAAATGGATCAGCTGAGGGCTCAGAGCGAGAGCGGAGAGTTTGGCCACGCCCCCACCCTCTACTATAGGCCAGCTCTTTTCTCCTCATTTGCATTCAAGCAACAACGCCCATTATGGAGTGTTCCAGAGAGAGAAAAAATACTCTTTCTCATCTTATCTCTGTTTCTCATGCACTGAGTGTTGATTTTGAAGAAGGATTCATTTACAGTATTAGGGAACCATTAAGGAGCCATATAAAAGCATCAATAAGTACCATGTCATGGGATCTTTAAGAATGGAATTATAGATGGGAGACAAATTATGTCTGACTCCACCATTTCTGTTCAGAGAAGGATTCTCTTTTTTGACAAAAATAGCCTCTTTAACTCTCCTTTCAAACCAATTCTTTTCCCTGGCTAAAATCTGAACCTCACTGTCCTCAATGAATGGCCCGTGGCTTCTAGGTGAAGATGTACGGCAGATGACGGTCCACTCTGGCACGCCCGTCTGTGTTGGTACATCCTCTTGTGAAGTGGCTGTTTTGTTTCTCCAGTGTAGCGCTCACTGCAGTCTTCACTACACTGAATGGAGTAGACCACATTGCTTTGTTTGTGGCTTGGTGTTTTGTTCTTTGGGTGGACGAGTTTTTGTCTTAAAGTGTTTGTGGGTTTGAAATAAACTGGGATTTCATATTGTCGGCGGCGCGCGCAAGCGCAGCGGCCCCTCCCCTAGCCACTCCTGGTTAGTGGGGAAACTAAATTTCGAATTCACTCTATGTACATGTACATATGATTGTTTTTCGACAATAAAGCAACTATGACTATGACTATGACTGTCTGAAAATCCTCTGTAGCTTTTCCGACACGCCGGCCAGGTAAGGAATCGCTACCCCTTTCCTCCTGGGTTCGGATTCTCTATTATCTTGTTTCTTGCCCTTGTCTCTCTTGGTTTTGTTAACAGCCCATTTAGGATATCCACAAACAGAGAGGGCTTCCTGCACATGTTGTTCTTCTTTCTCCTTACCCTCTGTGCTTGTGGGAACCACTTGGGCCCTGTGTTGTAATGTCCGAATAACACCCAGTTTGTGCTGCAGTGGGTGGTGTGAATCAAAAAGCAGGTATTGGTCTGTGTGTGTGGGCTCCTTGAAGACTTCTACTTGGAGTCGCCGGTCTCCTTCTATCGTTACTGCACAATCTAAGAACGCCAATGTGTTATCCTTGGCATCTTCACGGGTGAATTTGATATTAGGATCTACAGAATTGATATGTGCAGTAAAAGGTTCCAAATCTTGAGTTTAAGATGAGACATGAGGTTGCATCAGGATTTGAGTCTATTCTGCCATGGACAACAGCCAACAAAAATACAGAATGGGTAAATTACATTTACTACAATCAACAGCGATTTATCAATCACACAATAAGTGCAGTGGGTGCACTGGGAGAACAAGTTGATGCTAATAGTGCAGTTGCATGGCAGAATCGACAGGTCCTCGACTGGATGTTGGCAGAAGTTCAGGGTGTTTGCAGCCTGATAGGACCTCAATGTTGCACTTACTGTACATCCCAGGTCACACAGCCCTTGATGGTGCCTTTACAGAGGCTATGAATGCCCTAAGGAAACTAAAGCAGAGGTTGCTGAGAATTTTGGAGAGGAGCCAGCAGGGTGGATTCAGTGGTTAGAGGAGACGTTTGGCAGTTGGAAGTCAGCACTGACGAGACTAGGGATAACTGCTTTAGTTTGCCTTGTTGTTTTTTAGATTGGTTTTGTGTTGTTGCATTCCTTTATTAAAAACTTTGGTGGTCACTGGGATACAGAGGGAGATGATGGTTTTGACAGCGCCTAAGTATTAAGTTGACATTTCTGAGAGCAAGGCAGACCAGGACAGTAGGAGTGTAGGGGCTAACAATGTTTAATTTCCAGGTTGAGGTACAAGTTATGTGCTGGTAACCTCTGACCCTACCCCCCACAAAGAGCCTCTCTACTGTGCACACATGGGGTGAAGACATTGTTAATAAACTCATTAAAGGGACTCTATGATTATCAGTAATCCCATATAATCCAAATGTAATCATTTTATATGCGTGAAGAGTCCCTCAGTCGTCCAGGTAGAATCCATGATAAAAGAAGAAATTCAATTTGTCAACTGGACAAAGTTTGTTTGGTCGAAAATGTTTCGCCGCTCATCCGAGAGGCTTCGTCAGCTCTAATTAGAATGCTGGTAAGACACTTGCTTATATCTTGCTGCAGGGAGGAGCTAAGTAGCTAACTACTTTCCAAAAAAAACTCGTCCACCCAAAGGACAAAACACCGAGCCACAAACAAAGCAATGTGGTCTACTCCATTCAGTGTAGTGAAGACTGCAGTGAGCGCTACATTGGAGAAACCAAGCAGCCACTTCACAAGAGGATGTACCAACACAGACGGGCATGCCAGAGTGGACCGTCATCTGCCGTACATCTTCACCTAGAAGCCTCGGGCCATTCTTTTGAGGACAGTGAAGTTCAGATCTTAGCCAGGGAAAAGAATTGGTTTGAGAGGGGAGTTAAAGAGGCTATTTTTGTCAAAAAAGAGAATCCTTCTCTGAACAGAAATGGTGGAGTCAGACATAATTTGTCTCCCATCTATAATTCCATTCTTAAGCCTAGATCAAGCAAACAGGGGAACAATAGGGCTAGCCAGGTCAGGGCCAGAGGTGTGAAAAACAGTCATTGTAGGGATGAATAGGTATGCTAATCTAGACTCCAGAGAAACAAAAGACTGAAACCAATGAGATAGTTTCAGAAAGTAGTTAGCTAGTTAGCTCCTCCCTGCAGCAAGATATAAGCAAGTGTCTTACCAGCATTCTAATTAGAGCTGACGAAGCCTCTCGGATGAGCGGCGAAACGTTTTCGACCAAACAAACTTTGTCCAGTTGACAAATTGAATTTCTTCTTTAATCATTTTATAATTATACTCTGAGTGTTTGTACACAACACAATGCAGGTGCAACAGTTTCGCTATAGCTTACAAACACGGACAATACCACAGATTACACAGATTGTTCTTGTTATTCAAATGTGTTGAATGTGTGTAATGTATCGCTGCTGTTACATCAGACCATGCACTTGAATGTTGTGGCTGTCGATGTGATGATATGATGAATTGACACCAACAGTAAAGCACACAACAGGGATCGCTCTGGATAGAGGGTCATGAAGAAATTTTTCCCAAATCTGGGAATCGCCTCCACTGCATGGTATGGTTCCAGACTAGAGCCTGGAAAAGGGGGGAATGTGTGGTGGAAAAACATTTTCCAATTGTTAACCAGATGTTATTTGTCTAGATAAGAGTCCTAAATTGGGAGTATTGGGAGTGATGTTTACTTTGAGGAAGACGCTGGAGGACGGGGAGCGAGGGCTCAAAAAACATACTTGGTTAAGTAGTTCCAGGAAGTTACCAGTACAGCTAGCTGCAAATGTCAAGGCAACCTGTTTAGGAATTTGATTGTTATTGGGGACTGTCTAATATGGGAATAAAGCTAGGGGCTAGCTAGCCTGTCTCTAGCTTGTCTCTCCCGCTCTTTGGTCTTCGGTCGCTTTGGGTCTTGAGCCCTTGTCACTTTGTGTCTCTTTCTCTCTAAGTGTTTCCTATAGCTAATACAACAGTATTTTGTATTTTTGTAATCGTACTTATCATTTTTGAATAAATATCACTTAAAATGTATTTCGGCCTCTGTCGGGTTTTTTTGAGAGCCACCACACAAGCTCCCCGTATGACGGCAGAATTTGGACCGGTGTCCTGTCAAAATGGCCTACACGTCGATCTGAGCTCCCAAGCACTACTGCGCATGCGCACACATGTGCACCACCCCTTAAGTGTTGTTACCATTTAAAGGAGAATTAACGTTTTTTACAATCTGAGCCTGTAATAAAACAAGTCGTTTTACTCACCCATAGCACTTTGGTGTCATTTGGAGCAGTTTCGTAGATGTTGTGTTGTAGCGGTATCCGTGAACGTGAGTGCTCTGGGCATTTGGTTACGGTCTTCAAATAACACAAACTTTAGCCCTTTTCAAATCACAGAAGATCGCTGTGTCAGCATACCTTTAAGTGGAGTGCAAAGCCGCCTGAAACCTGATATCCAGCTATAGTTTCATTTGATAACATCATCATAGAGGACAGTGCGCATGTGCGAATTCCCAGCTGTCAGATCTCGGGTACAGTCCGAAAGAAGCTAAGAAGACGAAAACATCTCCGCTTGAGAAAATGGTGTGAACATGCATTTATCCCGGTTGCGAAAACAAAATGACATCATGGACGAAGTTGAGCTTTCACAGGCTTCCGCATCAGAATCCTGATTTATTGAAAATGTGGCTACTTGCTTTGAGAATAGACCCAAACATGGCAGGGAAAGCTGTAAGACGTCTGGACCATCGTGTTTGCAGTACTCACTTCAGTATGGACGATTTTTTTCTAGCAAAGGAAAAGAAAGAAGGCCAGCGGTTTCAGCGACGGCTCTGAGAAGTAATATGAAACCGATGGCTGTTCTCTGCGCTGCTCCTAAAAATCTCTGCGCTTTATTCTTTCCATATCCATTCTGTCTCCTCATCCGTATACTCAGGCACAAAACGATAGGGACGGCCATCATACTCAAATAAGTCCTCTTCAGTCTCAAAGTCCGAATCTTCAGCCATGTCTCGCAACAGAAAAGTAAAGTTCAGAGTTAGCTAAAGTTATCTTCTTTCGGACTAGCGGTGTTTACCTGCTAAACAGCTGAGTTCACGCATGCGCACTGTCCTCTATGACGTCATCAAACGAAACTATAGCTGGATATCGGGTTTCAGGCCGCTTTGGACTCCACTGAAAGGTACTCTGACACAGCAATCTTCTGTGATTTGAAAAGTGCTAAAGTTTGTGTTATTTGGAGACCGTAACCAAATGCCCCGAGCACTCACGCTAACGGATACCGCTACAACACAACATCTATGAAACTGCTCCAAATGACACCAAAGTGCTATGGGTGAGTAAAACAACTTGTTTTATTACCAAAATAAGGCTCAGATTGTAAAAAACATGAATTCTCCTTTAAATGCCGTCGATCTGAACTCCCGAGGCAGAAATGGAGTTGTTTTCAACAGTGACAATGCAAATAAGTAACATTTTAACAGTGTATTGGTTTTATTGTATGTTTTAACCAATTAAGCATGTAAGGAACGATATGTGCATGTTAGATTTGCGGCAGAATACCTACGTCAAATGATAATAGTTTGGATTTAACATTTGACTGCATTTTTTTAAAAACAGAACTTAATAAAAGAATAACAAAAACAACAGTTAATTCTACCTACAAATCTAGAGCATTGTGCCTTTTCATTCAATGGTGTAGACAGTGTGAAGATAATGCAAAGATTTATTTACATCACGGGGAAAAAAACTGAAAATTGTTAGAACATAAGCATTGAAGATGATCCATAGGAGCATAGGAATATTAACACAAACACAACACAAACCAATGATAATCTTGCTAATAATAATGATAATCTTGCTGGGGCTTCTGGGTCGTTACTCCAGCTTGTGTGGTCCTACGCATCCGGTCAGAGTTGATGTGCTGGCCTGTGTAGACAAGAATGACAAATTAGTACTCCATTTATTACTTTGTATATCCTCCTGGGACCTGCAGAAAAAAGTGTATCTGAATTATTATTACTGTATTAAAATTTTCTATTTGGAGGTAAATGAACACCTTAGCGTTTACATTTTGGTCATTTTATTTGTATTCATAATAATAATATTCGTAACTTGTCCTGCGTAATGGACGTCAGGGACATTTTGGTGTTTTTAAATCCATGTGAAGTTAACAACCTCAAAAAAACTTTTTTTTTTTTTGATGACCAACATCTCTGACAAGCTTCTACAGTCACATCAAATAGTTTTTAGTCTCCCTTTTAATTTCTGATTTATGTATTAATTTATTTTAGTATTTTTTTTAAATGTATTTTGCATTCATTTATTTTTATTTATTTATTTTATTTTTATTTTTGTTTTTATTTTTATGTACTGTATTATTTATTTTCTATTTATTTTTATTTATTTAAGTTTTTTATATATATTATTTATTTTCTATGTATTTTTATTTATTTATTTATTTTCATTTTTAAAAATTTATTTATTGTTATGTTTAGTCCTGGCCTTGCGCCGTCGCGCACCTCTCCAAGGGGTTGGCGTGCGCCGCGCTGCCGGATGAGCGTGGTGCTCGCGTCTCCGCTCCTCTCGCGCGTTCGGCGCTATATTGAGCCGTGTCTCCCCCCACGCTTCACTATCAACACATTCCGTTGAAAATCTATGAAAGTTCAAGTGTTCAAACAAGAGAGAAATGCGAGAAAAGCCCAACTCCAGTCTGAGAAAAGCGTATAATGTGTGTAGTGAGGCATTTACAGCCCTAAAACATGTAGAACAATTGCAAAATACAAAGTTGTCCTACCTCGTGGACCTCTCCCACCGCGGGCCACCTCTGGAACCCCCATGTGTTGATAAAGTGTATTTACGTTTCTGGGCGTACATCTGAGCGCGCATCTGAGCACACATTACAGGGGGTCCTCGGGTTACGACGGTCTCGGGTTACGGCGTTTCGTGGTTACGAACGCGCCCCCATTAAAAAAAATATGTATATATTACGCTTCATTCCGTCTTACGCGGTTTAGCGTGGTAAGAGATGTAAACAAATGCGAGCGGCGCGCGGCGCACGGCGGAAGAATACGCTCTGTTGTGGTTGTAGGGAGAAGAAGACGGCCTCGTGTGCCTGCCCAATGTGGGCGGAAGTACCTGATGTGAGCTCTGATCTGCTCCTATGAAAGCGGCAGTGATAACCAAGCAGCGTAGTGGTCTAATTATTGAGATGGAAAGGTTATTGGTGCTTTGGTTGTAAGATCAAAGGCAAAATCCGGTTTACGACGAAATTCGGGTTACGACGCATCTTAAGAACGGATCTACGTCGTAACCCGAGGACTCCCTGTATTTGAATTTTTGAGATTTCGCGTTTCGTAACTTGAATTTTCTTTCGTATTTAGAGACCAAAATATTAAGGTGAAGGCATTTCGTAACTTGGATTTTGGATTTTGAATTGTAGGGTCTTTCGTAAGGTGAGGTACCACTGTAAAATTAAACCACTTCTGTTTCAGAGGCTCGGATGAAGGAGCTAAAACATACTCTTTTCTTCATCATCACGTCCAGGGACAGAGCAGATGCCGCGCTTCACTCATTTCGGAGCTCTCATGTCTCTCCAGGCAAAAACAAACCGCAGCTTGTAGCTAGCAGCTAGTAGCTAGCAGCTAGTAGCTCGTTTGCGCAAGGGCTGGTCCAAATTCTCTGGGTGGGATTTCCAGAGACAGGGTGTGGACATCCAGACACAGGGGGTGGAAACCTTTCCCCTTATGCCATCAAGGGGAGCTTGTCCAAAATCGCCCGTTTGACCTATCTTTTTTTCAAACATGGAAAAGGATCACAATAGACCAGTTTCAAAGCTACGTCATCACTGAATCCGTGCGCAGTGCTGACTCAAAAAAAGCCACTGCTGCCATAAAACCCCCAGCGAAGATATAGAAGAGAAGAGAAGAACTCGACATGAAATAAAGAGAAACAGATGGAATAAATTATAGTTCATATCATTCAACTGACATACACACAAGTGAACACCTGCTGCTTGTTTAGGGTAATTTGCCCAGGTGTTCAATGGTGTTTAATCATGCTGATTAACTAGCAAGCACAGCACACCGCAAAGCTCACAGACATATTAACCGGGTAACCTCTACGACAGACACATGTAAACGAACACGACTAACTTTGTTAAAATGCATAAGTTTTCGCATGACCATCATAAATGGCATTTGACATGACTGAGATCACATCTGTGACTCGTGAATTAAGTCGTAGTATGTTACTTACCCCGCAACGCAAGTGCGGTCAGAACGTAGTTCTCGCGCTTGTTGATGATAGCCCAAGCATTGTACATGGTCGTCTTGTGGGCTTGTCTTTGGCCACACACAGCAAACTGGTAGGCATCCATGGATTTGTATGTGCGCACTTTCTCTCTTGTATACACGCTGGGCTTCTCCACTAAATAACAGTGGATATCTGGCCACTGTAAATCTGGCCACTTTCTGCGGTCGTACTGCCACTCCGTGATCGCATAAGGATCTGGTAGTCGAACCCCGTTGCTCAACGTGAGCTTTTGAATGTAGCTTTTCCTATCGTTCAGATACTCCGCGATGGTCCGCCATGGTTGATTCTGGGTCAGGCATGCGCGTGCATGCCAGTGACGTCACGTTTGTTTACTAACAGTAAAGGGGTCTATTGCTCGGTTTACACATTTCGCAACTTTTAGCCACGGGGAAGGGCTAAACAGGCTTGCGGAGCTCATATTAACGTTCAGAAACCTCAGAAAGTGAAAATTTCATGCCATGGGACCTTTAATGTACTATACCATTTATTGTTGACTGAAACAGTTAATTTAAACTTACAATATCAATGTCTATTATTTTCAAGGATTTTACAGACACAGACAGCAAGTGGAAGGGCAATTTGGGAGTATAATGACAAATGTAAGTCATTTTGTCTAATTGATGTTTTCCTGTGCTCGTTAGTGCTTATTATGATGATGTTTAAGTTGAACTTTTAAAGCAGGTGAGGTATCTAGTGGTACAAGAGGAAAGTGAACACTTCTGACAGACATGGCAGAAATTTGAAGCTAAGTGAACTTGCACTTACAAAGTTTTAAGTGAAAAATGCATTTTGTTTTTATTAATATTGTTATTATTGGTTACAGGACATTCCCTCTCAGGCATTTTGAATCATTGGGGCAAAGCAGCGAAGCTGCAAGGCACCCATAGTGTTTCTACTGATTCCTATTATTATTATTATTATATATTCCTCTGCCTCTGGGAGTCTATGGCAACCCCTAGAACCGTCTGGTAAAAAGTTGTGAAATTTTGCATACACATTCCAGCCAGTCTCCTCATTATCCACAGCAATTTATAGGCCCCCAGCCCCAACCCTCTAGCGCCACGAGCAGGTCAACAGGTCAATTCTATGCACCCGATACTGACCCCTTGAATTGTGAATTGATTCGGCTACGTCAAAGATCTTTGATCTTTGATCTAGCCGAAGTGAGCTCATGTCTCAGGAACCCTTCACAGGATTATTTTCAAACTTTTCACAGATGTTCGCGTCCTTCCCAGGATTCCCCACAAAAAATTACAGGGCTCCAGGTCAAACCCTCTAGGTCAAAATTTGAGGGACATTTCTGCTTGTAACTTTTGAACTGCAAGTCCGATTTTCAAAAACGCACGTCATCAAATTAGGCTGGGTCACTGCTTGGCCCCACATTGCCCCCCATATATCTTATGTAAGTATTTACATTGACAATTTTTTTTTTTTTACTGATTATATTTATATATTCATGTAGATAATCAATTTAAGACTTTCATTCTACCATTCTATGCAATACTGTACTGACTGGTAAGGGCAAATCATCTATTTTGTGTGATTATTATCTACTGTGGGACTTTTAACAAATCTTAATATGTTCTATTGCCAATACCCAACGTCTACTTTGGGACCTAAGATGGCTGCCCCTGGTTTCTTCACCTGGTACCTCCACAATCCACCATTGGAAAGCTTCAGGGATTAGCAAGACTTTCTTCAGTAAGTTACATCTTTTTTTTCTCAATTTTGGCCTGGTGTTTTATTTGGTGTAGGGATGCAAATTATCAATTAATTCATTAATCTATAGTTGATTGACCTTATCGATCGACTTACGATTAACTGATAAGCGGCGTTTTTCACCTGAATTTTAGTGTTTCAATAGGGTCTTTAAGAATATAAGATATAGTATACATAAGTCAAAAATATATCATAGTATTATTATATTGTATATTCCTCAATTAATTATTCCTTAGTAAAAATCAGACAAATGTATTGATGCTGAATAACAAAATACAGTAATCCCTCGCTCTATCACGGTTCACTGTTCGCGGCCTCACTGTTTCGCAGATTTTTTATTTTTTATTTTTTTTATAGTGTAACTTTTTTTTTTTAATAGTGTAACATTGTGTTCTGCGTCCTGATTGGCTAAGAGACTAGACCAGGACTAAACGTGGACTAAACCAGGTCTAAACCAGGTTCGCATCTCGTGTTCACATTCCAGAGTAGTGCCCTCTAGCGATTAGTTACAATTAATGCATTTTGTTCGGCCAACGTCTTGATCGACAATTAATTGTAAGTCGATTAATTGTTGCCATCCCTAATTTTGTAAAGCAAATCTTTCTTAAATGTCCTAAATTACGCAAAATTGACTCTTGTGAGCTTTAAGCCATGTTAGACTATTGTTACCTCATCAAAAATATAACTGGAATTGTGTTTTGTTCCATTCACACACATTTGAGTCATGCTGCATTAGTCTTTGTACCTCTCTAAAGCCAACAATGCTCTGTTCCACCTTGTGATGTCATGAAGCAGTAGTTTTCAAGTTAACAGCTCCTTTTACTTTTTGTTCAGTACAGATTCCAGAGCGAAAATTATCCAAATGATTCTAGCAAAGGTGTATTGATTTTAAAAACACAGTAGAGCACTTCCTGCATAACCACATGGCATCACAAGGTGAAACAGTGTTTTCTGCTTGAGGGCCTGTCCCCACGACAACATTTTTTGGAGGAAACGGGGAAGTTTATGTGCGTTTGGGCCTGTCGTCCAGACGGCGCCGGCGTTTTTGGGGGTGAAAACGGTGTTTTTCAAAAACGGGTTCCAGAGTGGAGAAGTCGGAGAACGCCGGGGGTCGTGTTGCCGTGTGGGCGGCGAAAAACCCGACTGTTGGGAAAATGATGACGTCGCGCTGCCGTAATCATCACGTGACCGGTGACCAGAAGGTAACCCTGCGCCTTCTGCAGGTAACGACCAGATAACAACAACCATGGCGGACAATGGAGTTGAGTTTGTTATGCGGACATTTCTAAGTTTATTTATACTATGCAGTGCAACCCCAGCGGAGTCGTATGCACAATTACACACGTTGTGGCCTGGCAGTACGCACGACACACGAGTGTTTGTCAATTCAAAGCTAAACACGTATTTTAAAACTGGAAAGATCCCATCAATGAAAAGGCAGATAGTGGACAATGAGGAGCCCATACCAGTTTGAGTGTGTTGTGTGCTGTAAATAAAGAAAAAAAGCAACCATTTCTTGTCTTTTTTATTGAATGAAAATTTACCTTTTACAAACAGGCACATGCAGTATCACACACAAAAATATATAGCTGCCCGTTGGTGATGGTCCCCGGTTGTATATTTTCGCCGAAAAGCCAACATAATGTCCGAGTATGTTTAACATTCCCGTAGTAAGATCCAAACAAGCATTTTGCCTAAATAACACGACCAAGGTTAACGAGAGTTCTACTTGTTAATGTCTATCTAATAAAACTATAGCAAGTAATACTAACTATCGATTTATAGACAAAAACTCAGCAAAATCTTCGTTCTGTGGCGTCTATGTTAGGGACGGTCAGCATTTTCACATTACCGGAGTGAGTCCCTGCTACATTGGTGGAGCAGGGGGACAAAATAAATTTGCGTTTGTTGACAGTCCCTAAAGTACACGTGTTTGCTTGTTTACGAAAGAGAAAGGACTTTATGCGCATGTGCTCTTTGTAGTCTTGCGTTTCCGGTGGCTCTGGCTCTTTCCGGTTTACAGCGCCACTTATCGGTGTGACATATGTACTACATCGTTTTCACTCAGCGCTCCGTGCTCATCTTGACGCGAATGTTTTCTGATCCAACACGTGTGTGGATGAGACTTTTTTTCACCCAGGATAAAAAAAAAAAACAGGAACGTTGTCATGGGGACAGGGCCTGAGAGAAGAACATTTCATTTCTGCAACACCTGAAGTGATATTCGTGTTTGAATCCAGGTCAGAGGTGTGGACTTCATTGATCTTGTCAAGATTAGACTGAGCAACTTTAAGAATGATCACTATGGCTTTTGGAAGAATGTCAAGATTAGTAGTACACTCTGTTTAAGAACTTGGTTTCAAAGATACTGTTTGGCTCAATTTACATTATTTGTCAAAAGGGACATTTCTGGTTATGTTTTACAAATTGAAGTGTTAAAGGAGAATTAACGTTTTTTACAATCTGAGCCTTATTTCGGTAATAAAACAAGTTGTTTTACTCACCCATAGCACTTTGGTGTCATATGGAGCATTTCCGGAGATGTTTATATCCGTAACGCGAGTTCTCGGGGCACTTTTCAAATCATAGAAGCTCAATGTCTTAGTCTACACTTTCGTTTGAGTCAAAAGTGGCCTGTAATCCGAGATTTATCCATAATTTACAGTTTTGCGTTTCATGTTTGCGTCCCGGGAGCTGAGAGCGAAATAAGCTGTGACTCCGCACATGCGCACTGGCCTCCTCATCTACTCGAAACTATGGATAAATCTCAGATTACAGGCCACTTTTGACTCAAACAAAAGTGTAGAGACATTGAGCTTCTATGATTTGAAAAGTGCTAAAGTTTGTGTTATTTGGAGACCGCAAACAAGTGCCCTGAGAACTCAAATTACGGAGATCATCTCCGGAAATGCTCCATATGACACCAAAGTGATATGGGTGACTAAAACAACTTGTTTTATTACCGAAATAAGGCTCAGATTGTAAAAAACGTTAATTCTCCTTTAAGTCTATTGAAACTGGAGTTTGACTTTGGGTTGTTTGCATGATGCATGATCAAAAGGCCTTTTGACTGGCCTGTATTTTTTACATGTTTTAAAAGTATGTGTAAATGAGCTATTGTCAAACAATCAACAAAATGGAACACTTTTTTGCAGTTAATAGATGCTTGTATTTAAATGAGTGCAGGTCTACTCCTCAGCGGGATCGTCATGAGAAGGAGCGGGGCGAGGCGGAGCATAGTCGGCCATGTTGGGAAGGTCAAACACCACGCAGCAGCTCAGGGCAACACGAGAGATCTCCATGTCCTGCACCCGAGTCCAAACTCCAGTGCTCACATCAAAACATTCAACAAAATTAATAATGCGGGAGCCATTGTACCCGCCTACAACATACAGCCGATCGTCAACAACCCCGATGCCAAAGTTGCAGCGCCCAGTCTGCATGTTGGGTATGGGGCGCCAGGTGTTTGTTGTGGGGTTAAAGGCTTCCACGTTGTTCATACATCCGTATGTTTTCTCTGAACACCATGCAAACCCATAATCACTTTCCCCACACCCCCCAATAGCGTAGATTTCATTTGCGTAGGCGATGACACCAAGCGCACTGCGCCTGTTGGCCATATCTGCTATCATGGTCCACTGATCGGTTAGTGGGTCGTAGGTCTCAGCTGAGGCCAGGCACTGCACACCATCAAAACCTCCACAAATGTAGATCTTTCCGTTGTATGCTGTGCTGTTGGCATCACTCCTCACTTCATTCATAGGTGAAATCGTGGTCCACTGATTGGTCTCTGGAGAGTATCTTTCAACTGTGTCCAGCATCTCCCTTCTATTGTGCCCACCCATGGCATAGATCAAACCATCCAGCAAAGCCACGCTAATGAAGAACCTTCGTGAATGCATGGGTGCCACTTCTCGCCACGTGTGATTGGCCAGGTCGTACTTGTGGGTAGTGTTGAAATAGTCATCGTCATCGCACCCTCCAATCACGTACACAGATCCATTAAGGAACACTGTGCTGTGATGGGCTCTTGGTTTCCAGTCACTGTGAGCCACGCGCATCCAACAATTGGTGCGGTTGTCATAGACTTCAGTTTTGTTGGTTGCACCATCAACCATCAAGGTTGGCTTGTCCCAGCCACCTACAGCCATAAGGACCGCACTGGGCAGCCTTGGAGTGTCTAAACGGGTGGGGTGCAGGGCGGCATAGGACCTCCGAGCTCTGGCAACCAATATGACCCTGAGGGTATTAATCGCCACAGCCTTACAGTTACGGTTGTACAGCAGGTTATGTCTAATCATGCACTGAGCGAAGTATTTGGGGTGGATCAGAGCCACACGGACTTTTGCCAAGAGGTTGGCTAAGTACAGGTTCCTTTCCTCAGGAGCGTGCGCAACCCATCTGATGACGGCATTTAACACTGTAGTCTCCTCCCTCACGTTCAGCCGATCTTCATCAATGACTGAACACAGGTCTTCCCCAGACATCTGGAGGAATGCTTCAGAACTGGTCAAAACCTCTTCGAAATGCTTCAGGATATATAAGAAGACCAGGTTCTTCAGCTGGGGGTAGTAGTATGTGTTTGTGATCTCCCAGACAGCAATGCAATTACTGGGGGACAGTTGATTCTCCATGAACTGACAGCAGGCTTGGGTAATGCCGCTCATATCTAAGTAGTCAGCAGCTATTAGGAGCTCCTGGCAGTTTTCCTGGGTGATGTAGACCACCCCGGTGTAGCCCAGGATGTAGTCCAGGATGATCTTCATGATATCAGCTGACACATGGGAGATCTCAAAAACGTGGCAGTCAGGGCTGGACCAGTGAGTGAAGAGGGCTCTAAAGTATGTGCTGGAGCTACTCAGAACCAGCTTGGGTGCTGGGAATTGTACACCGGCCACGTTGAGCAGGGTTTCATCGTTTTTCGCCTGGGCTGCAACGTTTTTCGCCCAGGTCTCAAAGTTTTTCGCCTGGGCTACATCGTCTTTCGCCCAGGTTTCAAAGTTTTTCGCCTGGGCTACATCGTTTTTCGCCTGGGTTTCAACGTTTTTTGCGTGAGTTGCGTTTTTTCTATCCATCGATTTGGTTAACAATCACCGTCTAAGTCTAAGTCTGGTCTGTCTGTGCAAAGGTGTCTCTGTGTCTTATAACCTCTGTTCTGATTTGAGTCAAAATGTGAATCACAAAGCCAGTTCAAAGATCAAAGCCTTCTTTGATCATTGATGAGTCACACACACACACACACACACACACACACACACACACACACACACACACACACACACACACACACACACACACACACACACACTAAACTGTGACTAAACCAGGTCTAAATTGGGACTAAACCAGGTCTAAACTGGGACTAAACCAGGTCTAAACTAGGTCTAAACTGGGACCAAACCAGGACTAAACCAGGTCTAAATTGGGATTAAACCAGGTCTAAACTGGGACTAAACCAGGTCTAAACTAGGTCTAAACTGGGACCAAACCAGGACTAAACCAGGTCTAAATTGGGATTAAACCTGCTCTAAATTGGGACTAAAAAAGGTCTAAACCAGGTCTAAACCAGGACTGAACTAGGTCGAAACCAGGTCTAAACCAGGACTAAACCAGGAATAAACCAGGACTAAACCAGGTCTAAACCAGGTCTAAACCAGGACTGAACCAGGACTAAACCAGGTCTAAACCAGGATTAAACCAGGTCTAAACCAGGTCTAAACCAGGACTGAACTAGGTCTAAACCAGGTCTAAACCAGGACTAAACCAGGAATAAACCAGGACTGAACCAGGACTAAACCAGGTCTAAACCAGGACTGAACCAGGAATAAACCAGGACTAAACCAGGACTAAACCAGGTCTAAACCAGGTCTAAACCAGGACTGAACTAGGTCGAAACCAGGTCTAAACCAGGACTAAACCAGGAATAAACCAGGACTGAACCAGGACTAAACCAGGTCCAAACCAGGACTGAACCAGGAATAAACCAGGACTGAACCAGGACTAAACCAGGACTAAACCAGGACTAAACCAGGACTAAACCAGGACTAAACCAGGACTAAACCAGGACTAAACCACGCACATCACAAATTTGGTCATGAAGAGGAGTTTCCTCAGGCTGGGCCTCTGATTCATTCTGTAACAGTCCAACACAGACACACACATAAGCATAAACTTGGCAGGCAGACAAGGAGAAAGAAAGAGAGAGAAAGAAAGAGAGAGAGAGAGAGAGAGAGAGAGAATCAACTTACTATTACTTACATGTACACCCAGTTACACTTTAAACTTACACCATTACTTATAGGCATTACTATAAAATACAAAATGCATTACAGTATACATACACCAAATGATATGATGGGAAACGACTTGCCCTCTGTTCCTTCAGCTGTGCTGCTTCTTCGGCAAGACATTGAAAGGTTTGGTTTCTTCTTTCATCGCACAAGAAAGGAAGCTTTTTAAACCTTGGGTCCAACACAGCGGCTCGTCCACGTACCGCTCTCTGAGATCCTCAGCCATGACTCGTTTCATGTCTTTGATTAAGAGGGTGTCACCTGGTGCGTGTTCGAAATGCGTCAGCAACTTCATTCTGAGAGGTGCGATGACTGACAGTGGGTTGCTTCTTTTCGCACATCAGAGTGGTGGCGGCCTTCAGCGGGGATAACAGATCAAGCATTTGTTCTGCAGCCATGATATCGCTTTCACTGAGTGTGTGGACATCACACGTGCCTTTTCTTAGTTTCTTGTCGAGAAGTGTGGCCGTCACTGCAGCTTGTTGTTCAATAAATCACTCCAACATCTCGAAAGAACTATTCCACCGGGTTTTCACATCAGCTTTCAACTTGTGGCATGGGAGGGCCAGCAAACTTTGCTTTTCTTTCAAAAAACCCACGATTCTTCTCACCCGCCCCAAAAGCCTGTCTGTGGCAGCAATCTTAAGGCCATCTTGCGTGGTCAGGTTGAGTGTGTGTGGGAAGCACATTACGTGTGGTGACATTCTTGCCTCCTCCCCGGCCCTCTTCATGTTCGAAGCATTGTCAGTGACGAGGGCTGGTGCTTTCTTGGTTAAACCCCACTCTTCACACGCAGCTCTCAGCACTTGCCCGATGTTTAGTCCTGAATGTGTGTCCTCCAATACATGTGTCTGCAAAACGTGATTCTTCATCTGCCATTTATTGTCAATGAAATGACAGGTAACTGTGATGTATGACTCTGTTGTGCATGAAGTCCAGCCGTCTGATGTTATCGCTACACGCTGTGCCTTCATCAAATCTGTCAAAACTTTGCTGTATAATTTGGGAATGTAGGACTCGCTGAAATGTTGCTGTGAGGGGATGTTGTATCTCGGCTCAAGCACATCGAGCAGATATTTGAAGCCTTCATTCTCCATGACAGCATAGGGCCTTATGTCTTTACATATAAAGAACGCTATAGCCTTGGATATGTTCTTCGCTCTCTTTGTACAGTTCGACAACTTTTGAGGGAAAAATGCTGTCAGTGGCGTTGAGGGCTGTGCTTTCTCTGAACAGTCGCCATCGATGCCATGGCGCCTTTTGAGGTGTGCAGACAAAGTACCGAATCTCACAACGACAGTCTTTACATATTGCCACATCCTTTACCAAGTCATGCCCAGCTTTACGGAAGCCAAAATACTTCCAGACGAACGACTTAAGTCCAAGAGGAGTGTGTAATTCGCCTCCGTTTTCGCCAGCTTTCTCCTCGTCCATCACTTCCGAAAGTTTGCTCTGTGGCTTGTGTGTTTGTGTCCACGCGTGAGAGCGGGGGAGGAGGAGGGAGGGGGTGGTTTATTTATTTAGGGGGTGGGAGGGGGGGAACGCAAAGGAGGTTCACGAGGACAAGAAAGGTTAGCGCCCCTCGCAGCGCAGGAGTCAGTAATACGCCTAAGAGAAGATGGCTGAAAATAGACGGAAATTTTGAAAACGTAAACGCATTAATCGATTCTCTTGTGGACGCATCGATGCATTTGGATCGTCGGCTGTAGGATTGATGCATGGATACGAATCGATTATTATTTACACCCCTAAGAACCATCGTATTTTTACACAAAGACGGTGCTTGAGGTACTAAAAATACTCCAGTACTGCAGGTTTAAAACTGCAGCAGGCACTTTATATTTATTTATTCATGTACTTATTTATACTTTGACTAAATGGTGTTTTAAAGGAGTCTTTTACTTGTGTTCATATTCTGTGGTTTGTTTTTTAATGTTTTGTTTGTTTGATTGTGTGTATGAATGCTGCAAATGGCAAATAATTAATCTGAAACTGAAGTAAAAGTAAAAAGTATACTTGAAATACACTACTGTGTATATTTCACTGTACTGTACTACTTACTATTTACTTTTTTAACACGTTTAGAGTAATTTTAGAACCCGCTTTTATACAAAATTTAATAATAAAGTGGTGTAAATCAGGTCTAAATCAGGTCTAAACCAGGTCTAAACTGGGACTAAACCAGGTCTAACCAGGTCTAAATTGGAACAAAACCAAGTCTAAATCGCGTCTAAACCAGGTCTAAACTGGGACTAAAGCAGGTCTAAATCAGGACTGAACCAGGTCGAAATCAGGTCGAAATCAGGTCTAAATTGGAACTAAACGAGGTATAAATCAGGTCTAAACCAGGTTTAAACTGGGACTAAACCAGTTCTAAATCAGGTCTAAACCAGGTCTAAACTGGGACTAAACCAGGTCTAAACCAGGTCTAAACTGGGACTAAACCAGGTTTAAACCAGGACTAAACCAGGAATATATCAGGTCTAAATCATGACTAAACCAGGACTAAACCAGGTCTAAACCAGGACTAAACCAGGAATATATCAGGTCTAAATCATGACTAAACCAGGACTAAACCAGGTCTAAACCAGGACTAAACCGTTCAAAATCCTACTCCTCACATTCAAGTCCATCCATAACCTGGCTCCTACTTATCTCACAGAACTCCTTCATGTCACCACACACACCCGCTCAGTCAGGTCCTCCTCCTCCGTCCACCTCACAGTCCCTCCTGCAGGTCCTCCTCCTCCGTCCACCTCACAGTCCCTCCTGCAGGTCCTCCTCCTCCATCCACCTCACAGTCCCTCCCGCTCAGTCAGGTCCTCCTCCGTACGTTTTTTTTTCAGTTACGCTAGCTTAACTGTCAAACCCGCACGCAAGTTTTACACTTAAAAAAGTTAAATTAAATCGTTTTATGCTTAAATTAAAACGTGTTCTGAATGAAACTATTGCCCTGGAAGAGTTCTGACACTTACCTAATGTGTAAATAAAGTTAAAGTTCACAAAATAAGCACATTTAAAGAGTAACTGCAGCTGCCTTAAACTGAAACAGTGTTTTGCGTGAAGCGTCACCATGGCAACGCTGTGGGCGGTACCCACATATTTTATTCATTATGGAACTTTTTGTTTTTATGGCACTTTAGGTGAATTTGCATAAAAGTAAAAAGTCACAAATATTAATCAATTGCAAACAGAAATCGTCACTTTTATGTGCAACAGCTCAGTTTTCTTTTTCATAGTTACACCGATTATATGTCAGTGGGTCACACGGCTCATGTGAGGACATTTCTATATCAGCCGGCCCTAAACAGACTGATATGAAGATTGCATGGAAGTGCAAAATTTTACTTTGTCGTAGACATACCAAATTACACACATTCGTGACAGGGTCTCGATCATAAAACTCAATGACGCCCCCACGCCATCTCCCATCGTGTTGCTATGGCAACAGGCCAAACATCTGTCCTTGCCATTAGGATCCTCTGCAAAAACTCTGGCATAATCAAACAAACTTTGTACACAGATACGTCATGGGAAGAGGAAAAAATAAGTATATAACACCATTGCTAGGCAACCATATTGGATAAACCATGTGACCTGGTGGCGAGGGCGCCACTTCCCGTCAAACTTCGACAAGTGATAATTCGCACATACTTTGGCCAATTTCACTCAAACTTTAATCGTTGGTTGACACTCTGGCCTTGAACAGATTGATATAAGAAAATATAAAATGGTCACGATAGCGCCCCCTAGGGTAATTGCACAGAACTGCAAAATTTTACTTTGTTGTAGACATACAAGATTTGGTACACTCGTGGCATGTTGTCAATGAAAAAAGTCAATGATGCCCACATGCCATGCCTCATCGTGTTGCCATAGCAACATCTCTCCCTGCCAATAGGACACACGACAAAATGTTTGGTATAGCCACACCAATTTGGTACATAGAGGTATGATGGGGATAGGAACAAAACAGTAGCCTATATTACACCTTTGCTAGGCAACCAACCAGCCATATTGGATAGAACATGTGATCTGGTGGCAAAGGCACCATTTTCTGTCCTCATATTTTTATTTATTCAATTTATTTATTATATTTGCACCCAGCATTTAAAAGAACAAAAATACACACAAAAGAAAAAGAATAACAGAACAGTGCAAGAAAGGCTTATGAGTGACCCTCCTCTTAAGCTCACCCCCAGGCATTCAACACATCTTATTATTATTATTATCATTATTATTTACAACAAACAATTTATTCACATCAACAAAAAGGAATGTTATTTTACACAACAAACTGTAGAATGTGATAAATAATACATGTAAACACTGTGGTTTATATCATATTTCTAACCTAACAGAAAACAATCTCTGTCATTATTCATTGCAGGGTCCTGGAGTATTTGAAAGATAATTTCCCTAAAACAGATCTGGAGGTGGGTCCTTGGATGCAGGTTGAAAGGTGGGTCAAATGCAGAGAACGGATTTCCCTCATGAGGGATTAGTAAAAAGTCAATAAAGGTTTAATAAAAAAGCGTATCCGTGTTTTTACTCTGAAATAAAAGGGAAAGTTGTGAAGCGGTTTGCAGATTTCACCACCAGAGAGAGCCAGACACTGCGCTGATGAATGACTTCTAAGTTTTAATTTTGGTCACCAGTTCCTGCTATTAACATCCTGCCCTTGTGCTCTTGGGCAAGTCACTTAACCCATTGTGTTTATAAGATGCTTTATATTCTTCTCCTAGGGTTGTTAAGCAGAGTGTACATACAGTGGTTCAATGTAACACAGTAAAAGTAGTAAAGTACTGTATTTAAATCCAATTTTTAGGTGTCCGTACTTTTAAAGTACTGTACTTGAAATCAGGTATCTACTTTCTACCCCACTACATTTTTGAACAGGACTGAAAAGTAATAGCATTTTTTAAAATAATTGTGGCACCAGTGTTTGACGGGAGCTCTGGGCAATGCACGCTCAAAACTCAAATGTTAAATGTTCAAATGGGAACCACAGAGAGTACAAAATGAGACTACAATAAAACAATATTTCCATGTAGTATTTTGTGAAATCCCTCAGTCGTCCAGGTAGGATCCAAAGGAGAAATTCAGGCAGATATAAGAGTCATTCCGGAATTGGAGGACATTCATTCATTCATTCACTTTCTTCCACTTTTCCATTTTCTGGGTCGCGGGAGCAGCAGTCCAAGCAGTGGTCTGCTGCCCAGAATGGCTGGGCGCTCCCTTAGAGATAGGGTGAGGAGCTCAGTCACACGGGAGGGGCTCGGAGTAGAGCCACTGCTTCTCCACGTTGAGAGGAGCAGCACCCGATATCGCAACAGAAAAGTAAAGTTCAGAGCGGTGTTAGCTTCTTTTGGACTAGCGGTGTTTACAAAACAGCTGAGTTCACGCATGCGCACTGTCCTCTCTGATGACGTCATCAAATGAAACTATAGCTGGATATCGGGTTTCAGGCCGTTTTGGAATCCACTAAAAGTCTACCCTGACACAGCGATCTTCTGTGATTTGAAAAGTGCTAAAGTTTGTGTTATTTGGACACTGCAAAGTAATGCCCCGAGCACTCACGCTAACGGATACGGGATCATTAGTAGAACAGAACGGCTCAACATAAGTTCTGCGATACTGCTCCAATTGACACCAAACTGCTATGGGTGAGTAAAACTACTTGTTTTATTGCCGAAAGAAGGCTCAGATTGTACAAAAACGTTACTTTTCCTTTAAGGCACCATATAAAAGCATCAAGAAGTACCATGTCATGGGACCTTTAAACTCCACTAAAGCCCTGTTCCAGTTCAAAGGCTGCAGTAATAATCAGGACGC
>JAVJIX010000042.1:6210000-6230000 GCA_036785185.1 Paratrypauchen microcephalus
CACAATTTAAGCGGATGTACAGTATATGGGAAACATGATGTGAGGAGCAAATGCTGATGCGCTGTCTGACCAAAAGGGAACTGTTGAGCAAAAAGTAAAGAAACTAAAGGACGAGAGAAGGGGAATCTTGTCACAGCTAACCAAGCAATGAAAAAACATAGAAACATTTAAACAAGATATTGATAATGTAAAATAGGAAGCTCTGCCTAAGTTTGAAAGATATTTTGAATTGTACAAACGTCTCACTAAGCAAATGTGGGAGATCTTGAGTGAAGATGAACAAAAGGTTGATCAAGAGAAATATGAAAGTAAATGTGAGGAATTAACGGCATCCATGCTCAAAACGAAGGAATGGATTGCAAATGCTAAAAGAGACACGGATAAAGAGGAAGATGCCGTTAGACCGCAGGATAGTATTTCTACAGATAACTCAGCTATGAGTCGTGCATCTCAATGTTCCAATGCTAGTTCAGTGCGGTTAAAACTCCAAGCAAAACGTGAGGCACTGTTAGCAAAAGCAGCGTCTATGAAAATAAAGCAAGAGCTTGAGCAAGAAGAGATGCGCTTGCAGCAAGAGCTTGAGCGAGGAAAAAGCGAGCTTGAGAGCTAAAAAGGAGCAGTTGCAGATGGAAACTGAGCTCGCAGCCGCAAGTGCCAAATTAAGAGTTTATGAACCTGAAATAATAATTCAACAGAAACATATTCAGGCTTACTCATTATGAACAATAACCTAAACTCAATGTAATGACATTCTTATATTCATTTTCAAACCTTAACTCTCATATGAGTTAAGGTGAAAGGTTAAGGTACACTTCAGTGTTCTCATAGGGAAATTTGTCTTTTGCATTTGTCCCATCCCTTAATACAACTGAGGCATGTCCTCAGGATTAGTGGACACACCACCCTGCCAATTTTCAAAATTTTCAATTGATAAATGTGCTTGAAAAAAATATTGTCAACTGTCAGAGACAAAAAACTTTTATGAGCTTTTAAACACGTTATAGTGTTTCATCAGCATTAGTTTACTCATTGTTGTAATTGGACTGACCCATGCATGTTTGAAGCATTTTCAAAGAATAAAAACACAAAAATGCTCCGGTCAAATGCTACTGTGAGGAGGAGATCTCTCAGTTCTGCAGTTTTGAACAGGAAGTCAATGGATCTGTTCCTATTATTAAACTCTTTTAAATTAATACTTTGATTAACAATGTACAAAATATAAACAATTGTCTATTTATGATAAAAGTTTATCTTGACACACAAATTACTGTCACATCAAACCTTATAGATTAAAGACACAATTTACAAGTGGAACATTTCATGTCCATTGTATAAAAGTGCATGAAGGACAGGTCTATAAACCTGGAGTTCTTACTCGGCACAGAGATCCTCACAGGCTGAGATGTTGTATATCTGAGAGTTCTGCTGTTGAAAGCCTCACAGCTGTAGTTTCCACTCTGGTTCGTCTGCATGTTCTTCAGTTGTATATGTGCTCCAGTAAAGGACAACAGCTCTCCATTTAAAAGCCATTTAAACTGAGCTGCAGGTCTGGAGTCAGCTGAGCAGGACAGAGACACGTCTGCACCTTCCTCATAGAAATCACGTAAAGGAGAGGCCCTCAAAATGACATCATCAGGTCCATCTGAAGAAATAAATGATTAATATTAGTGAATGTAAAATGAGTATTTGAAAGTGAGTGTGTTTACTGTAGACATCCTTTACTCACAGCTGATGGAGAGTTCTGGTGAGACACTGGAGCTGCTACTGACAGGATTAGACACTTCACATGTGAATGGTCCCTGGTCATAGCGCCACACAGTGTCTATAGTGAGAGTTGTGCCTCCACGAGTGAGGCGCACTCTGTCACTGGCTGTAACTTCAGTGCTGCCATTTAACCAGCGGAAAGACAGAGAGGCGCCAGAGGCAGAACAGGAGACAGTCACAGAATCGTTGAACTCCACTAAGTCTGAGCTGCTGACTGTGACTCTCACATTAGACACTGGCTCTGAGGGAGAGGAAACAGAACATGTTAATCTAAATATTAAAATAGAGAATTATTGGTGTGTCAGTAACTGTAGAAGACACAGATTTTAACTGATAACAGAAATGATTAAAAAAGGAAATGCTATAGTGTGCCTTTATCATTGAGGGTCAAAAAGTCTGACAAGCCTCTGACAAATTATTTTTACTGTATAATAATGTAAATTTTATAATATTAAATAAATTAATGATGAATGATTGATTTCTTCTGCATGTTCCAATAATATTAAGGTATACAGAAATGAATATGGTGCCCGTGTGGAAGTAAACTATGTGCTCATGAAATAAATGGTGAATACTAATGCAAAATGTATGATTACCGTAAACGTTCAATTTAGATTTCCCCACTTTTCCTTCACCTCCTTCTGTATACAAGCCAAAACGATACCATCCAGTGTCTCTAAGAGTCACATCCCTGAGCTCCAGAGATCCAGTAGACATGGACAAAGTGATCCTGTCTGCATACGCTGGATGGGTAGAGTTATGACGAGGGAGTGAATGGATGATATCTACATTTTTAAAAGCCCAGATTATTTCTGCAAATGGTTTTTGTGTTGCAGCCACTGATGTGGTGAACAGGACTTTTCCTCCAACAGCAGCATTCATAGAATTAGGGAACACACGACGTCCTGAGGCTACATCTGAAATAATAATTCAACAGAAACATATTCAGGTTTACTCATTATGAACAATAACCTAAACTCAATGTAATGACAATCTTATATTCATTTTCAAACCTTAACTCTCATATGAGTTAAGGTGAAAGGTTAAGGTACACTTCAGTGTTCTCATAGGGAAATTTGTCTTTTGCATTTGTCCCATCCCTTAATACAGCTGAGGCATGTCCTCAGGATTAGTGGACGCACCACCCTGCCAATTTTCAAAAGATAAATGTGGTTGAAAAAAGCCGCTTCCTACGGATTCAGTGACTCATGTCTCCGCCCCTCGTGCATCCAGCCGCACTCCCGGAGTCATGTGACCGGTGCACACCCCCCCCCCCCCCTCCTTCCCCGTTCCACGGTCTACGGCGACGCATGTAGGTGCAAAACCCCGGGGCCGTTTTTTGATCCCAGTCCATCACTGAAACCAGGATTAAACCAGGTCTAAACCAGGACTAAACCAGATCTAAGCCAGGACTAAACCAGGACTAAACCAGGACTAAACCAGGACTAAACCAGATCTAAACCAGGACTAAACCAGGTAAACCAGGTCTAAACCAGGTCTAAGTCAGGTCTAAACCAGGACTAAACCAGATCTAAGCCAGGACTAAACCAGGACTAAACCAGGACTAAACCAGGACTAAACCAGGTCTAAACTAGATCTAAACCAGGACTAAACCAGGACTAAACCAGGTAAACCAGGTCTAAACCAGATCTAAACCAGGACTAAACCAGGACTAAACCAGGTAAACCAGGTCTAAACCAGGACTAAACCAGGTCTAAGTCAGGTCTAAACCAGGACTAAACCAGATCTAAGCCAGGACTAAACCAGGACTAAACCAGGTCTAAACCAGATCTAAACCAGGACTAAACCAGGACTAAACCAGGTAAACCAGGTCTAAACCAGGACTAAACCAGATCTAAGCCAGGACTAAACCAGGACTAAACCAGGTCTAAACCAGATCTAAACCAGGACTAAACCAGGACTAAACCAGGACTAAACCAGGTAAACCAGGTCTAAACCAGGACTAAACCAGGTCTAAGTCAGGTGTAAACCAGGACTAAACCAGATCTAAGCCAGGACTAAACCAGGACTAAACCAGGACTAAACCAGGTCTAAACCAGGACTAGACCAGGACTAAACCAGATCTAAGCCAGGACTAAACCAGGACTAAACCAGGACTAAACCAGGACTAAACCAGGACTAGACCAGGACTAAACCAGGACTAGACCAGGACTGAACCTGGACTAGACCAGGACTAGACCAGGACTGAACCTGGACTAGACCAGGACTAGACCAGGACTAAACCAGGTCTAAGTCAGGTCTAAACCAGGACTAAACCAGATCTAAACCAGGACTAAACCAGGACTAAACCAGGTCTAAACCAGGACTAAACCAGATCTAAGCCAGGACTAAACCAGGACTAAACCAGGTAAACCAGGTCTAAACCAGGACTAAACCAGGTCTAAGTCAGGTCTAAAACAGGACTAAACCAGATTTAAGCCAGGACTAAACCAGGACTAAACCAGGACTAAACCAGGTCTAAACCAGGACTAGACCAGGACTGAACCAGATCTAAGCCAGGACTAAACCAGGACTAAACCAGGACTAAACCAGGACTAGACCAGGACTAGACCAGGACTGAATCTGGACTAGACCAGGACTAGACCAGGACTGAACCTGGACTAGACCAGGACTAGACCAGGACTAAACCAGGTCTAAGTCAGGTCTAAACCAGGACTAAACCAGATCTAAACCAGGACTAAACCAGGACTAAACCAGGTCTAAACCAGGACTAAACCAGGACTAAACCAGGTAAACCAGGTCTAAACCAGGACTAAACCAGATCCAAACCAGGACTAAACCAGGACTAAACCAGGTCTAAACCAGGACTAAACCAGGACTAAACCAGGTCTAAACCAGGACTAAACCAGATAAACCAGGTCTAAACCAGGACTAAATCAGATCTAAACCAGGACTAAACCAGATCTAAACCAGGACTAAACCAGGACTAAACCAGGTCTAAACCAGGACTAAACCAGGTAAACCAGGTCTAAACCAGGACTAAACCAGATCTAAACCAGGACTAAACCAGGTCTAAACCAGGACTAAACCAGGTAAACCAGGTCTAAACCAGGACTAAACCAGATCTAAACCAGGACTAAACCAGGACTAAACCAGGACTAAACCAGGTAAACCAGGTCTAAACCAGGACTAAACCAGATCCAAACCAGGACTAAACCAGGACTAAACCAGGTCTAAACCAGGATTAAACCAGGTCTAAACCAGGACTAAACCAGATCTAAGCCAGGACTAAACCAGGACTAAACCAGGACTAAACCAGGTCTAAACCAGATCTAAACCAGGACTAAACCAGGACTAAACCAGATCTAAACCAGGACTAAACCAGGACTAAACCAGGTAAACCAGGTCTAAACCAGGACTAAACCAGGTCTAAGTCAGGTCTAAACCAGGACTAAACCAGATCTAAACCAGGACTAAACCAGGACTAAACCAGGTCTAAACCAGGACTAAACCAGATCTAAACCAGGACTAAACCAGGACTAAACCAGGTCTAAACCAGGACTAAACCAGGACTAAACCAGGTAAACCAGGTCTAAACCAGGACTAAACCAGATCTAAACCAGGACTAAACCAGGACTAAACCAAGTCTAAACCAGGACTAAACCAGGTAAACCAGGTCTAAACCAGAACTAAACCAGATCTAAACCAGGACTAAACCAGGACTAAACCAGATCTAAGCCAGGACTAAACCAGGACTAAACCAGGTCTAAACCAGGACTAAACCAGGTAAACCAGGTAAACCAGGTATAAACCAGGACTAAACCAGATCTAAACGAGGACTAAACCAGGACTAAACCAGATCTAAGGCAGGACTAAACCAGGACTAAACCAGTTCTAAACCAGGATTAAACCAGGTCTAAACCAGGACTAAACCAGGTCTAAACCAGGATTAAACCAGGTCTAAACCAGGACTAAACCAGATCTAAGCCAGGACTAAACCAGGACTAAACCAGATCTAAGCCAGGACTAAACCAGGACTAAACCAGGTCTAAACCAGGACTAAACCAGGACTAAACCAGGACTAAACCAGATCTAAGCCAGATCTAAACCAGGACTAAACCAGGACTAAACCAGGTCTAAACCAGATCTAAACCAGGACTAAACCAGGACTAAACCAGGTCTAAACCAGAACTAGACCAGGACTAAACCAGGTCTAAACCAGATCTAAACCAGGACTAAACCAGGTCTAAACCAGGACTAAACCAGGACTAAACCGAGACTAAACCAGGTCTAAACCAGATCTAAGCCAGGACTAAACCAGGACTAAACCAGGACTAAACCAGGACTAAACCAGGTCTCAACCAGGTCTAAACCAGATCTAAGCCAGGACTAAACCAGATCTAAACCAGGACTAAACCAGATCTAAGCCAGGACTAAACCAGATCTAAGCCAGGACTAAACCAGATCTAAACCAGGACTAAACCAGGACTAAAGCAGGTCTAAACCAGATCTAAGCCAGGAGTAAACCAGATCTAAACCAGGACTAAACCAGGACTAAAGCAGGTCTAAACCAGATCTAAGCCAGGAGTAAACCAGATCTAAACCAGGACTAAACCAGGACTAAAGCAGGTCTAAACCAGATCTAAGCCAGGAGTAAACCAGATCTAAACCAGGACTAAACCAGGACGAAACCAGGTCTAAACCAGATCTAAGCCAGGACTAAACCAGATCTAAACCAGGACTAAACCAGGACTAAAGCAGGTCTAAACCAGATCTAAGCCAGGACTAAACCAGGTCTAAACCAGGTCTAAACCAGGACTAAACCAGGTCTAAACCAGATCTAAACCAGGACTAAACCAGGACTAAACCAGGTCTAAACCAGGACTAAACCAGGACTAAACCAGATCTAAGCCAGGACTAAACCAGGACTAAACCAGGTCTAAACCAGGTCTAAACCCGGACTAAACCAGGACTAAACCAGGATTAAACCAGGACTAAACCAGGTCTAAGCCAGGTCTAAGCCAGGACTAAACCAGGTCTAAACCAGATCTAAGCCAGGACTAAACCAGGTCTAAACCAGGTCTAAACCAGGTCTAAACCAGGACTAAACCAGAACTAAACCAGGTCTAAACCAGGACTAAACCAGGTCTAAACCAGGTCTAACCCAGGTCTAAACCAGGACTAAACCAGAACTAAACCAGGTCTAAACCAGATCTAAGCCAGGACTAAACCAGGACTAAACCAGGACTAAACCAGGTCTAAACCAGGTCTAAACCAGGACTAAACCAGGACTAAACCAGGTATAAACCAGGTCTAAGTCAGGTCTAAACCAGGTCTAAACCAGGATTAAACCAGGACTAAACCAGGATTAACCCAGGTCTAAACCAGATCTAAGCCAGGACTAAACCAGGACTAAACCACCGTGTGGAGCTTTTAAATGCAAAACCAGAACTGAGGACCCAGGTCAGACTGGAATATTATTTTAATTATATGAATAATTGTCTTAAAACTGACACATCACTTTTTAAATAAAACCACCTCAAAATAGGAGATTGTGTGTTTTTTATGCAGGGCATTTTTTACATCAATTAAAGTTTGTGAAGAAGAAGAACCAGAACTCACCCGAACACCAGAGGAACAAGACCACCCTGAGGAACATGTCCGAGAACCAGGTCTGAACCAGGTCTAAACCAGATCTGAACCGAGACGCAAGCAAGTCTGAAGAAGGACTTAAGAAAGTCTGAACCAGGTCTAAACCAGATCTGAACCGAGACGCAAGCAAGTCTGAAGAAGGACTTAAGAAAGTCTGAACCAGGTCTAAACCAGATCTGAACCGAGACGCAAGCAAGTCTGAAGAAGGACTTAAGAAAGTCTGAACCAGGTCTAAACCAGATCTGAACTGAGACGCAAGCAAGTCTGAAGAAGGACTTAAGAAAGTCTGAACCAGGTCTAAACCAGATCTGAGTCACAGCAACCAACGAGCCAATCAGGAGCAAGACTGTTGAAGGGCCGGCCCTCACACATGGACCGAGCTGAAACTGAGCTTATATGAGCAGTAGATGAAAATATCAAAGATCAAAGATCAAAGATCAAAGTCAGCTTTATTGTCAATTCTGCCATATGTGTTCAACATACAGTGAATCGAAATTTCGTTTCTCTCTGGCTAGTGATGGTGAGATGAAGCCTCATGAGGCATTGAACCACTTGAGCCACTTGGTTCAAGAAAGGGTTCATTTCTTGAAGCTTCATGTGCGCATGAAACCACCTACTGGCCAAGTGTGTAATCACAGGCAGCTGTATCTGAACCACAGAATGTGTGATAAGTGGTAATATGTGTTCAATAAAGTACTAAAGTGCCTGTGCACTTTCACACACACACACTCACACACACGATGATGATGAATTGCTTACATTTTAATGAAATTTTATGAATTGTTGTTTGTAATGTGATGTTATATTTTGTTTTGTGTGTTAGAATTCCTAATATGTTTTTATGATAAATAAATGAATATTTTGCTTTGCATTTTTGGTGGCTCATTTAAGCTGGTAAGTGGTTCAGTTTAGCTGGCCGGGTGGCTCATTTTACCTGAACACTGATCATTAAAAAAATGTGGGACAGCTGATGTTTTATAAGCTGTGAAACTTAAATGATTACATTTTATACAATAATTCAACCCTAAAATATTAAAGATTGTATTTATTAACTAAAATAAATATAAACCAGTGTCATAAATTGTTTTTTTTTTTACTAGTTTCCTAAGAAATTTACCAAAATGTGTCTCAAATTACCTGGTGTCACTGTATGTAATAAATTTTGTATGTACTCTGTGTGTGTGTACATTCTCCCAAAATGGTAATATAATATGGCAGGTTAAGCTGTTTTTCTGAAAATGGCAAGGGCGAAATCAGGCAGAGGACAGTGAAAGTGCTTGTGGAACTATGAAAAGGGCACAGATTATGCTTGTGTAACTTGGACAGTGATGTACAGGACAGGGGAAATTTTATTAATTTTTATTAAGAAACAAGAGTTTTTCAACAGTTTTTGGTTTTAAACGATTTCTTTTTTTTGAAACAACCTCTCCGGCCTTTGAAAAGACCCTTTCACAAGGCACAGAAGATGCCGGTGTGCACAAAAAGGCAAGTGCAAGTTTATACAATCTTGGGAAAATCAGTTTGTGCCTCTCCCAGTACTCCAGAGGGTTTTCATGTCTTCCAATATGTGGCTCTGAAAGGTACCTCTGGACCTCCACAGTGGCATCTGCTGTCACATTTTGACACCTCCTTGCCTCCATGACACTGGCATCTAAATGATGCCACAGTTTGCTTCCTAAGAGGAAATCACAGATCATGTTAGTAAGTGTTCTCATAGGAATGACTGATGTCAAAATGTAAAATAATAGATTACCTCCAGTGACATCATGAGAGGTAGAAGGCTGGGGGACTTCCTCTCTGCTTTGTTGTGCCCTTATAATGGTGGAGCACTCTGAGGTCAGTCGCCTTACAGCTTCGGTGGCTTTTGTTGGACTAAAAAATCCAATTGTTTTAAATCGGGGGTCCAAGAGTGTGGCAAGGGACACAATGCTCATCGACTGCAAAGTATAAAGCTTCTCCCTTAGTTGCCTGATGAGCTGGTCTCCCATTTCCAGTGCCACTGCAGGTGCCGGCTTTGCCATTTCCTCCTGAAGGTTTTGCTCCAGCATTTTCATCAGAGGAACAACTTTGGAGACAGACACATTTTCCTCCGCCGACAGCTCTACAGTGGCATGATTAAAGGGAGACAGCAAAGAAAGGCACCCTCTAATGATGCTGAACTCATCAGACGTAATCACGGGGATGTCATGATGTAGCCCAGCTAATGCTGCTCCGACTGGCTCCCTTAGGTCCACCAAACGTTGCAGCATCAAATAGGTGCTGTTCCACCTAGTCTCCACTTCTTGAATTAATTTCATGTTTGCCATCCCCAGATGTAGCTGCACTTGTGTAAGCTTCTCCTTTAAATATACAGATGAGTAGGCCATTAAAATCACTGCAGCAGGAACACAGACAAACTATTAGTTTTATTATAAATTGGAATAAAGAGAATGACCATACCTTAGCAGTGGTGCTGCTTCTAAAGAAGCCAACCAGCTTCCTTGCTTTGGCCCGGATGCCAGAGAGCACAGGGTTCTGGTCAAGTGCCTTCCTCACAATTAAATTTAGTGTGTGTGCTGTGCAAATATGATGCCGAAGTTTCAGCTCTCTCACACAAGCAACCATATTGGGAGCGCCGTCAGTGACCATACATGTCACCTTATTAGTAATTCCCCATTCCTCCATCAGGGAGGCTTTCACACAAGCTATATTTTCTGCAGTGTGTGATTGGGGGAATGCCTGCACTCCCAATAGCACTGAGCTGAGCCCAGTATTGTCCCCCACAAAATGGCATGTTACAGCCAGGTAGGCATCCATGTTAATGGATGTCCACATGTCAGAAGTAAGGCTAACAGCAGCCACCTTTTCAACTGTAGCCTTTGCCTTCTCCTTTGCAGACTCGTACTTAGCCTCCACCATGGCCTTCAGAGCCTAAAGGTAAAAATATATAATGCTGATTTTGAATTGTGAGACATACAATTAAGTACTCATTTGTTTCATGCATGCACCCATACATACCTGCCTTGTAGGGAGAACATAATTGGGATCCAGTTTGGACACAAATGCCCTGAATCCCAAATCTTCCACAATACTGAAGGGCTGTGTGTCCTTCACTATCATGGAGACAAGGGCTTCATCCAGCTCCTGTTTTCTGGTGGCTGGTTAAAAGACAATAAATATAGTGTTACTTGCCTTTATTTGCACAATAAACAAAAGTAAACATGGAAAAATTTTGATGGTGTACTTGTAATAATGTTATTATTTACCTTGGCTAGATGAAGCTCTAGTTTCCTCCTGATTCTCATGCAAGGCACGGTAATGCCTTAGCATGGATGAGGTGTTGTTATTGTACCCCAACTCCTTGGAACACAATAAACACCTCACCTTTGAATAAAATAAGAAACCGTAAAAAAATAGTTATTGATAAGCAAGCCTAATGCATCTGTAATTATGTTAGATTTAGCTTACCTTGTTAGGAGATATCAGTTCAAAATGTTCCCACATAGGGGAAAACCTCCTCTTCCTCGCTGGCTCCATCCTATCTCACCTATCCTACTCTCCTCACTCTCCTGAATCTCTCTCCCTAAACTCTCCTAAACTCTCTTAAACTCTCCAAAAACTCTCTCCAAAATATCTACAACTATCTAACTATATAAACGCTATCCAAACTCTACTATCAAAACTCTCCAAACTCTATCCAAACTCTCACCTGACCGCAACTCTCCTTCAAACACCCACATTTTGAATGGAGCCTGAGGGGTCTATATAGCTTGAATAGTTCGCGGCAAAATCTGAACCACTTCCCGAAGTAACCACGTGGTACAGGCGGGCAGCGATGCTTCGACCGTCATCATTTTGGCTCCTCCCCCAAATGAAGCGAGCCTCGAATTGCGCTTCGCGGACACGCCCCCTTCATTACTCGGCACACGCTTCGCAGCCTCGGCCCATCTCGTAACATCACTATCTCTGGCCAGGTAGTGCAAAAAGACAAGATACAATATGAAGACAAAACACAACAAAAACTATCTAAGACAGAGATCTAAAGTTAAACTAAAGTCTAAGATCTAAAATCTTAAAGCAGTGCAACATAATAAATAAATACCTATATACAGATGTCCAAAGTGTGCAGTGTGCATAAAAAATGTGCTATGGAAGATACAGCAGTGAAATGGTAATGTGCAATAGAATGTGCATTGAAGTTAAGATAAAATAAATGTGCAACAGCAGTAATTCTAGTGCAATAACAGGAGTAAACAACAGTACAACAGTAGTAAAATTCCAGTAGTAAATGTGCACCAATGCAACAGTCGTCCTTAGCAGCAGGTTTAAAAGTGTCTAGAGTGATATGTCTTTTTATGGAATACAGGTTATGCCAATATGGGGGGGTGGGAGACGGGTAAGGTGAGAGTTCAGCCTCCTGACAGCCTGGTGGATGAAGCTGTTTGACAGCCTGGTGGATGAAGCTGTTTGACAGTCTGGTGGATGGAGCTGTTTGACAGTCTGGTGGATGAAGCTGTTTGACAGTCTGGTGGATGGAGCTGTTTGACAGTCTGGTGGATGGAGCTGTTTGACAGTCTGGTGGATGAAGCTGTTTGACAGTCTGGTGGATGAAGCTGTTTGACAGTCTGGTGGATGAAGCTGTTTGACAGTCTGGTGGATGGAGCTGTTTGACAGTCTGGTGGATGGAGCTGTTTGACAGTCTGGTGGATGAAGCTGTTTGACAGTCTGGTGGATGGAGCTGTTTGACAGTCTGGTGGATGAAGCTGTTTGACAGTCTGGTGAATGAAGCTGTTTGACAGTCTGGTGGAGTGGGCCCGGAGACTCCGGTACCTTCTCCCCGAGGGCAGGAGGCTGAAGAGGCTGTGTGAGGGGTGGCTCGGGTCACCCACAATGCTGGACGCTCTGTGGGTGAGCCGGGTGTTAAAAATGTCCAGGAGGGAGGGGAGAGAGACACCAGCGATCCTCCCGATCTTTCACATCTTGGTGGCCTAAAACAAACCACATTGTATGACTGTCATAAATAGTGCTCATTAAGCTTTTATAGAGTTTTAAAGATAGCATAGATTGAACTCAAGTGCAAACACATGAAGTTCTCACCTTGGTTATTTAAACCTAACCACACTGTATTTCTATCACTAATAGTGTTCATTAACATATTGTGGAATGTAAAAGATAGATTGGATTATTTTTTAGTAGTTAATTCAGTAAGAATTTCTAGCTGGTTTCTATGTATTTATTTATTTGTTATTTATTATGGTGGCACGGTGGCTGAGTGGTTAGCGCTCATGCTTCACAGCAAGAAGGTCCTGGGTTCGATCCCCGGGTCGCCTGGGCCTTTCTTTGTGGAGTTTGCATGTTCTCCCCATGTTCCCCCGAGGTTTCCTCCGGGCACTCCGGTTTCCACCACCAACCCAAAACATGCACCATAGGTAAATCCTCCAGCTGAGGTCCTGATCAATCCGAAGCAAGAAGATCATGGAGATGGTCCCCGGGCGCAGTAATGTGCTGCCCACTGCTCCTAATAACAGGATGGGTTAAATGCAGAACTGGAATTTCCTCACTGTGGGACTAATAAAGGCATAGCTTTCTTTCTTTCTTTCTTTCTTTGTTTCTTTCTATTTGGTTTATTTATGAGACAGGACAGTGCACGAATGAGTGTATGAGGCCGTAGGCCAGCACTAGACAGACTTCTCATGTTGATGATCTAAACCAGAGGTCTTCAACAGGGGGGTCGCAGAGGTACTGAAGGGGGGGTCGCGAAATCTTTTGATTTCACTTTAAAATAATATAATTTTATATTTTATAGTGTAAAATACAGTATTAACCTGTGTATTATTTCCTTGTATTGGATGTACCATAACAGAGTAGCAATGTTTATACATGACACTAAGCTCAATTTAATATAAAACACAATTCTATGCCGTATATATAGTAGGGGGTCCCTGGCCCAGTTCGCCATCTGTTTGGGGGTCCCTGGCCTGAAAAACATTGAAGACCCCTGATCTAAACTTTTCCTAATGAATTTTAAGTTGCTGAAAACACTGCAAATGTTTGCTGCGCTGTGGATCTCATTTACCTCGGAAAGATCAGTGTCAATTAATCTAACCCTGGCACAAAGCTATAAAGAGAGACAGAGGAGTTGGAGAAGCCCTCGCCATTTTGATTTATGGAGTTGTGCTCGCCTCCCCGGTTTGTGCAGGTAGTGCTCCAGGCGTCGGACCACCTGGTCATAGGTGAGGAAGGCCATGTATCCGGGATGGGTCACCGCTAAATAGTTCCAGTTCAGGAGCAGAGACTTCCAGGGCTAAACCAGGACACGGGTCAATGTGAGGTCAGTTAAATGGACTGTTTATTTTCTATTTTTAGCTAAACCCTATGTTCTGTGTTTTAGTGGTTAGACCAGGGGTGGGCAAACTTTTTGACTTGTGAGCCACAAAGGGTTCTAAAATTTGAAATAACATGGGATATGTAGAAAACATGCGTAATTTCAATTAAAAATGAACAAAAGGATTACAACAAAATGTCCATCTTTCAAGTTCCACAGTATTTAGCTGTTTATTGAAATGACTCTTAAAACACAGAAAATGGAATTAATAAAATGCAGCTTTTTTATTACTAACAGTTATGATTTTAAAGCACTGAAAGTTCTGTTCTCCTTCAGGTTCTTTCGTTGACTGTTTTGTGGCAAAGTGAGTGATATTATATTCTTTAAAAACCGCTACAGTCTCTTGGCATATCAGGCATACAGCAGCTGATAAGTATTTGGTGAAAAATTATTTACTTGTCCACTCCTCATTAAACACTCGACATTCTCTGTCCACTTTTCTTTTCTTAGCTCCGCTCATCTTTACAGGAGGCTGAGGGGTCAAAGAGCAAAGCACAAACAGCAAAACGCTGTGGCTGTGGTTACATGCACACTGCATATCTGATTATTACATTTTTGTGTGTGGTTTGCATGGCATTTAAATAATTTTATGGTCCAGAAAGTTACATTCCAAAATTATATCTCAAGGTTATGGGATCCGGGAAAGGGAGTCAGAAAAGAAGCTACATTGTAACCTGCATCAGTAAATGGTTGAGTTTCTGGGAAAGTTCAGTTTCTGGGAAGAAAGCCAATAAAAACTGACTGACAAAAAAGCGGACGTCTTTCATCCCTGATTCAATGAATTTTTGCATGATTTCGTTCAATAATAAGTTGAAACATGAAATGAGCTCTCTGCCCTCTGCATGTGTGTGCGTGCATGTTAAAACTTTGAAGTATTTTATTTGGCGCCAATATCCTCTAAACATTTGTAATCAAGCAAAGACGACTTGTGGTCAGGGTACATGGATGGTCCCAGGTTCAGTCCGGAGGAGGTTCTGGAGGACCATGATCTGGGCCTCCGCGGGTCCGGGCTCCGGGACGGGCGGTGTGGAGGACAGAGGAGAAGAGAGAGGAGGATGTGGATCAGAATCTACTGATGGTTCCACGCACGCGTTTTCGGACCAGAGGAGATCGATCCTTCCAGGCTGTTGCTCCTCGGCTCTGGAACGATCTTCCGCTCCCTCTGCGTTCAGTTGAGTCTGTTGACGCTTTTAAAAGCCAACTTAAGACCTTTTTTGTGCAAGCTTTTGTTTAGTGTTTCTGGGCTGCTGTGATTTTATGTTGTCTTGATCTTAATCACTGTCTCCACCTTTTATATTTTTATATTTGTATTTTGTATATTTTGTATTTGAAGTCTTGTTGTGAAGCACCTTGTGGCTCTTGTCTGTGAAAGGTGCTATATAAATAAAATTTTACTTACTTACTTACTTATTATATATATTATTATAATAGCTGTCAGTATGGAATGTGTAAGTTTATACTTCCACCTGCTCCATTTTGAGCAAAAGGAAGTGCAGAGACATGTGACATAAGTTTGTATTTGTTTGTATTTTGAGTTTGTATTTGTGAAATTACGCTTAAATGGAATCTGCAAGTTGCTCAAATAAACATAAACATAATAATAAACATATGTTCGAAGAGGTGCATACAAATAAAAATATTACTATAAATTGCTATAGATTGTAGCTATGTAGAGATAAAATGTATTAAGTATACATTTCTTTAGTAATGATGACCCAGTCAGCTGTTTGGGGCACATCTTTATGAGTGAGGTACGACATCATCTCCCCGGCACACACATGCATCGCATGGATACTAATTGGATACTAATTAGAATATTTTTCATGAACACTTGTTGCCTCTGGCGTGAGCTCCGTGCTGCAGCTGCTCGCATTGATTCAAGATTGTTTATTTGTCATATGCAGAATCAACACAGGGTCAACAATGCAATGGAATGCTTAGGATCAGAATGGTCACATGTGGGGAGCCGCCGCTCCCCGTGTGTGGGGAGCGGCTTCAAAGGCTTCAAAGGCTCGGTCCCCCATGGTCTTGAGCCGTGTCCTGGGCGGGAGCAGACGGTGCTGTTGGCCTGACCGGGTCCTGGCTGAGGTGTGCAGTGTGAGCAGGTCTGTGAGGTAGGTGGGGGCATCACCGTGGAGACAGTGGTGGGTGTGCAGGAGGATTTTGTATTCTATACGGAGGTGCACGGGGAGCCAGTGGAGGGTGTGGAGGATGGGGGTGATGTGCTAACACAACCTAAACACCCATACAAAACAATGGAAATATGTGTTAGCATGTTCGTGCTAGGCTAACACAAGCCAAACACCCATACAAAACAATGGAAATATGTGTTAGCATGTTCGTGCTAGGCTAACACAAGCCAAACACCCATACAAAACAATGGAAATGTGTTAGCATGTTCGTGCTAGGCTAACACAACCCAAACACCCATACAAAACAATGGACATACGTGTTAGCATGTTCGCGCTAGCATTAGCATGCTACAAACAAATGCAGACACTCACCAGCAGGGCTCTCAAGTCTCACGCATTAAGAGTGTGACACACGCAATTCGACGTGTTCACACGCTCACACGCCACACATGGCATTTCTCACGCTGATTTTTTATTATTATTTTTTCTTCCTGTGCCCAGAAAATCGGTCTGTGTGGCTCAGTTTATGCAGGCACCGCGTGTTTTCAGTGAAAAAAACTCCTCCGCTCCTCCCCGCCCTGCGCCCTTTTCAGCCAATCAGAAAATAGATTGTCCTGTTGTTAGGCAGACAGTACAGCGGGCAGGCCGTAGAGCAAAGGTCTCAGGCACGCGGCCCGCGGGCCAACTGCGGCCCCCGGGACGATAATTTGCGGCCCTCGTCTTAATATGAAAGATTAATATAAGTGAGGCCCGCAAGATTAATATGAATTTAATTTCTTGTGTGCGATGCAGAATGAACCAATCACGATGTGGTATATGGCTCTGGAGGGCGGGACATCGGTCGTGCTTATTTTCTCTAAATGTGGGCGGGGCTAGGGTGAGGTCCCAGTGCTTAGAGCTTTTAGTGCTTGTGTGCTTGTGTGTTTGGGGTTGCGGCAGGCAGACATCAGACAGGGACAGTGATTGATCCATTTCATAGACACGAGGGAGGCAGGTGCATTTGTGTGTCCCTTCTTCACAGAGTGCTCGCTCGCTCCTCTCTTCCTCCCTCCCGCTTTGCGCGCGCTTTTCCCCGCGCGGGCGCACAGCTCCGGCGGGAGGGAGGGAGGGCGCTACTTCCGTGAACGCGTCTTCGTCCGTCTCTGACTCCATTCAGAGCCTGTCAGATCTGTGGAGAGGCGGCGGGCGGCCCTGTTCCCACACGTGCAGATAGTGTCACGGCCTCACTCGCGCTACGTGTTGTTTGATGTGCGCGCGCGTGAGACCCGGGCGATACTGCGATAATCCATATATTGACTAGACCAGGACTGAACCAGGTCTAAACCAGGTCTAAAACCAGGACTAAACCAGGACTAAACCAGGACTAAACCAGGACTGAACCAGGACTAAACCAGGACTGAACCAGGTACCAAAGATAAGACAGGGAGTCTCATACGAACTTGGCCATAGAGAAAATGTGCTTATTTGTTCTTATCTTTACTCAGCATTTGAACAGTATATTAGATTAATAAGTGTCTGGTATAATATCTTCAAGCTGTACTGAGGGTCTCCACTTCTTCCTTCCTCAAGCCAAATATGGCTCGGCTATGTGAGAAGAAGCGCTGTCAGGTCTCTTGCAGCAGGAAGTAGGAAGAGAATCCATGTTTAAAACAGTTTATGTTCAATGTTCCATTTCAGGCAATTAACGTTTAAAAAACTGTTAATACATACATTTAAAACTGAATAAAAAATAACTAGCCAGCCAGTCAATATGCGGTTTCTTTAGTCGTCTGTATCTACTGTATGACCATTATTATTATTAAATTATTTATTACTGATTGATTTATTATTTTATCATTTTTTCATTTATTTCATTTGTATTAAAAATAAATATATTTGAGAACATTGGAATGATTTATTTGCACTTTTCTTGTGGAAATCCTGATGCGGCCCAGCCTCATTCAGATTCTACCCCATGCGGCCCCGAGGTAAATTGAGTTTGAGACCCCTGATGTAGAGTGTAGTTTTAGCTGCTTAGTGCACGCTGCACTGCATAAGGACAGCGACTGAACACGATGAGGAAGGACAAAACGGTGATGATAAAACAAACGGAGAACCATCAGGTAATAACTTCATTTATATAACTCTCATTAGTTGCTTTGTAGTTTAAGTTTGCTCTTTAGACAAACATTTACACCTGTCCATTTCAAGCTAGCGTTATTTTAGGTGGAGATTACAGAAAGGATTACTTCTAGTCTGGTTAACACCTGACCATATCACAAGTGAGATATGGGTCTGGAAACTCGCTTCGAAAAATCCCGTAGCGGAGGTGTGGTTAGCGATTGCCAACGGCCGTTTATTGGGCGTTATGAATGTCTATCATTGAGCGTGTACGTAAGTCCATAGCCAATCATGTCAGTTGTCAGTTCAAACTACAAGCTTCCGTTTGTCATGTAGTACGCGTCACCGTCTTTCCACACCTCCCCCGCTCTCTGATTGGGGCCCTAAATCTGGGACTCTCGCTTGGACGAGTTTCCAGGCCGCCTTCCAGTTCGAAACGAACGGAAGCGGCCTGGGAATTCCCAGGCTAGATTACTTCAGTTTAGTCGCCTAGGAGCTGTCATGAACCTGTTTAATAATATGTGTTGTTTATTTTAGAAGAATGTCAGGGAAGAAACAGAAGAGCCTTCTTTCCTTCTGGGCAAGAGCTCATAAACCAAAGGCAGGGTCAGATGATGTGCCAGTGGAAGAGACTGAAATGGCTACACCAGGGGAGATAGCAGAGAAGACGTTGGAGGTAGTGAAAGACTCAGAAATGACAGAAGAAGAGACTATGGAAGAAGAGAGAGTAGAGGTGAATGCAGAAAGTGGAGTACCAGAAGAAGAAGAAGGGGCAAGTGATGAAGAGTGTGGTGCTGCAGAGGTCAGGGAGGTGGCTAAAAAAAGGGCCTTATCCGGGGTTGCCACCTACAGATGCACCTTTAAAAGTGAATGGTCTATAAAATGGCCATTCATAACCATGGGCACCACCAACTCCTATTATTGGTGTGCTGTCTGTAGACAAGAAAATTCCTGTTGCCATCAAGGCAAAGCAGATGTGCAGCGACACATCAAAAGTAAAGCACACCAGTCTAAAGAGCAGACACTGCAGTCCACCAGTAGGATTGGACAGTTTTATACTCCAGTTGGTGTTGGTGGCATGACTGCACAGGAGTCCAAGGTATTGTCCTGGCCAAAAGGATCACATAAAATCTTGTTTTTCATCATTTCTGATTATGAAATCATATATTTAAAATAATTATGAATAATTGCTTTGTTTTCATTCTTTTGTGTTTAAGACAAGGAGAGCTAAGGTTAAAGTGGCCGTAGCCATGGTACAGCATAATGTGCCATTCGCTGTTGCCGACCATTTGAGTCCATTGTTGAGGAATTGCTTCATTGACTCCCCCACAACACAACAGTATAAGTCAGACCCCCCAGGATTTCGCGGGCATTTTTTGTGATTGTTGTGGGCTAAAATGCCTGAATTTGCGGGAGTTTTTCCAAAAAGTTGCGATGAAAGTTGCGGTGCTTTTAAGGTTTTTGTTGCGATTTTGTTGCGGGAGGAAGTGAAAGTTGCGATAAATAGTCGCTTTTTGTAATTAAAATTGAGTAATATTTTGAATACTGAGTTATTACTGATAAAGAATAATACAAAGACACAGAGATCACAAATATGGTCCTAAAACAACCTTACCAACATCGAAAATAAATTACTACTAGGAGGGGAACTGTTTCGCGCGGTCTTTTGCTGTTATTTTTGTGGGCAAATGGTGCCGCAGACATGTTTCTTTGCCATTAGAAGCCGTGTCTCAATTCCCAGAGCGCGCGGCTCGGAGCGTGGCCCGAAGGGCATGTGCGTCACACATTTCGCCAGAACACCGGCGCGACGACTGCTGTCCCACTTCTTTTTTGTCCCATGCGCAGTTAACACGCGGTCCAAAGACCGCAGTCGTTAAGCGGTCCGCGGACTGCAGTTGGGGCTGAGCAAGTGTGCACCTCCTTGACTGCAGTCTGAGCCCCCTTCGGGCCGCGCTCCGAGCTGTGCGCTCTGGGAACTGGGACACGGCCGCAGTTTCGTTTTGTCACACGGAAGTAAAGCAGAATGT
>JAVJIX010000042.1:6240000-6320000 GCA_036785185.1 Paratrypauchen microcephalus
TTTTTTTGTTTTGTTCCCTATAGATAAGTCTTAAATCATTTCTAAGCAAAGTATAAAATAGTTTTATTTTAATGGTTCTATATTTTATTACAATCCAAAGAAAAAATTGCACTTTTATGTATTTAACGGTCTTTGGAAGCTGGGGTTCAGAATGTCATACTGGCAAAAAACTGACAAATCACTGAACATTGACTGGATTATTGATTATTATGCATTCCAATACTTAAAGGTGCACTGTGTAGGAACTGTGACTCGCTTGTTTCCATGGAGATGTTTGTGCTTTGCCTGGAATGTTCCGCACTATGGTAGTTAACGTTTCTATTGCGCTTTCACTCAATTACACTGGTCTGCTTCCGAGATAAAAGTGGCTAAATTATATTGATAATGTAGCGGTATGAGAATGTAAGCAGCTGCTTAATGAGCACGGGCGTCTATTGGCTGCCAGCGCTGGGGGCGTCCTATAAAAGTCCGGCCTTTCTGCCGCACTCCCCTCTGACCTCCAGCACTGGGCCCGCCCGCCGGCGTTCACTTCCTGGTTTGCTCCGTGCTCGCTTCGTGCATCCCTGCGGGTAAGAGGAGCACTTGGTCTCCTTTATTCACATTTTCAGACTGGTTCTAATGTATTTATCTAATTTGTAGCATGGACAGTCTACCCGCGCAATAAGGGGATATGCCGGTTGTTTCAGGCCGCTTATGATAACGCTCACGGTAAGGGTTTCCCTGTTTGGCTACTTTCGGCTGTCCTATAGCATAGCTTAGCTTACTAGCATGTTACCTCTCGTAGGCGCTGTGATAGCTCTCCCTCGCCTCTCCCTCGGCGGAGCTCAAAGTTTGGCTCTTAAGTGGTAAGTATGTTGGTGTCTTTGGGTTAATGAGCTGTAAATGTTAATCGTACTTATACCTCCTCCTGTTATGTTTGTGTAGACGCTGCCGTTTTCTCCTGCTGCACTTATTTCCACTGTCGCTTGTTGTTTGTATTCTGTGCCAACTCTGCATGTGCTTCGCTTCACGCCGCCTCTTGACTGCCTGCTTCTGGCCTGCGCTGGTCGGGCATTTTTGACATGTTCCATGTGTCCCACATTGGTCATGTTCCATGACCAAGATGGCGCCGCCGGGTGCGGCAGGGGCTGTCGCTGCTCTGTTTGTCTACGCACTACTGACAGGCAATCCAAAAAAATATGACAACGATCAAACCTACCCGCCTAAGGATATCTGCTATTATAACGCCATCTGCAAAATATCAAATATGCACAAGAATGAAGCGGCCAGATACTTTGGTTTTGGGAGGCATGCGCTGGCAGTCGCATTCATCTACCCATACCTCTACAGTCACGCATCAAAACAAACTAAAACAGTATTTAAACAACAACAAACTCTTGCATATATTGTGACCATCTCGCTATTACTATCTGGAGACATCCACCAGTGTCCTGGCCCAGATAACATCCCGATATTGGAGGGAAACAACATCAACACCGCAATCTGTAGGAGCACCGCAGCTGTCCAACAGGTATTCTCACTACGTACATCGTACTACACCTTTGAGCAGCAAACTCACCTGTGTCATTCCATCTCACTCCCTCCTGCGAGTCCTGCGGCTGCTCCGACGCCCAGCCCGGACCGGACGAGGTGCGGGACCGTGACACCTGGATGGAATGGCGTGGCTATCTTGGGCGCTGAGAGCGCGGCGCCACCCGAGAGCGCGGCGCCACCTCGGTGCCTCGCACTGTGCGCTGCTTCGTGGCGCGGACCCCGGGAGCTCCAGGAGCTCCAGGAGCTGGGCAATATTGGAGTCGCCGATTCGCAATTCCATCGACGTTCAAGGAGGAGCCGTGGTTCTACTGCGAGCGACACACGTGGAGAACACCCACTGCAACTAGACATCGGTGGCATCGGCAATCATCCACCAAGACTGGGGCCTGGGTCTGACGGGCAACCAGTCGATGCCAGCACCGATGTCAAAACCAGTAATGAACAGATAAGTAATACTCATGAGACTAGGCCTAGAGCTATAATCACAAACAATGCTGTTGCTCTTAAACAATATGCCACTAAGATGTTTCAAACTGTAAATCATGCAAAAATATTGTGGGAGCAAAAACTAAAGCCAAAAGGGATTTTTGGGGGACATATTAACATAAGGAGTGTTGTCCAAAAAGCTGAAGAAATCCAGCAGTTATTGTCAGACTCTAACTTAGATTACCTCTGTCTCTCTGAAACTTGGTTAACACCAACAACACCTCTAGCTCTGATCAATGTGCCAGGTTACAAAATATACAGGAGGGACCGACAAAGTGGGAGAGGGGGTGGTGTCATGATCTATGTGAGGGAAAACATAAAGTCTGAAGAATTACCTCTCCCTAAAGACAACCTCGAGTGCACTGGAATAAAAATAACGTTATCCCCAGAAATGTATTTTAATGTCATTGTAGTATATCGTTCCCCCACAGCCAAAGACATTTTTGTAAGTTCACTTTCAGATATTCTTAAGCAGTACAGTCATAAAGAAACAATAGTAATGGGTGACTTTAACCTGGACTGGTTGAATAAGGTTCGCAGAAAGAAACTCAAGGACATTGCAAAGAGTCTTCACATGACACAAATGATAAACACCCCTACTAGAATAACACAGTCCTCTCAAACCCTGCTAGATTTGATTTTCACTAACAAACCTGATCGTATAACAAAAACATACAATTTATTAACAGGCTTATCGGACCACAACATGACACTGATCACTCGAAAGCTCTCAAAATGTAGGTATAAAAATAAACAAAGTACTAGGTGCGTGCCTTATATTCCTAAAAAAGACAGACAGTCACTAGAAAACGAACTTAAAAATGTGCCATGGAACAACATAATACATTGGGTTAACACCAATCAGACTTGCGATGAACTAATGACAAAAATTAAAGAAATTATCACCAAATACACAAAAATACAGACTCGAAAACTAGGCACAAAAATTAAAATACCTTGGATTAATGAAACAATTTGGAACTTAATGAAAAACAGGGACTCCGCTTTAAAACGAGCAAATAAAACCAGACTAAATACAGACCGTATGATATTTAAAAGCCTACGAAATAAAGTTACAGCACTTCTTCGAAAGGCTAAAGCAGACTTTCATCTAGAAATAATAAAAGCTGCAAAAGGAAACATCGGACAGTTATGGAAAAGTATCGACAAACTTACAGGTAGAGGGCAGACAAGAACTGAAAAAATAACATTAAATGTAAACAGCACCATTATTACCAATAGCTCAGAAATTAGCAACCTCTTTAATCAAAATTTCATTCACTCAGTACAAATTCTAAATAATAACTTCACTCCGACACATTGCAGTGAAACTATAATACATGATGAAAATGGACTCCAACTGGAATTAACAAATGAAACAAAAGTGAACAAAATCCTCTCCTCACTATCCAGCTCACGAACAAAGGATATATATGGTATGGACACCCTATTTCTAAAAACCTATAAAGACATACTAACTGCACCGATAACAAAACTCATAAATCAATCCATTGCTGAAAACTCCTTCCCGAGCACACTGAAAACATCCGCTATCATTCCAATCCATAAAGCAGGAAATAAACAGGACATCAACAACTACAGACCAATCAGCATTCTCCCGGTTTTATCAAAAGCAATTGAAAAAGTAGTCACTGAGCAACTCACGCAACATCTGGAGGATGAAGGATTATTACACCCCATGCAGTTTGGATTTCGGGCTAACCACTCAACAGAAACTGCATGCTGCCTTCTCACAGAAACAATAAAACATAATCTGGACAATGGTGGAGTTGTAGGTGCAATATTTCTAGATCTCCGTAAGGCATTCGATACAGTCAATCATTCCATATTACTCACCAAATTAACACATTTTAAACTGTCTACAAACATTCTCTCTTGGATAAAATCATACCTGTCTGGACGAACTCAATGCGTTCGGATTGAAAATATCGCATCCGAGATCGCAGCCACTAACATCGGCGTGCCACAGGGTTCAAACATTGGCCCACTTCTCTTTTCCCTATATATAAACGACCTGCCATCTGTGTGTGAGGATGTAAATATCCAAATGTATGCAGATGACACGGTCGTTTATACCTGGGGAAAAAATGCAGAAAAGGTGTCCAAGAAGTTGATGGCAACAATGGAAAAAGTCTCCAAATGGCTAACTGACTCATGCCTTACATTAAATATCAAGAAAACCGCCACAATGTACTTTGTAAATAACAATAAGAAATCATCCTTCCCAAACATAACTGTGAACGGAGAAAAAATACAAAATGTAAAAGAGTATCGCTACCTGGGCGTCATCTTGGACCCACATCTCACCTTCAAAAAACATATAAAACAAATGTGCCATAGCTTAAAATACAATATCAAAAAATTCAAATGTATAAGAAACTCACTGACACTAGAGGCAGCCCAAATCTATTTTAACAGCATGATTATGTCCCGGTTTCACTACTGTATAACCTGCTGGTCCCAGGCCAATAAAACCACACTGAGACCTTTAGAATCACTCCACAAACAATCACTCAAAATTTGAGACAAGAAGCCACGACAACACCATCATTGCACAATCCTCCAAAAATACAGACTCTTAAACTTCAACAATATTCAGAAATATGCCTCAATTAGAATGGCCCACAAAATACTAAATAACTCTGCACCAGCTCCTCTTAAGAACTTCATCAAGTACACATCCACAGTAACAACACGAACCACACGAGCTTCCACCAACAGCCACTGCAATATGCAAAACTCAAAACAACATTCGCACAATCTTCCTTTTCCTACAGAGCCATTAAAGACTGGAATGCTACACCAACTAATCTCATAAATCTAACGGACTATTCCACCTTTTCCACAGAACTGAAAAAGTGGCTGTGGAATAATCAAAACTGCCAGCACACACCACATTAACCAGCAGGTTATACAGTAGTGAATCCGTTCATCCGTTAATACAGCATTGAAATCAAAAATAAGAATGATGTTTTTAATGTGTTATGGTTATTGTGAATGATATGGTGTGTAAATAGTACATGGATGTGTGTGATTGTGTGTTTTGGGTTAATGTTAGTGGGTGTATATTATGTTTTGCTGTGTTACTGCGTAATGAGATGTGTGTCAAAGTTAAATGTGTGATGCTGTGTGTGTGTATGTGTGTGTTTTAAGAGAAAATCTTTGATTGTTTTTAATGATATAGACCGTTGTTTTTTATCCATGTAACCAGGGACTGCGGATGGAAATTAGCTTTGTAGCTATACTCTGGTGCAGAACATCTCTGTCTTTGTACATAATGGCTCTGTACATTGTCCCTTCAAATAAAGACTAAACTAAACTAAACTAAACTAAACTAATTTTCTAACCTGCCGCCTGCTGGATTTTTGGGGTATTCTGCGGGGGGACCCCCCATCCAAACCAGGACTGAACCAGGACTAAACCAAGACTGAACCAGGACTGAACCAGGACTGAACCAGGACTGAACCAGGACTGAACCAGGTCTAAAACCAGGTCTAAAACCAGGACTGAACCAGGACTAAACCAGGTCTGAACCAGGACTGAACCAGGACTGAACCAGGACTGAACCAGGACTAAAACCAGGTCTAAAACCAGGTCTAAAACCAGGTCTAAAACCAGGTCTAAAACCAGGACTGAACCAGGACTGAACCAGGACTAAAACCAGGACTAAAACCAGGACTGAACCAGGTCTAAAACCAGGACTGAACCAGGTCTAAAACCAGGACTGAACCAGGACTAAACCAGGACTGAACCAGGACTAAACCAGGACTAAACCAGAGAATCCATGTTTAAAACAGTTTATGTTCAATGTTCCATTTCAGGCAATTAACGTTTAAAAAAACTGTTAATACATACATTTAAAACTGAATAAAAAATAACTAGCCAGCCAGCCAGTCAATATGCGGTTTCTTTAGTCGTCTGTATCTACTGTATGACCATTATTATTATTAAATTATTTATTACTGATTGATTTATTATTTTATCATTTTTTCATTTATTTCATTTGTATTAAAAATAAATATATTTGAGAACATTGGAATGATTTATTTGCACTTTTCTTGTGGAAATCCTGATGCGGCCCAGCCTCATTCAGATTCTACCCCATGCGGCCCCGAGGTAAATTGAGTTTGAGACCCCTGATGTAGAGCCTGCTCATAAGCATCACTAACCCAAGACAGAAGACACCCTCGTTGGTGAAATCTCACTTTCATGTCAGTGGCTTGTTGAATAAAGTCTTCAGTGGAATTATAAATTCTTCTTAAGCGATAGAATTGACTTGTGGGTAAACCTCTTTTAAGGGAAGTCGGGTGGAAGCTAGAGGCCAACAGTAGTGTGTTTTTATCAGTTTCTTTACTATACAATGAAGTGATAATGTTGCCATTGTCCTTTTTACCCACATGTCCAAAAAACTTACTTCGTCAGCACTGAATTGTGAAGTGAATTGAAGGTTAGAGTCAAAACTGTTTAAAAGCAACACAAAGCTTTCCAGCTGTTCAATGCTGCCATGAAATATACAAAAAATGTCGTCAATGTATCTGAACCATTTAATAATGTTTGATAGATATTTGTTGTGAGTGGAATTCAATACAAATGTATATATATATATAAAACCCCACATATAAATTGGCATAATTGGGTGCACATACCGTTCCCATGCTTGTGTCAGACACTTGAAGATAAAAGTCATTGTCAAAGGTAAAATACTTGTATTTCATGACGAATTCAGCTAGATCAATGATGAGTTGGTTTGGGTAGTGGGGCGTTTCACTGTGGTTCTGTAAGTAGAAGCCTAATGCCTCCAGACCACCTTCATGAGGAATATTTGTATAAAGGCAAGTTGTATCCAAAAGTGTCTCTTCTGGTAGATTCTTAACAACAGAACATTTTTCAATAAAATCTGTCGAGTCTTTAATGAAGGCTGGGAGGGTCTGAACAAAAGGCTTGATAAAGAAATCCACAAAAGTTGACAAGGATGACCATAAGGAAGTTGTCTGTGCCACAATCGGACGACCAGGGGAATTGATCAATGATTTATGCATTTTTGGTAGGGTGTATATTACCGGGTGAATGGGGTGTTTACAATGAAGAAAACCAAAATCAGAATCAGATATCCATTTATTCGTTTTTGCATCTTGGAGATAAATGAAAAGTTTCTTCTGAAAAGCCAAAGTGGAGTCTTGGTTCAGTTTTCTGTAAAAACGGGTGTTTGATAATTGGGAAAGAATTTCAGCTCTATATTTGTCAGAATCCTGAATGCATATTGCACCCCCTTTATCAGCGGGTTTAATGACGATATCTTTGTCATTCACCAGTTCATTAAGTGCACATCTCTCCTCTTTTTTAGGTTTATGTATCAAATGCATAATGTCATTTCGACAATTGTACAAAATGTATTTATAGAGGCATTAGGTGAAGTAGGACAGAAGGTGCTTTTAGATCTAAAGGCGGTACAGGGGGCGGGGCTTAGAGCGCGACCGGAACTCAGTCTGCACATGCGCACTTTCAACAGTTGGTAAAGACATCAGTGCGCATGCGCACTGGAGCAACCCAGAAGCATGGCGATAATGGAGGATTAAAAACATACAGGTAAGCACACATAATAAACAAATATAGTAGCCTTAGTAAGCTATAGTATATGACTTAGTAAGCTGCAGCTGATTAGAGATTCGATTTTTATGTAATGGTAGTTAATATGAGCTAGCATTAGCTACATTAGCATGTCGGAGAGTGCTTTTTAATTTTTCCACTATCCATTGGAAATGCATTAAGAGAGTTTAGGCTGCACTGGTTAGAGCATTGTGTGTAAGAGTGAACTCATGCCTGAATTCATGTTTATTTGACAGGAGAAGCCCCTGTATAGTTTAGTTTGCACATTCTTTTACTTCTAAGGTAGAATTATATAGTTGGTCTGAAAGTGCAGTACAGCCTCTGAAACGCAAAATGCAGGCATAAAAAAAATTTAAATGCTTATAACTTTGGAATAGAAGGAGATAGAACCAAAATTCCAAATGTATTTTGTACAGGTTTTGAAGCCCTACTTGCACAGCAAAAATTGATTTTTCAAATTAAACACCAATGCTTCTATCTGCTTCTATTCCAAAGTTATAAGCATTTTAATTTTTTTTATGCGTGCATTTTGCGTTTCAGAGGCTGTACTGCACTTTCCGACCAACTATATAATTCTACCTTAGAAGTAAAAGAATGTGTTCTGTGAGCGCGTCCTGCACATGAACAGAGGCTGTGGCTCCTGGAGGATTTGGAGACCAGAGGGGTATTCCACGAAAGCTACTAAGCGCAAAGCCCGGCTTTATTCGTCAGTTGGCGCTAGTTTAAGTGAGAGTTCGGTTCCACGACGCTCGCTAAACTTAGTTCCCGCTGAGTTACTGGGGCAACATGGTCTTAGCAGATAGTCTGGTCGCGGGCTGGCTAAGTCGTGTCTTACTTAGGCCGTGTCGCAGAGAATACGTACCTGACGTAAACAGAGTGTCAAACACACCGTTCCGCACACCTCCCCGCATGAGTATCTGTGTTGTCCGAAAACAACATCAGCAAAAAAAATTACCTTACGTTCTCGGTTCTTGACAATTCTCCAGTAATCTAAACATATGCTTTTCAACCGCTGTCTTCACGACATTAACATATAGAAGAATTCCAAAGCATTTTAGAGAATAGCTGTGGTCGAGTGGTTATGTGCTCTGACTCTCGTATGTGTGGGCCAGGTTCGATTCCCCCTGTTGACCTATTGATGCCCACGTCAAATTTGAGTTAAATTTTCACGCATTTATATTTGCAACATATTACAGAAATGGAAATGAATTTAACCTACAATTACTGTTATCATCACATAACTTATATCAGTTAGTCCTAACATCACTCTCACTTGACGACATTGACACTTTATATTTTATGTGACATCTCTATCAAAGAATACAGTTACAGGTAAACCTTTACTTTTAAAACAAAATGTAGCCAAATAACAGGCACACTCCATGATGCAACATTTCAATGATTCAACAAATTTGCTTCAGAGATGCTGTGCAAGCCTCTTTAATGAAATCCTATTTATCAATTTCCATCAATAGGCATAAAACAATAAAAGACATTAGGTATGACATTCTGGTGTGAGGCCACTGCTGGAGGACTGCTGAGGGTCAGGCAAGGCACTGCTGGAGGACTGCTGAGGGTCAGGCAAGGCACTGCTGGAGGACTGCTGAGGAGGGTCCAAGTGTACGCCATCTTCAGTAACTTGAATATACTCTTCAGGAGAACTCGCAGGAAGGATCTTTGATGGGGCCCCTCCTTCAATTACCTCCACCAGTGGGCGACCCCGGTTTAGGGCCAGTGCCAGCTCCTCTGCAGGTGAAAGGTTTTGAGGGGGGCTCCCACCTCCTGTGGCTTGGTAGCTACTGTTCATTTTAAATTAAATTAAGGTACCATTTCAACAGTATTACTAATTTCACTGAATAATAATATTAATATTAGCTTACTTACCACTCTGCAAAATGTTATTATGCTTTGTCTTTACCTGCAAAACAGTCCTCTTCACATTATTCCTGCTCAAAGACAAGATAACACAATTTAACGTATTAGTTGGAGCAAATACTTTTACACAGTAAAAATAAATTACAACTGACAAGACTGCTATACAAATATATAATAATTATGCCATCAACTGCCCACCATGAGTATCGAACTCACAATCTCCCGTACTCCAGACGGTAACTTTACCCCTGCGCCACAGATCAGCGTTGACGTCAATGGTGAAAAACAGACTTAAAAAACTCAATGTCCAGCACTGTTATGGGATTTAACTTGCGTATTTAAGCGTTCGGCGAACTTCTGCCACGCCATGTCTCTCGCCTTGGTTATTGCAAATGTGTTGTAGGGTTCCAAAAGCAACTTCTGTTCTGATGCGCTGAAATAATCGGCCCGAATCTTCGACATGATCGCGTTTTCGACAGTCGCTTGTTCAGGGCTTCTTACCTTCCCCGTGCACGCGTCTAGGCCCGGCCTGATTAGGCCTGACTGAGCTTAGCTCTGACTAGGCGCAGCTGAAACGTGTTTGTGGAACGGGTTCAAGCTTTTGTCTAAGTTGTGTCTCAGCCAGGCGAGAACTTAGCACTTAGTCGCGGCTAAGTTTAGCCACGTTCGTGGAATACCCCTCAGGGTCTTTCCTGTGTCACACATTAAAGGAAAAGTAACGGTTTTTTTTTTTTTTTTTTTTTTTACAATTTGAGCCTTATTTCGGTAATAAAACAAGTTGTTTTACTCACCCATATCACTTTGGTGTCATATGGAGCATTTCCGGAGATGTTTTAGATTAGCGTTAGGCTAACGCCGTTAGCCTAGCGCGACTTATAGCCATAGCTCGGGGCATTCCCCGAGCATGTAATATGCCTCGTGCGGGCTCCAAATAACACAAACTTTAGCACTTTTCAAATCATAGAAGCCCGATGTCTTAGTCTACGATTTCGTTTGGTCAAAAGTGGCCTGTAATCCGAGATTTAGCCATAGTTTCGAGTAGATGAGGACGCCGAAAAAGATGGCTGCTCACTGCTCCTGAAAAGGATGGGTCAAATGCAGAAGTCAAATTTCTCCCATGTGTCACTGTGTGTCATTGTGTGAGACCAATAAAGGCTTAATCTTAATCAGTGCGCATGTGCGGACTGTGCTCTCAGCTCCCGGGACCCAAACATGGAACGCAAAGCTGTAAACTATGGATAAATCTCGGATTACAGGCCACTTTTGATTCAAACGAAATCGTAGACTAAAGACATCGAGCTTCTATGATTTGAAAAGTGCTAAAGTTTGTGTTATTTGGAGCCCGCACGGGGCATATTACATGCTCGGGGAATGCCCCGAGCTATGGCTATATGTCGCGCTAGGCTAACGGCGTTAGCCTAACGCTAATCTAAAACGTCTCCGGAAATGCTCAGATTGTAAAAAAACGTTACTTTTCCTTTAACACTGAGCAGTACTCAAGACAAAATGCCTTATGGGCGTTGGCTTCTTCTCACTGGTAACTCTGTTTTCACTAAGTGACAATTCAGATCAGGGAGAGTTTAGGTTTAAAACAACTGGATTTTAACAAACTGACAACAGAAATGAGACTCATTCTGCTTCCTGATTGGATGATCGTCTTGAAAACCGAAAACACTTGGACATCACGTCCAGTGTTTCTGTAAATAAGAATAAATCAGCATTAGAATTATTATCAGTAAAAACAATTTGAATTGAACATGTTTATCCCATATCTGGAGACACATTTGGCTCATGTTTATACCATTTGCAAATGATCCTGCAGCTCTTCTCACGCATGTAAATCAAACAAACAAAACACAAAACAGAATGTGCCGCTGATAACATCATTTAGTTTGCTTATCTGAAAATAACAAAAACAAAACTGTGCAAATGAGGTGAGGGGCGAGTGAAATCGATGGGTCAGATGTTGTGGACAGTGTCCTCTTCAAAGATTCAAGACCCGTGTCTCGCACGCTCCACCGCCACACCCCCACCCGCGCTCTCCGCTCCTCTGACGCAAACCTCCTGTCCCTCCCCTGCAGGACCGAGCTCCGAACCTGGGGAGACAGAACCCACCCTCTGGAACACTCTACCTCAACACCTCCGAGACTGCACAGACCTCACCGTCTTCAAAAAAACCCTCAAGACCCATCTGTTTAGAGCTGCTTATAATAAGATAAGATAATCCTTTATTTGTCCCACACTGGGGAAATTGCAGTGTCACAACACAAGTTTCAGAAACAGTTGGAAAAAAGAGCATGCATCAAAAATTAAGATAAATAATAATACGTATGTACAATCAACTAAAAAAAAACAACACTGTAAGGTTAAAAGGCACAGGAACGCTGCACAATAAATGTCTTTGATTCTGAGCAGTGAACAAACAGCAGTTAAAGGAAAAGTAACGTTTTTTACAATTTGAGCCTTATTTCGGTAATAAAACAAGTTGTTTTACTCACCCATATCACTTTGGTGTCATATGGAGCATTTCCGGAGATGTTTTAGATTAGCGTTAGGCTAACGCCGTTAGCCTAGCACGACTTATAGCCATAGCTCGGGGCATTCCCCGAGCATGTAATATGCCCCGTGCGGGCTCCAAATAACACAAACTTTAGCACTTTTCAAATCATAGAAGCTCGATGTCTTTAGTCTACGATTTCGTTTGAATCAAAAGTGGCCTGTAATCCGAGATTTAGCCATAGTTTACAGCTATGCGTTCCATGTTTGGGTCCCGGGAGCTGAGAGCACACTCCGCGGATGCGCACTGGCGTCCTCATCTTTGAAAAGTGCTAAAGTTTGTGTTATTTGGAGCCCGCACGGGGCATATTAATCTTGGGCTTAAGCCTTTATTGGTCTCACACACAATGACACACAGTGACACACGGGAGAAATTTGACTTCTGCATTTGACCCATCCTTTTCAGGAGCAGTGAGCAGCCATCTTTTTTTTTTTCGGCGCCCGGGGGGCAGTACCGTGAAGGGTCTTGCCCAAGGACCCACACTGGTTAGCTCATTGCCCGGGGGGGGTTTGAACCTACAACCCCCAGGGGGAAAGTCCATAACTTACCAGTTGAGCTAACCAGCCGGCAGCTTATACATATTACATGCTTGGGGAATATATTATATGCCCCGAGCTATGGCTATAAGTCGCGCTAGGCTAACGGCGTTAGCCTAACGCTAATCTAAAACATCTCCGGAAATGCTCCATATGACACCAAAGTGATATGGGTGAGTAAAACAACTTGTTTTATTACCGAAATAAGGCTCAAACTGTAAAAAACGTTACTTTTCCTTTAAAGTGACTCCAGTTCAGTAATATATAATATCACTACAATAAAGTGACTCAGATGATTGTGTACAGTGCAGTGATAGTTAATAAGTAGCAGGTAAAGTGACTTTAAATAATATTGCACATTGTTATTATTACTATGGAGATGACACATGGTTGCTATGGAGATAAACATGACTAGCATTGATCATTGTACAATGTTTAAATTTGCTATTTTTATTCATTTGGTTTTATTTTGACTGTTTTATGGACTTGTTGTATTGTATTGTTCTGTGAAGCGACTGTCATGAAACGCTCTATATAAATAAAATGTATTATATTATTATTAAGTAAATGTCTGTTACTGTTGCCGGGCTTTTTCAGGACATATGGAACATTAATGGGCTCAGATTTCACCATTTTCTGATCATCACTAACATCAAAAACACACCTGGAGCTGTTTCATTATAATTGTATATGTATACAACTCAAAATAACACACACACACACACACACACACACACACACACACACACACACACACACACACACACACACACACACACACACACACACACACACCCATACACACAGCTCCAACAGGGAAAACATGGCCCTTGTGTGTTGTGAGTATATGTGTGTATTTGTTGTGAGTATATGTGTGTATTTGTTGTGAGTATATGTGTGTATTTGTTGTGAGTATATGTGTGTATTTGTTGTGAGTATATGTGTGTATTTGTTGTGAGTATATGTGTGTATTTGTTGTGAGTATATGTGTGTATTTGTTGAGTATATGTGTGTATTTGTTGAGTATATGTGTGTATTTGTTGCGAGTATAAGTGTGTATTTGTTGCGAGTATAAGTGTGTATTTGTTGAGTATATGTGTGTATTTGTTGAGTATATGTGTGTATTTGTTGAGTATATGTGTGTATTTGTTGAGTATATGTGTGTATTTGTTGCGAGTATAAGTGTGTATTTGTTGTGAGTGTATGTGTGTATTTGTTGTGAGTGTATGTGTGTATTTGTTGTGAGTATATGTGTGTATTTGTTGTGAGTGTATGTGTGTATTTGTTGTGAGTATATGTGTGTATTTGTTGAGTATATGTGTGTATTTGTTGTGAGTATATGTGTGTATTTGTTGAGTATATGTGTGTATTTGTTGAGTATATGTGTGTATTTGTTGTGAGTATATGTGTGTATTTGTTGTGCGTATATGTGTGTATTTGTTGTGAGTATATGTGTGTATTTGGTGCGAGTATCTGCGTGTATTTGTTGTGAGTGTATGTGTGTATTTGTTGAGTATATGTGTGTATTTGTTGTGAGTATATGTGTGTATTTGTTGTGAGTATATGTGTGTATTTGTTGAGTATATGTGTGTATTTGTTGTGAGTATGTGTGTGTATTTGTTGTGAGTATGTGTGTATTTGTTGAGTATATGTGTGTATTTGTTGTGAGTATGTGTGTGTATTTGTTGTGAGTATATGTGTGTATTTGTTGCGAGTATAAGTCTGTATTTCTTGTGAGTATATGTGTGTATTTGTTGAGTATAAGTCTGTATTTGTTGTGAGTATATGTGTGTATTTGTTGTGAGTATATGTGTGTATTGAGTATATGTGTGTATTTGTTGTGAGTATATGTGTGTATTTGTTGAGTATATGTGTGTATTTGTTGTGAGTATATGTGTGTATTTGTTGTGAGTATATGTGTGTATTTGTTGTGAGTATATGTGTGTATTTGTTGTGAGTATATGTGTGTATTTGTTGTGAGTATATGTGTGTATTTGTTGTGAGTATATGTGTGTATTTGTTGTGAGTGTATGTGTGTATTTGTTGTGAGTATATGTGTGTATTTGTTGAGTATAAGTGTGTATTTGTTGCGAGTATAAGTGTGTATTTGTTGTGAGTGTATGTGTGTATTTGTTGTGAGTGTATGTGTGTATTTGTTGTGAGTATATGTGTGTATTTGTTGTGAGTGTATGTGTGTATTTGTTGTGAGTGTATGTGTGTATTTGTTGCGAGTATAAGTGTGTATTTGTTGTGAGTATATGTGTGTATTTGTTGAGTATATGTGTGTATTTGTTGTGAGTATATGTGTGTATTTGTTGCGAGTATAAGTATGTATTTGATGTGAGTATATGTGTGTATTTGTTGTGAGTATATGTGTGGATTTGTTGGGTGAATGTGTGTATTTGTTGTGAGTATATGTGTGTATTTGTTGTGAGTATATGTGTGTATTTGTTGTGAGTATATGTGTGTATATGTTGAGTGTGTGTGTGTATTTGTTGTGAGTGTATGTGTGTGTTTGTTGCGAGTATATGTGTGTATTTGTTGTGAGTATATGTGTGTATTTGTTGAGTATATGTGTTTTTGTTGTGAGTATATGTGTGTATTTGTTGAGTGTATGTGTGTATTTGTTGTGAGTATATGTGTGTATTTGTTGAGTATAAGTGTGTATTTGTTGAGTATATGTGTGTATTTGTTGTGAGTGTATGTGTGTATTTGTTGCGAGTATAAGTGTGTATTTGTTGAGTATAAGTGTGTATTTGTTGTGAGTATATGTGTGTATTTGTTGAGTATATGTGTGTATTTGTTGTGAGTGTATGTGTGTATTTGTTGAGTATAAGTGTGTATTTGTTGAGTATATGTGTGTATTTGTATTTGCATACACACATACGCCTCCTGGAATCACGTTATAAAAGACGATTATGGGCTGAGCCGTCACTTTGGAGACGGATCATAACACGGAACTTTTCTGCAGAACTAGAAGTGATACATGATCTTTTATTGTGTGGAGCTGAATCAAAATGAACGACAAACTGCTTGTGGTTTTCCTTCTGTGTGGTAAGTTCAGACTCTTATGAAAAAACGTCACTACATTTGTGTTTTTAGTCATTTCAAACGGTTCCTCAGGGCTGTGTGTGGAGACATGGGCTCAGGAGCCGAGTCGTCAGTTCCACTTTGTGAATCAGAATCTGAGCTGGACAGAAGCGCAGAAGTTTTGTAGAGAGAACTACATTGACCTGGCCACTGTCCGGAACCTGGAGGACATGAACAAACTGGTCAGAACAGACTCGTACTCTGGAGACGCCTGGATCGGACTGTTCTATTCTCCTGTGGCCTTCCATAAGTGGACTTATTACTCGGTTCTCAAAGACGTGTGTCCGATAATGCATGATGGCGTGTGGGGAGAATATAATTGTTCCCAGAGAGAGTGCTTTGTTTGTCACGGAGGTAAGTTTTGTTTCATGATCAACACACTGACAAATTAGTTCCTCTCAACAACAAAGAAACTTAGTCACGAGTCACTAATATTGTTATTAGTTCAAATAAAGCCTATGGGGCAAGTGTATTTATTTATTAATATTTTTCTGAACAGGGATAATGCACATTTAGACTTTCAAACATTTCTGTAAATGCGCCTGTGTAATCCATACAGTTGGTTTCCAACTGTTGTCCCCAGGAAAGGTGTAGAATGCAGAGGTGGGACAAAGTTATTGCTGGGCAAGTCCCAAGTAAGTCTAAGTCTTTTGCACTCCAGTCCGAGTGAAGTCCCGAGTCAAGAGTATCCAAGTGCCGAGTCAAGTCCGAAGTCAAAGCTCACAAGTCTCAAGTCGAGTCCAAAGTCCTAGCATTTTAGTTTCGAGTCATTTCGAGTCCCCTTTACAAAGAAATAAAATTTCTACAAATCATATAATGTCTGCAAGATCTGTATTCATGATTGGATTGTTGTGCAAGCCGCGCGCACATGCTCTTTGCATACATTTTCGCAGATTCACAAGTACGAGTGCGGTCTTTATCAACATACTTTTAGAGTTTTTTTTTCATTGGATGTAGCAAGTCATCACAAGTCAAAAGGCCTAAGTCCAAGTGAAGTCACGAGTTATTGATACTGAAGTCCAAGTCGAGTTGCAAGTGTTTGTACATTTTGTCGAGTCGAGTCTAAAGTTATCAAATTAGTGACTCGAGTCTGACTCGAGTCAAAGTCACATAACTCGAGTCCACACCTCTGGTAGAATGCCAGCCATATACAAAAGGGAAAATTTAAATGCTTAACATTTTATAAAAATACATTTTTTATATTAAATTATGATTGTTTTCAGATTTTCAAGAGAAAAAGTTTTTTCTCTTCACCACCCGCCTCAACTATACTGATGCTCAACTGTACTGCAGACAAAACTACACAGACCTGGCCCTGATCGAGAGTAAGGCTGAACACAACGAGGTGGCTTCACTAGTAAAGGGTACTTCTTGTGGTAAGGCCTATATCGGTCAGCACGATAAACTGTGGAAGTGGTCTGATAACAGCATCCTGGGTCACTTCTCATCCTGGGGCACGGAGATACACCCTTGGACAGCCAGCCCCGGCATGTGCGGTGTGGAGGACCAGAACCACAAGTGGAGTCCTGTGAACTGCAGCCAGAGACTGCCCTTCTTCTGCTACAAAGCAGGTAACACAGCCACACTTTATTAACCTGTGTGTTAATAAGTAGATAAGTAACAGTGAACTAGAACTGGTAATGTCAGCACACCAAGTACACTGTAGTAAATGTGTCTTTCCACACAGCTGACCAAACAACTACAGGCTGCTCACACAGAAGGTACGTCTTTGTACCTTCTGTGTGAGCAGATTCGCCGCTGTTCTTTTTTTTCTACAGTTTTTTAATGGTTTATGTGTTTAATAGATTAAGATCAAGTCTTTATTTGGTCTCACACACAATGACACACGGGAGAAATTTGACTTTTGCATTTGACCCATCCTTTTCAGGAGCAGTGAGCAGCCAACTTTCGGAGCCCAGGAGAGGGTCTTGCCCAAGGACCCGCACTGGCTAGCTCATGGGGATTTGAACCCACATCCGCCTGGGGAAAGTCAGTGACTTACCAGTTGAGCTAACCAGCCGACGGATGGTGGAAGATGGAAGAAAAGCTCAACTAACCAGGAGTCAAAGTGACCTGGAAGACTCTACCCAAAAAGATGACAAAGAAGAAAAATGCTGTAAACAGGTGTTGTTACGACTTATAACGTCTGAAGAGCTGCTTTTCTGTGTGTGCAAATATAATTATTCATTTGCTTTATCAGGTAAAAGGTGTGTATGTAATAAAATATGTGTTAGAAGGTCTCATATTATTACTGTTTTTTATTAATTAAAGACCTGGAGTTGTGTTTTGTTTCACTCACACATGTTTAACGCACAAACCTGCAGAAAACACAAAGATGTAAACAGACTGATAATAAAGAGTTACTCAAACATGTGTGAATGAAACAAAACACACATCTGGGTTTGTTTTTGAGGAGGAAACCACATTCTCGTGTCCAAAAGCTCACAAAAGTTCATCTTGAATAATTGTGTTTATAGTGATATCTTCCATATAAACCTAGTGGATAAAATGAATGTAGAGCTGTAACGGCTCATGAGGCATATGTTATGGAATTTCTGATCTAAGAATAAAACTGGAAAATTGTCTCAAATGGTTGATTTATTAAAACGATTATGCACAATCACACCCTCACTGTCCCTCACATCTCATCTGGCCCTAGATTGGCGATCATACAAAACGTACCAAGTTCTTATACCCCTCTGGGGGCATAAGCAAATAGGTAATCAAGAATAAAAACAAGTTAAAACCCAGTGGAAATACATGTATTGTACGGCCTGAGAGGCCCTAAGCAAATTTTGAAGTTGGAAAAACAACCTCATTTCATTAGAAATCCCCAAACCAACTTACACATGACGTATATATTTGATCATACGAATGGTTATTGTAAAGATTTCCAAAGGTGAGCTGCTAAAGAGGGGCGTGAGGAAGCGTGAGGAGATCTGCTCTCCTGGACATTTGCTTCTCCAGCTGTGTGCGCTCCCAGACTCCTCCGGTCTCACTGTCCCAGTCATAGAGCTCAGGGCTGGTAGAATGGGCAGTGCGGCCGATTTAAGGCCTGTTACACTGGCAAGGCCCTTTCACTGGAAAGGGCTCATGTCCAGTAACACACCCGTGGGGTCCATTCAGACCCCCCAGGATTTCGCGGGCATTTTTTGTGATTGTTGCGGGCTAAAATGCCTGAATTTGCGGGAGCTTTTCCAAAAAGTTGCGATGAAAGTTGCGGTGCTTTTAAGGTTTTTGTTGCGATTTTGTTGCGGGAGGAAGTGAAAGTTGCGATAAATAGTTGCGATTTTCGCTTTTTGTAATTAAAATTGAGTAATATTTTGAATACTGAGTTATTACTGACAAAGAATAATACAAAGACACAGAGATCAGATATGGTCCTAAAACAACCTTACCAACATCGAAAATAAATGACTACTAGGAGGGGAACTGTTTCGCGCGGTCTTTTGCTGTTATTTTTGTGGGCAAATGGCGCAGCAGACATGTTTCTTTGCCATTAGAAGTCGTGTCTCAATTCCCAGAGCGCCCAGAGTGGCCCGAAGGGCATGTGCGTCACACATTTCGACATTACACCGGCGCGACGACTGCTGTCCCACTTCTTTTTTGTCCCATGCGCAGTTAACACGCGGTCCAAAGACCGCAGTCGTTAAGCGGTCCGCGGACTGCAGTCGGGGCTGAGCAAGTGTGCACCTCCTTGACTGCAGTCTGAGCCCCCTTCAGGCCGCGCTCCGAACTGTGCGCTCTGGGAACTGGGACACGGCCGCAGTTTTGTTTTGTCACACGGAAGTAAAGCAGAATGTTGCGGCTTCCAAACTCAAACCTTTTAGCCGCCGAGAATATGAGGTTGGGTCCTATGGCTCGCAGATTTGTGACGCGCAAAGAGGAGGCTGTGGTGACAGATACGCTGAGATCCAGATATGCGTTTTGTGCATTTATTACAAAAAGAGCGCACACAGCTATGACAGCGCAGCAGGATGAAAATGGAACTCATGAAAACCAGCAGGATGAACAGATTAACGTGAAAGATGAATGAATGGTTTGCGGTCAACAAAAAATACGGCTACACTACAACCCTGACTCTCTCCTCTGTGTGACAGGTGAGCGCGCGCTTTTACACGCACACACTTCCGTACGTGCACACACCCACACTCACGTGACCCACCGCCTCTACCGCACACACACACACACAAACGCACCGTGCACCTCATCTCAGTTATGTCTCCTACACAGAAGGAAGTTGGTCAGCGTTCAATACGTCGCCGATGATTGGTCAAAATTAGTAAAAATTGCGGGAAAGTTGCGGTGATTGGTCAAAATTGCAACACCGCCCTGAATTCGCGGGGATTGGCTGAAGTTGCGTTGAAGTTGCAAATCGCAACATCACGAATTCCTGGAGGGTCTGTCCATTGTCAATTGTCATTGACCTCATCGATTACTCACTTGCCCAGTACACATTTTTGGCATTTACGATGGTTAACAATTACAATTATGACGCAGCAATGGGCAGTGCCAGTCTGTGCTATTGGCTGCCATGAGTGTCACTATAGTGTGGCATTGAGTGTTTGGAAACAGGAGAGCTTCGCGCTCTGGTTTTGTGGGCTCTGGAACACTTCCCATGATCCTTTGTGTGGGGAAAGCTTTCTCTGCACAGTAAAATCAAACTTCATTTGTAAATCAGAAGTGACAGGAACGCTCCCGGACTCGTGAGCCTGAGGAACAGGACAAACTGACAAACTCACAGAATTTGTGTGTTATTTAATCAGGCATGAAAATCCCTCACCTTTCGGCGAAATTCGCTGTTTGAAGTCAAAATAGGTGACCTACGTGAATCGTGTAGATCCGAGGAGAAAGGTCGGGAGGTCAAGAAAATATTAATTGACTGAGCAAAATCCCTGCATGTTCGAAGGGCCGACCTGCGCTCCAGCTTCCAATCATGTTGCAGCATAATTACCCACCGATCGCACTCCTACCAATCATGACGATTAGAGCTGTTGTATTTGCGCCTGTTCGCTGATCAGCTGTGAGCGAGCCTCGTGAATATGTACGCGGCATTTCATGAAACTGGAGAAAATCCTTAAAGGGATAGTGTGGTTTTTTTATGTTAATCTGTATGGGTTTCCTTCTAGAAGTTCCGTGTGTTGACACCGGCTTACCTCTGACACTCTCAGCTGATCCCGGTTCAGATCGCTTTCTGGAGCCCACGTAAGTAGGTCCGGTAACTTCCCTGGAACATGAAATAAAGCTTGTTTTTCTTCTCAAAACAAAACATTTGTTAGAAAGGTGATATATTTGCGTCCGAAACAGTTGTCCACGAAACATCCAGCAGCGTATTTCGCATTCGCGTATTGTCTCTCTCCACTCGTATCACTACGCCCATGTTAACTCTATCAGCCTGATCACCTTCAGCGGATGTCTACGTCGAAGTTTACAAGTGAACAGTGAACAGAAGTGAAAATCCGAGATTTATCCATAATTTACAGCTTTGCGTTTCATGTTTGGGTCTCGAGAGCTGAGAGTGAAATAAACTGTGACTCCGCACATGCGCACTGTCCTTGTCATCTACTCGAAACTATGGATAAATCTCGGATTACAGGCCACTTTTGACTCAAACGAAGGCGAAGACATCGAGCTTCTATGATTTGAAAAGTGCTAAAGTTTGTGTTATTTGGAGACCGCTCGGGGCATATATTATATGCTCTATGCCCCGAGAACGCTAATCGCTAATCTAAAACATCTCTGGAAGTGCTCCATATGACACCAAAGTGCTATGGGTGAGTAAAACAACTTGTTTCATTACTGAAATAAGGCTCAGATTGTAAAAAATGTTGATTCTCCTTTAATGAAATTATTTCTATACACAGAAAGGCGATTCGAAAGCTGGAGTTTACCACCAGTCACAGTCCCTCGGCCTGTCTCAAAGATCAAACAAAGATCAAAGTCAGCTTTATTGTCAATTCTGCCATATGTGTTCAACAGTGAATCGAAATTTCATTTCTCTCTGGCCAAGTAGTGCAAAAAAGACAATACAAAGAATACAATACAAAAGACAAAACAAAAACTATCTAAGACAAAAATCTAAATCTAAAAACTAAAATCTAAAAATCTGAATGCAGTGCAGCAGAATAAATAAATACCTATTTACAGATGTCCAAAAAATGGGGTGGGCCTGGAGACTCCGGTACCTTCTCCCCGAGGGCAGGAGGCTAAAGAGGCTGTGTGAGGGGTGGCTCGGGTCACCCACAATGCTGGACACTCTGCGGGTGAGGCGGGTGTTAAAAATGTCCAGGAGGGAGGGGAGAGAGACACCAGCGATCCTCCCAGCTGCATTCACTATGCGCGCTGCAGGGCTTTCCTGTTCTGTTCAGTGCAGCTCCCGTACCACACAGTGATGCAGCTGGTCAGGACGCTCTCAATGGTGCCTCGGTAGAAGGTGGTCATGATGGGTGGGGGGGGCTCCAGCTCTCCTCAGTTTGCCGAGGAAATAGAGGCGCTTCTGAGCCCTCTTTGCCAGTGATGCAGCATTCACTGTCCAGGAGAGGTCCTCACTGATGTGCACCCCCAGGAATTTGGTGCTGCTCACCCTCTCTACAGCAGCACCATTGATGGACAGTGGGGGGTGCCGGGTGGGGCCTCTCCGGAAGTCAATAACAATCTCCTTGGTCTTTTCAACATTCAGAAGGAGATTGTTATCGCTGCACCACTGGGTCAGAAGGCTCACCTCACTCCTGTAGTTTGTCTCATCGTTATTAGAGATGAGACCCACCACAGTCGTATCGTCCGCAAACTTCACAGTGTGATTGGTGCTGAAGGCTGGTGAGCAGTCGTGGGTCAGCATAGTGAAGAGCTTCGGACTGAGCACACAGCCCTGGGGGGCTCCTGTGCTCAGTCTAATGCAGCTTGAGGTGTTTCTGCCGACCCGCACTGCCTGTGGCCTCTCACTGAGGAAGTCCAGCAGCCAATTCCACAGTGAGGTCTGAAGCCCCAGGTGGTCCAGTTTGGTGATGAGCTGTTGTGGGATTATGGTGCAGATTGAGCAGATTGCATCCTCGGTAGAGCGGTTGGCCCGGCATGCAAACTGGAATGGGTCTAGGATGGGGGGGGGGTTAATGTGTGCCATGACTAGCCGTTCAAAGCACTTCATTATGATGGGGGTCAGTGCCACAGGGCGATAGTCATTAAAAGTGGCTGGAGTGGGCTTCTTTGGCACGGGAACGATGGTAGTGGTTTTGAAGCAAGAGGGAACAACAGCCTGGCTCAGATAAGCATTAAAGATGTCTGTGAAGACATCCTTGAGCTCCTCTGCACAGTCCTTCAACACACGACCAGGGATGTTGTCCGGGCCTGCAGCCTTGTGGGTGTTGATCCTGGAGAGTGTCCTCTTCACGCTGGCTGCAGACACACACAGGGGCTGTTCGTGTGGAGGTGGTGGAGTTTTCTGTGCCTCAAACCATGCAAAGAAGCTGTGGAGGTCGTTGAGCAGGGTGGTGTTGTTGTCAGAGGTCTGTGGCGAGGGTTTGTAGTCCGTGATGTTCTGGATGCCCTGCCACAGACTCCGTGTGTCCCTGCTGTCCCTAAAGTGTCCGGTTATTTTCTGTGTGTATCTGTGTTTGGCTTTCCTGATGCCACGGGACAGGTTGGTTCTCGCTGCCTTCAGATGTGTGACATCCCCGGCTCTGAAGGCAGCGTTCCTGGCTCTCAACAGTCTGTGAACCTCCCCTGTCAGCCATGGCTTCTGGTTAGCCCTGGTGATGATGGTCCTGGTGTGTGTGACATCATCAGTGCATTTGGAGATGTAGGAGGTCACAGTGTCTGCGTACTCCTCAATGTCCGTGTGGTTGTTGTGTGTGGCGGCCTGTTTGAACACTGCACAGTCTGTTGTGCCGAGGCAGTGCTGTAGTGCAGCATAATATTAAAGGGACAGTGTGTAAGATTTTTACCCGTTAATTATTGAAATTGAAGATACCCATTCAAAAATACATTGTTTTCCAAGCCTTTTCACTTCCATCATGAAATCAAAGTATTCTTTTGGACTTAGATATAGTCACATAAAAGGGGGATCTTCCCCATGCAGAGGCAGCCATTTTGAATACGAGAGCCGCAGAAGGACATTTGGGCTCCGCCTTCGGCAAGGCTCGTGGTTTTGGGTAAACAACACAAGCATGCTGCCGGATCAGACGTCGTAATGGATCTAACACGTGTTTTGGACTAAATTGTTTTACTGGATTTTAATCGCTGGATCCTTACGGACTAATTGAGAGCAAGTTTATGGTGAAATACAGAGTTTGACTTGTGCAAAGCATTCTAAGGTAAGCTAACCTCGTTTTGTGCTTTTTCGTATAAAAGCCCCATGTGCTCGGGGAGTGATTGTTGTGCAGGGAAATGAATTTCATAGTCAAAAAGAGGAGACTGTAAGGTTTCATTTGATGTGTAGAGTGTCATGGTACATGATCGGGAATGTGTGTTTTCATGAGAAAAGAAAAAAAAAAACGGGACCGCGTTTTATTACAGTGGTGGCGCGCAGGGTCCCTCGAGGTCTGCCGTAGCTAAAACAGAAAGTGCAATAGCACCATCCACCTATGCGCCACGAATCCTACACACTGGGGCTTTAAAGTAAAAAAAAGCACAAAAAGAGTCCAAATAAATTCTTTTTCAGGATGGGGTGACCAGCTGGTCTGGGCGCAGACATATGAAGAGGCTGTGCTCGCGTCCAAAACCAAGTGAGGGAAAACAACATGACATAAATGATTTGAATTCAGAATTTTCATCTAGTTTGAGTCGCTTTTTTACTTATTAAAATGTATTTTACCATTTTTCTTATTAGAAGCAAAATGATTTAATAAGTGGAATGAGGAATCTGCACATATTAAAGCAGACGTGTTACGATAAAAGGACTTTCAAGATCTCGTTCTACAAGATCTCATGAGATAAAATTGTTACAAGATCGTGCACACATGACACAAGTTTATTTGGTCGAATATGTTTCTCAGCTCATCCAAGCTGCTTCTTTTATTATTATTACTATCTTCTATTATTATTACTATTATTATTACTATTATATAATAATAATACATTTTATTTATATAGGGGCTTTCAGGACACTCAAAGATGCTTTACAGAATACACATTAAAACTGTCAAAAAAGAAATAATAATAAAACAGGAAATATAAAAACATACATGAATGAGAAAAGTTAAGTTAAAAGCTCTTCTAAATCAGACCCCCCAGGATTTCGCGGGCATTTTTTATGATTGTTGCGGGCTAAAATGCCTGAATTTGCGTGAGCTTTTCCAAAAAGTTGTGATGAAAGTTGCGGTGCTTTTAAGGTTTTTGTTGCGATTTTGTTGCTGGAGGAAATGAAAGTTGCGATAAATAGTTGTGATTTTCCCTTTTTGTAATCAAAATTGAGTAATATTTTGAATACTGAGTTATTACTGACAAAGAATAATACAAAGACACAGAGATCACAGATATGGTCCAAAAACAACCTTACCAACATCGAAAATAAATTACTACTAGGAGGGGAACTGTTTCTTTTGCTGTTATTGTTGTGGGCAAATGGCGCCGCAGACATGTTTCTTTGCCATTAGAAGCCGTGTCCCAATTCCCAGAGTGCACAGTTTGGAGCGTGGTTTGAAGGGCATGTGCGTCATTTCTTTTTTGTCCCATGCGCAGTTAACACGCGTTCACAGACCACAGTCGTTTCCATGGAAATCGGGGTGTGGACCAAGCGCGTGAAAATGCACGCTTCACGCACTCATATATCCCAGCATGCACCTGTGGGGAAATATCTATTGTTAGGAAATCCGTCAAAGGTCGTTAAGACTTCTGACATCTTGTTCTTGTGTTATCAATCTTCTAGTTACAAATAGATTGAGGTTTACGACAATTATTGGTGATATGACTTAGATTTATGCTGATTCAGTAAAAACTAGAGACATGTTGTTTTGTTAAACTAGGATTTGACCTGTGTTTTACGACCATGTTATGTGCCCCCTGACACGCTGTCTTTACAAAGTTCCATACCTAAACGTCCTAAATGAGGGGTAATGGTTAACTAGTCTGTAGGATAAAATCACCTCAGTTTTGTACCTAGTCAGGAGACGGAGAATCATTACCTGTATACCCTGATGATCAACATTAAAGTGCCTTGCTGAACCAGCCCAGATTCCTGTATTCTTTCTACGAGGTCGAGAGAATTTCTTCCACAATCTGGTGACCCTGCGACGTGAAAGAACTACGCAGAAAGGACCAGGTCGCCGTCTCCCCGGAGGCCCCTTTGAGAAACAACGCATCCAGCGCGCTTCACAAAACGGTATGGCAGTGCCTTTTTCAAAGAATATCTGTCACATTGGCCAAAACCAAAAATTATATGTGATGTTTTGTGAGGGACCTTTGTATTAAATTAAGTGGTAATCTTAAAACAATATCAAATTAGTAATTAAAAAAGTCCGTGTTTATACGCCAACACGTGAGAAAAGAAGGAGCGTAGAATCAAAATAATAGTGAGCGTTTAAGCTTTAAATTTGATAAAGCGTGATTAAAAACAAAGTTATTAATTAAGTTCCGTGTTTATTGCTTTGCACGAAGAGAGAAAAAAAGCGGATTTTGTAAGAAAAACACTTTTGTGGTTAAACTTTACACAAAAAGAAAAAACAAAAACTCCTAATTTGAGTTTATATATAAAAATAATAAAAAAAAAAAAAAAAAAAAAGAGAGGAATTCCAAAATGTGGTATCGGCAGATACTGAAAGTAACATCATTGGTGTTTTTGATTGTCTTAAGCTCTCAAAACACTCAAGATGCAGAAGTAACATTGTTAGAAAAACTGGATGAAGTCACTTGCTTCTGTAAAATTGACCGAGGGTCAATTGTTCAACTAAACATCTTATTTATACCCTGTAATCCGGATGATAAAATTGCCGGACTAAATGCAACTGACACAAATGGACAGACACTCGCAGCATACTCAATTTTATATGGGATGCGCAATTTTGTTTGTGACGAAATTAATAATACTTTGGTACAGGAAACTGATATGACCGAAATTAAATTGAGCTGTACCTGGAAAAACCGACCTAAATCACAAGCAGGTTGTCTCTGTATGACTTTTCCGTCTGGTAGTACTGTTACGAGAGCGTCGTCAGAAGTTTGTGAAAAAGAAATATATGAAGTTTATGACGATGAACCTATCATTACCACGACATCTGTCACGCCAAGTGGCGCCGTGATAGAAAATCAGGTTGACGAACCTATTGATGAGTTGGTAGGAGAACGCAATGCGTCCAATATGACAGCAGATAGTCTGTTTGACTTTCAGACAATAAAAGACAAAATTAATTCAATAGTAAACCAGGTTACGTTTACAATGGGAGCCGCTTCGGAGCCACCAAAACCTAAATCAGGAAGAACACTCGAGGCATTAAAAACTGAGCTTGTAAAAGAGATTACAGAAAAAGCTGAAAATATAACAAAAAGTCTGTGTTCGGCTAATTCCACCAAAATTACGCAGATACTGAAAGAATTAAAAGATGAGTATGACACATTTAGAATTACCTGGGAGATTTGTTTCTTTTTGGTGTCGATTTGTGTTATGCTCATATTAATTATAGTCGCCGTCATATTTATAATGTTGTGCTCGTATCGGTCTGAAAACATTAGAATCATGTCATTACAACTTAACAAAAACTTTGGTGGGTCCCAGAGAGATGATATGTACAGCGAGGTATGTAGTGAGGAGGATAGTATCATTGAATTAAATGAATTAAATTAATAAATCGTTCAAATTGATGGCACTTTGTAAATAGTGAATTGTTGTAAGAAGCACTTGTTTGAGCAAACATGAGATGGAGAGATGTTTAGAGTCTTGATTTGAGTTAAAATATTGGCTATGGTGGTTCATGTAAAGTTTTGTTGAAAGCTTGGATTATAAATGAGATGTGAGAGAAGAATGTTGAAAGATAAGAATTATGGCATTTATTGGAGAGATGTTTGTGGAAATTCTGGTTGTGTGAGTGTCATGATTTTTGCTTGGAGACGTGATTGGCTTGTCCTATAATTTTGTGAAAATGCATAAAATTATTAATAAGGTATAATGCACTGAATAATGATTGTGAAATATGTTTGTGGGCTGCAATAGAATTGTAACAAATGATACTTGGATCAAATAATTCTGCATTTATTGAGTAATTTAAAATTGCATGTTCTTAAAGATAAATTGCATGTTCTTAAAGATAAATTGCATGTTCTTAAAGATAAATTGCATGTTCTTAAAGATAAATTGCATGTTCTTAAAGATAAATTGCATGTTCTTAAAGATAAATTGCTTGTTCTTAAAAATAAATTGCATGTTCTTAAAATTCGGAATAAGTCCCTGAAATTATTGCATGTCCTGGAATATTTGGAGAATAATCTGAAACGGTAGATTTTTTATTTACTGAAAATTGTCTTGTTTTGGCGAATCTCAATTAAAAGTCTTGTATTGTGTAATTTATTTAAACCAATAAATTCTAAAATTAATACAATTGTAAATATTTTAAATTCAGTTCTCAAAGATTTGCTAGCTTAATCAATTTCATGGGAATAATAAATTTTGTTACGGGTGTTTTGTTTATTTGCCTGCGGTCTCTCTGAGTGTGTGTGTGTGTGTGTGTGAGTGTATGAGCGGCAGTGAGCAGAGAGGTCAGGAGGTCACAGGGAAAGATATGTCAGCTCGTAACTTAGCTCTATTAATGTTGTTGTTCTTGTTAATGCTGTAAGAGTTGAAAAAGGAATTAGAAAAATTAGGGACAAGGATAGAATAGTGTCAATCTGTATTTTGAGTGTTATGTGGGAATTAAAGAAAGCGCTTTGTTGCTTCAGGCTCGGAGCGCCTCTGGTCTGTATGTTTGCTCAGTACGAGTTGGACTAGTTTGAGTTTAAAGGAGCAGTGTGAGAATTACTCTTTGCACGGTGCCATCAATGAACGAAATAATAAATAAATAAGAAACAGTTTAAGCTATTAAGACAGCATTGCAATTATTAAAGTAAATATCTTATCGGCAATCAGGCCCTAAAACAATTGAGGAGGTAGATACATTTCAAAATTTAACACAAATAATTGGAGTATAGAGGTTTAAATTGCTCAGAGGTTATTTTTAATTTAATACAGTTCATTTTTCCGGGTACAATTCAAAAATATAAAAGGTTATATTACCTGTCATATTAAAGGAGGTACTGGATAAACTAATTGCTTTTATAATTAACTTAAGATTGGGAGTTTTTGTTTTATCTAAATTAAATATTAATAAAATAATTATTTTCAAAATTCTACGTTTACTCCTGCGCTACTTCTCTCTCTCTCATTTTGTTGCAGAAGCTTAAAACTTAAAAGCTGCAAATCCGGACCGTCCCGCAGACAACAAAACGTGACGGACACATATTCTAATTGGGAAAAAAACTGTGCGTCAATCAGGTGATTAAAATTTTAAATTAAATATTTTAAACCAATTATAACCCGAAGTCACAATTATCTAAGTCAAATTTCTTCTCCCTTCTAGAAAATCGCAGAGAACGGAGAAGCCCCCAAGAATCAAACTTCTTAAAGCCCAAAGGTAGAATCAAAAGTACACAGTACTCAAAATAGCGATACATTTACCAAAAAACCATAAACCGGACGTCGTGCCCTAAATTTGTATACTAAATAAATAATTCAACTTCAACAAAAACTCAAAATTACCACAAAATGTCCTCACACTTTATCACGGTTGGCCAGTTGACAGAATATTGGTTGAATAAAGCACTCCAGGATGAAGCGGACCCCAAACAAGCCCAAGCAAACCAAACTGAAATCAAAACCCTGATTAAGAAATTCACCAAAAAGAAGATGATACACGGAGGGGAGGACGCCGTAGCCCCAACAGACGAGCAGTGGAAGAACATTAAAGACTATTACAAAGAAAAAAATACAACAATGCAAACTGGAGCCTAAACGAAATGCCATCTTGTATAAAGCAAACCGCCTAAACATACAGAAGATCAAAAATGACTCCAATCGTCAAGCAAAAATACAGAAGCATGAGAAGGAACTTGAGATGGCTAAGAAGCTACAAAAATGGGCAGGAGAGCTGAAAGTCTTACAAGATACCAAAGAACTGTCTTCTATCTTGGTCCTAAAGAAAACCGGAAAAGAAGTGAAAATAAAGGAAGATCTTGATGAAAAGGAGCCACTTAAAAAATCTGAAGTTGGAATATATCCAGTGTTAACTCGTAAACAATTCAGAGACTCTTGTTGTGACACCGAAGATGAAAAAGGGTCTGCTGAGAGAAGAGGAAGGTCACACAGAAGAAATAAAAGGGAAAAAGACTGGGATGAGGGCACTGACAGAGAGATTCCCTTACTTGATAACATGTACCGACCATTACCCGACCCACCTATCGAACGAAGAGATTATTATTACAAGTCACCAAGACCATACCATCCCCCACCCTATGCCAGCCGCAAGCCAAGAACCCCCGATACTAAAGCTGCTACATTCTCGAACCCTCCCATTTTGGAGAAGATCCATCCCCCAGGGCAACGCATAAAGTACTTACAGGAGAGTTGCTGCTCGAATCTCTTGAGCCACACCAGGGAGGGCTCGAAAACAAAATACAAGCAGTGGAAGATGAGTTATATGCATTGTCAAAAATTGTGAACACTGAAATACGAAACCAACATCCTAGTGGTGGAAGACGTCAAAAACAAAAATCACAAAGAGACTCTGATATCGGAGACGATGAGGAGGAATCCGAAGACGAAGGAAGCCAAGCAGGTGCAGCGTCACAGCGAAAAACCCCACCAAGCGAAAAACCTATTTCAGTGGACGGATGGTTCACTGGAAAAGTAGATGACAATGAATATACAGGAGGACACATCGATGGAGCTTATACGCCCAGCCAGCGGAAGGAACGAGGGCCAGAAGCAAGCGTGTATCCAGTGAGAACAGACGGTCAAACTGTGGTCTATCAGCCATTTTCAATCAAAGACTGGAGTGCTTTGATGTTGACACTTCCAAGACTTACCAAAGGTGGCTTACCATGGCTAAGAGCTCTTTTCAAACAGACCGCAGGAGACCAACTTTGCTGGGGCGATATTCAGGCCGCTCTGACCAAAGCTGCTGACGAAACCGTTGCCAGAAACATCAGGAGAGCCATCGAAAGGAGCTTGAGACATGCACTGCGTAATCAAGAAGACGTATACAACTATCGTGATGTGTTGGAGAGAGAACTCAGTCAACGTTATCCTTCTGTCGTGACCGAAGAATTGTTGTCAATGCAAATGAAAGACAACGAAGACTACTACAGTTACAAACAACGTGCCACTAATCTATACCATGATGCCACAGGAGAGCGGATCGATGCCAGAGCAGGAATATCAATCATCTATCGCTCAGCTCTGGTGAAAGGTATGCCAAAAGCAGTGCAAGACGCTCTGGACGACGTGATGGGCATATACACTAAATCTGATGACGAGTTCGATGCACACTGCAGCCATCAAATAAACAAATGGCAGAGGGGGAAGAAAGAGGCTGAGGAGAAGAAACAAGAGCTGGAAATGGCCACTGTAAAACTCCAACTGCAGAAATACCAAAATGAACTCAAAGAGAAAAAGAAGGAGAAAAATGCCAAAATCATGAGCATACAGGCAGACACACCTGAAGAAGACCTGGCCACTGCCACTAAAGAATTAACAGCTGCAGTTAAGATGTTGGTGACAACTCAACGACCTCAATTTCAACAACCACAAGAAACCGCAACAATGATGCCTAAAGCACAGCCAGGTCAGCCTGCACCCCCACCGAATGCACCTGTTGTGATATATAATGGCCCTCAAGCAAGAAACCAAGGAGGTTTCAGGAACTTCAATAAAAACAGAGGAAGGGGCTATGCAAACAATTCCAATCAAGATGATCGATGTTTTCTGTGTCAAGAAATTGGTCACTGGAAAAGGAATTGTCCGAATGCCAATCGAAGACGACAAGGGCCAAATAACTTCCAACGCAACATGCAACCTATGTGGGGCTACAACACACCACAGTTCGTGCCACAACAACCAATGCCAACTTACAACGTACAGATGCCAATGCCTCAACGGATGACTACTCAAATGCCCCCAGCAGCACCCAATACGAGAGTGATGAATGTTGAAAACCAAGGAGGCTACAATGAGCATGATTACTGAAGAGGCCCACAGCCCGACCATTCGCTAAACTCATGGAAAAGCGAGCCAATGGTGGTCTTGAAGATAAATGGACAGAAGATTAAATTTTTGGTGGATACGGGAGCCACAGTATCCTGTATACGACAGAAATTTCCTCTTTCGTCAAAAACTATGTCCATAACCGGCTGTGTGGGAAAAGCTGAACTGAAAACTTTCACCGAACCATTGGCGGTAACCCTTAAAGACCAAAATGTTATGCAAGAATTCTTATACCTTCCAGAATGCAGTGTTTCCATATGCGGCAGAGACTTGATGAGTAAACTATGCTTGTCAGTGGTGTTTTGCCAAGAAGGCCACAAGATACTTGACAGAAGTGCAACACTCAAAATACTGACGAATGCAACTCTGGGAAAAAACATGGAAATTCTGTATCTTTCCCCCGACACCGCCCAAGATTCAAAGTCACAAGTCACAATATACTGGACACAACTACTCACTGATCCAGAAAAAGGTAACACTGCTTCAGCTTTATGGCAACACTACAAAACCTGGGCAAAAACGTTATATCCACTCAGTGAGCCCTACGACCCTCTACATGTCACTCTACATTACTCAACATTGGAAGACGACACTTATGATGTTTTGTGGCAGAAGATTGATGGCCAAACTTTTTGTGTGAGTTATACACACCTCTACTTGGGCCCACAAGGCATGGCACTCGCTGTTTCTCTCCCAGAACACTTGAGACCATACTTCCAGGAAAATGAAGAAAGCGCCCCCCATGTGTCACTTGCCATATCAAAACACCACACGCCAAGACAACTCGGCCCCATGGTCAAGTTAGCCTCAAGTCTCCAGTATGACGCCACTGAAATCGAAGGTGTTTTCTACAATTCACAACACCGAATATTCAGCATTGTGTTACCCCAGGGCTCTGAAGATAACACAAGAACATCTAAACAATCCAGACAACGCATTTTTGAGAATCACCCCGATACGGACATGTATCTGGCACAAGTCCCACCAAACATATGGATGATGCACCCCAATGATGTGGGACAGACAAGACACGCAGTTAAAGTGCAACTCACAACAAACAAACCAATATATGTTCCCCAGTATCCACTCAAAGAAGAACAAGCAGTAGGAATTCAAGAAACCATCAACGGGCTACTGGAATCAGGTGTGATATATGAAACTGAGTCTGAATACAACACACCACTTTTTCCTGTGAAAAAATCAGATCTGCAAAACTGGAGGATGGTACAAGACTTCCGCCCCATAAATGATGTCACAGCAGGAGAATCATACCCAGTACCAGACCCTTACATCGCCTTGAATAATTTGTCACCAGAACACAAGTTCTACACTGTTATTGACTTGGCCAATGCATTCTTCACAATCAACCTGGAAGAATCATCCCAGAAATATTTCGCCTTCAGACACAGAAATAAAGTCTATTCATACAGAAGAATGCCCATGGGATGGAAACACAGTCCCGGATACTTCAGCCACTTCTTAAGGCAAGATCTTGCAGATTTGATATTCCCAGAGACATGCACTCTAATCGAATACGTGGATGACATCTTGATTGCTGGAAAGACGGCCAAAGAGGTTCTTGAGGCAACAGTACTACTGCTCACACATCTGTCAAAAAAGGGGTACAAAGTGAAGAAGCAAAAGATGCAAGTCGCGAGACGAACTGTACATTTTCTTGGACGAGAAGTGTCTAATGGTACACAAGGAGTCTCTGATAGTAACAAAGACGCCATCTTGAAAACTCCAAAGCCAATCACGGTACGCCAGATGCTCAGTTTTCTTGGACTCTGTAACTACTCTCGAGAATATATTCCTGGCTTCACCGAACTCACAGCACCCCTACGTGAGCTCATCAAGCCTCATGGTTTACACAAACTCTCAGCCGAACTACTCTGGACGACGGAATCAGAAGAGTCATTCAGCAAAACAAAAAAACAAGCTATTTGTGCGGCTTGTAGCCTATGTGCTCCGAACTATGACATTCCCTTCCATCTAGATGTCACGGAGAAACAGACATTTGTCCAAGCCATACTTTATCAAAAACAACATCAAACCAGAAGAGTTCTGAAGCACTACTCTTGTAAACTTGACCCACATGAGCAAACTCAACCCGGCTGTGCTCGTTACTTGGCTGCCCTGGCTAGGACAGTCGACAAGACTTCCCACATTGTGCAGAACCACCCACTTGTGATCCACACTCAGCATGGGATACTGGCTTATCTCAACTCTCGGCTGTTCATCACTACTGCAAAAAGGTCAAATCATATCACAAGGACTCTCAAACAGGCACACATTACGTATGAAGGAGGCCACATTAACATGGCAACGAACATGGAGACTGAAGGAATTCCACATGTGTGTGAAGAGAAAGTAAAAACTGAACTGTATGTGAGAGCCGATCTACATACTACACCATTACAAGATCCAGACATGACCATATTCTGTGATGGCTGTTCATACAGAGCAAGAGAAGGTCACGTGATATCAGCATATGCAGTGGTGGAACAACTGCCGTCAAATCAACATCGTGTGATGGAAGCTCAACAGATAGCAAAAGGTTCCGCACAAGTGGCTGAAATAACAGCAATGCTACGAGCACTCCAACTCTCAGAAGGAAAAGCAGTGAACATTTATACAGACTCAATCTACGCATACAAAACTGTGACTTTGTTATTAGCCGGTTGGATAAGAAATGGCTTTAAACTTGTGACCGGCCTTCCGATCAAACATGAAGAACTGATTAAACAACTAATTGATGCTGTCCAGATGCCATCAAGACTCGCTATCCTGAAATGTAAGGCTCATACCAAGGGAAGCGACTCTATTTCCTTGGGAAATCAAGCAGCCGATCATGCTGCAAAAGAAGCTGCAAACTACAACGCAAGAAACATGCTGGTACACAACGATGCTGTGATTGAAAAACTGCCCGACGCAAACATAATAGATGCCACATATGTAAGAGAAATTCAAGAAGCTGCAGGAGCTTACGAACACTCAGTGTGGAAACAACGTGGTGCTACAAAAGATGACACCGGAATCTGGAGAAATCACGAAGGAAAAATAATAGCCTCTATCCCACTGCTTCAAATGCTTTATGACGAATATCACACTCCCACACATCGAAGCTACGGAGCCATTCTGAAACACATTGACTTATGGTGGCATCCACACATGAAGCCTATAATGCAATACTGGATCGATGATTGTCACGTGTGTCAAACCATGAATCCAAAGAAGGCGTACAGGCCACCCCCAGGAACGTATGCCCTACCCAACAAGCCCTTTGAAAGAATTGTCATGGACTTTACAGACATGGGACCAGACATGCGAGTCCGAGGTTTCCGATATCTACTGGTCATAGTCTGTGAATACACAAGATGGGTTGAAGCATTCCCCTGCAAAACTGAAACTGCAAAGGAAGTAGTGAACCACTTGACGACTGATGTCTTTTCACGCTTTGGTGTACCCCATGTCATTCGCACGGATAATGGTTCACATTTCACCGCAAAAAATCGTCCGAGATGTGCTAAAAGCTCTAAACATCACCCAACGTTTTGGCACAGTCTATCACGCTGCCAGTCAAGGAGTTTGTGAACGAATGAATGCCACTGTTAAAAGAAAACTTGCAAAGGTTTGGAAGACCACTAAACTTGATTGGGTGACTGCCTTACCTTTCGTTTTGATGGACATCAGAAACAGTGTGAATAAAACGACGTCATACTCTCCTCATTTACTACTAACTGGCAGAGAAATGCAAAAACCAAATGGCCCATTCTCTGAAGACGAACCATTTATAGAATGGGACAAACAACATCACTCATATGTACAGCAGCTACAAAAAATCGTGATGCAACTACACAAGTGCAGACAAAGAACACATGACCTAGGAAGTAAAGCTGATCCAGACATGGATGTTTCACCAGGATCCTGGGTTTATGTTAAAGTACACAGACGAAACAACTGGTCCCAACCATACCAAACTGGCCCATATAAAGTTCTACAATCTACAGGAAGATCTGTCCAAGTCCAAAAGGATGCAACTAAAGTTTGGTATCACCTATCCCACTGCTTTAAGTCACCAACTGACCCAACTGAACGAACTCCAACTCAAATCCGCTCTGACCTTGCCATCGCATCTACCACCCAGGATGAAGCTGCCCATGCAGGACCGGATGCTGAAACCGACGAACAGCCTGATGACCCCACCCGACCCTCCGCCGCTGGGGCTCCAGAAGGGGAGGAAAAAGGGAGGAGATCGAGGAGATAGAGAAGAAAAAGGACAGTATAGGCCATATTATGATAATTTGTTAAATTTACAATGTGTAATCCTGATTACGCTGATTATATTATTTTCTGTTGTTATAGTATGGGAATATATTCTACTGACTGAGACTGATCTCGGACGGCTGGCAAACAACACGACAACCACAACGACCACTCACGGCACGACCAACTCAGCCAACCATACGGGTAAGACACAAGGAGCACTAAAACGGGCAAAGAAAGAACTTCCTAAAATTTCCAGAATTGAAAAATATTGCTATGAAGGCCAAACATGTAATGTTTTATTCGACGTATGTGAAATATTGGACTGTATGTCAAACATACCCGCTATAGATCATGTTTTTAATACCCAAATTGTTTGTAAAGACACTTGTCTGACCAGAGCTAATAATTATGAGGACCACAAGGTCACAAACAACGCCAGAGCAATTTCTAGTACGGACGATCACCATAATATAGACCAAGGTGATTTTAGAACTGATCAACAGCAGAAAATTACCCTGACAAAGATCAGGAAAGATGAGGCATCTTATCAAGCAGATCTAAAGCATTGCAGAGGGAGTAAATCCCCTACTCAGCGATGCAACCCGGTAGTATTATCAATTCAAAATCCAGAAGTTAGTGATTCAGGAATATATGCTATAGGTTTCCAGTGCTCAAAAACCCCACTGTTTCATGTAATCGGAGAATCAACTTAAATTTTGAAGGCTATATCCACATAACCATATTAGTAACTAATAAGATTGCTCCAGTGAATGAAATAAATTCTTTGACTGAAGCAATAAAAATAGAGACAGGATTGGAAATGACAGAAAACACTTGGTTGAAATGGGTACAATATACGGCCCATACTCTGACCACAGAAGATTGTATTGTATGTTCGGCTGCCAGACCACAACTAACTACTGCATCCATACCATATTCCAATAACAAGGACTTGACATGTATACTTAAGCTCTTTACTAGAAAATCGTTTGAACGGACTGATGAGTGTTATCAACTCCATGACAAGTTACCGGTTGTAACTTCAAAGGACATACCCACCACTTGGAAAATGGGAACTGTAATGTATACCTGTTTCCTTAGAGATACGATCACCAATGCAGACATGAGGACTGACAACAGAGTTGATATTGAGGGTTTCATTAATAATTTTTGTAATCAGACTTTCACTTCTGACAATTATGACAATTTTGCACTTTTGACTAACCAATCCATTTCACGAGCAGATATTTGGTGGTTATGTGCAGACTTTCGTCTATATGCAATACTATCTCCAACATGGTCAGGTGTGTGTGTGCCAATTATGCTAATTATCCCATTCACTATAGGTCCTACAGATTCATTGAACTTAAAACCGACCCAAGTTCTATATAAAACGGGACCGGACCATGTCCACAAGAGGTCCTTGTCCCCACAGCCTAAAGAAAAACCAAAAGGTTCCTTTAATAAAGACATTTATCTGAGCTCGATAGGGACGCCGGTGGGCGTGCCTAGTGAGTTCAAAGGTCAGGACGAAATCGCAGCAGGTTTCCTTTCAGCCATACTCCCCCACGTGACAGCTGCAAAAAATGTAGTATGGATTAACTACCTCTATTACAATCAACAGAGATTTATCAATTATACGATTGAAGCGATTGAAGGCATCGCTGAACAGCTTGGACCTACCTCATTAATGGCCTGGCAAAATCGAATCGCCCTCGACATGATATTAGCCAAAGAATCCTCTGTGTGTAGCATGTTCGGCGCTGAATGTTGCACTTTTATCCCCAACAACACTTCCCCTGATGGAAGTATTGCTAAAGCTTTGAATAAACTTAAGTCGTTATCTGCTGAAATTGCTAGAAACTCTGGTGTACCTGAACATGCCTGGACAAGTTGGTTTCACAAAATGTTTGGCCCATGGGCTGCGACAATTGTTTCCATTATCACTACCATAGTGACTGTAATTGCTATTTTAATTGTAATTGGCTGTTGCGTTGTCCCTTGCCTCAGAGGTTTAATAGAGCGTCTAATCGCTACTGCCCTGGAGCGAAGGGATCCTCCATCACGAATTCTGTTGCTTTCAGTCGACCCCTAATTTCGACTTACTGATACATTAATCTAGTCTAATCAAAACTGTACAAATTAAGTTCTGGCTGAATAAATGAATAATCTAAATTTTAAGCCCTAAGGTGTTGCTCCTTGTGACTTATTCTGCCGTCCGAGTTTTGTACAATGATTTACATGATATATTGACATAAAGACATTGAGATGTGTTATGCTCTATGAATGCTAAGGTTAAAATTGTTATGTTTAGATGATTAATTTTATTTGTAGAGGGAGCGTCTTGCCACTCTACTATGTAAGTGTGATCACATGTGTTTATGTGATCAAAAGGAGGGTATCTGTGGGGAAATATCTATTGTTAGGAAATCCGTCAAAGGTCGTTAAGACTTCTGACATCTTGTTCTTGTGTTATCAATCTTCTAGTTACAAATAGATTGAGGTTTACGACAATTATTGGTGATATGACTTAGATTTATGCTGATTCAGTAAAAACTAGAGACATGTTGTTTTGTTAAACTAGGATTTGACCTGTGTTTTACGACCATGTTATGTGCCCCCTGACACGCTGTCTTTACAAAGTTCCATACCTAAACGTCCTAAATGAGGGGTAATGGTTAACTAGTCTGTAGGATAAAATCACCTCAGTTTTGTACCTAGTCAGGAGACGGAGAATCATTACCTGTATACCCTGATGATCAACATTAAAGTGCCTTGCTGAACCAGCCCAGATTCCTGTATTCTTTCTACGAGGTCGAGAGAATTTCTTCCACACACCGCGCGCTACTTCTTCTACGGGAGAAAATGGAGTCGGCGGCTGCTTCCCGTAGTTGCGAGACCTGTCGCATTTCGCAGACGGCCATGCGGTCCGCGGAGTGCACTCAGGGCTGAGCAAGTGTGCAACGCCTTGACTGCAGTCTGAGCCCCCTTCAAACCACGCTCCGAACTGGGGACACGGCCGCAGTTTCGTTTCGTCACACGGAAGTAAGGCAGAAGGAAGTTGGTCGATGTGAGTTCAGTACGTCGCCAATGACTGGTCAAAATTGGTAAAAATTGCGGGAAAGTTGCGGCGATTGGTCAAAATTGCAACACCGCCCTGAATTCACGGGGATTGGCTGAAGTTACTTTGAAGTTGCAAATCGCAACATTGCAAATTCCTGGAGGGTCTGCTAAATGATCCATCCATCTTCTTCATTTCTGAGTCGTGGGGGCAGCAGTCCAGCAGATCTGCCGTCCAGAACACAATGCACCAGCCCCCATGAATCCTCCCACGGGTGGTGGGTCCACTGGAGGATGGCCCACATCACAACTGGCCTTGATGCTTCTGTCATGGGGGCTACCAGTGTCCGCAGACACTGGGGGCGAGGTGTCTTGCCCAAGGACACAACGGCAGCACTCATCTGTGTCAACATAAGCTCTTTGTCACGCTCACAACTGTTTACTTTTGCCACTGGCATTCCCCTGTGGCACCTGATATTCCCTTGCCTGGAAGAATCCATGACTCATCGCTGTACCAGCGAGTGAGTCTGGTAACGTTTGATCCACAGAATGCGCTGCGGTTGCGCGTAGACAGACAGCTAAGTGAACCAATCAGAGATTGCGCCATCTTGATTCAAAACTGAGGCGGAACTTCCGCTGCCTAAGAGTGACTTTGCGGGCAAAGGCGGGTGCACTGACGTCACCATCTTTGAACGAATCAGAATCGCGGAGTCGGTTTGGAACCGGAGGAGCGAGAGTGGATGGAGAGTGTCCAAATGGTATCGCGCTGTATAGGAAATACAGAGAGATATCATTTGGCTGGCCAGGTAAGATATTCCCATCCAAGTACCGACCAAACCTCACACTGCAAATTTCTGTAAAACTTATATCAGGTTAGTCATCTTGTTTTCTGATTTATTATCTACTTACTAGTTCTGAGACTGCTTCATTCTAGTCTAGGGGTAGTTTATTTTAAGATCTTGCTGCATGGATAGATCATTTCACTACTTTTAAGTCATTTTCTGATAGATTTAATTATTTATATCTTAAATTTTGTCTTATGAGTTCAGGCTTTGACGAGCTCGTACTCTTTGTTGCGATGATGTTTATGTTTCTTTAAATAATAAATATTCAGACCTACAACTTCACAAACCTGATTCGATGTGCAAATCCAAATTCTATCCAATATGTAAGTGGAAAATAAGATAAGATAAGATAAGACTTTATTGATCTCACACAGGAGAAATTTACTTGTCACAGTAGCTCCAGGTAGGGACAGTTTGAACAAGAAGACAAGTGCATGCAGGCAAAAAAGGCATAAAGATAGGTGATAATAATCTAAATAAAATCAAAATGTGGTTTTGATTGTGACTTGACTTCTGTTTTATTGTTTGCATTTTTAAAATAAATAAATAAATTCATTCATATATTTATTACAGGTTTGAAGTATAAGTTTGTAGTATTTGCAAAGACGAGTAAGTGCATACTTTGTTTGTTTGTTTTGTTTTTAAATAGTAAATGACAGGACATTGTGTTCTCTGCTACATAAGGGTGAGTTTTTGTACAGTTGTAGGGAGTTTGGTATGAATGTAGCTCTCGTCGTTTCTCCATGGGGGGAAAAGCATTTGACGTACCCTCTACTAGAAAAGTTACACAATGCAGCTTTCCCTATAATATGCCTACAGGCCCAACAGGTCCACCTCTGACGCCTCTGAGGTGGACAGTCTGGTGACATGGTGTGGGGACAACAACCTCACCCTCAACCAGTGTTGTATAGTAACGAAGTAATAATACTTCACTACTGTACTTAAGTACATTTTGGGAGACTTTGTACTTTACTTGAGTTTTTAAAAAAATGACAACTTTTACTTTTACTTCACTACATTTCCGAATGATATTGCATACTTTTACTCCACTACATTTTCAATGTGCCGTTTAGTTACTCGTTACAAAAAAAAACTCTACTGACTGCATAACATAGCATAGAAATTAACTTTGTGTGACATTGTTTCAGTTACACAAAGCGTATTTCACGATGTTGGAGCTAACAGGCTACCTAGCTTTTTCGGCTCAAGGGAAGGCATAGCTGTAGGCTAAGTGTAACGAATGAGAAAGGCATTTCATGGAGATCACCAAACCCAATATATTCGACAGTGCTCCATATGACACAAAACTACATGGATGAGCCGAACATGGTGTTTTACAGTAGAATTAAGGGCCCAATTGCAAAAAACCCTCTTCCTCCAAAAAAAACTCCTTCAATGGTTTTATGTATGCCTTATTTTCAGCACTGTTATTAAAAAAAAAAAAAAAAAAGTTTGGGGGGAACATTAAAAAATATTAAATTCAGACTGCCTTTGCTTGATACTTTTACTTGTACTTTTAATTACATTACTTGAGTACATTTATTTTTACATTACTTGTCGTACTTAAGTACAGGAAGTTCCAGATACTTTAAGACTTTTACTCAAGTAACATTTCAGTCAGTGACTTCGACTTTTACCAAAGTCATTTTTGGGAGGGGTACCTATACTTTTACTTGAGTTTGATTTTCCACTACTTTATACAACACTGCCCTCAACACAGACAAGTCCAAGGAGATAAAAGTGGACATGAGGAAGGAGAGGAGACCTCATCAGCCACTGTTTATCCGGGACCTTGAGGTGGAGAGGGTGAGCACCTCCCACCCCCGGGTCCACATCAGTGATGACCTCACCTGGACACTCAACACAACACAGGTGGTGAAGAAGGCTCAACAGCGGCTGTACTTCCTGAAGAGGCACATTATCTGTAAATATGTACATAGCACCTAGCCTATATTTTTCATAGTGTATATTCAGATTGTTTCTATTTGATTATACTTTTTTTTTTACATGCTTCTCTTTATCTTATTTATCTATTCTATTTTGCTCTTGGCATCCAGAGTGGGCAGCAAAATAAGAATTTCATTGTTCAGGGAAACATATTTCTTTACTGCGCATATGACAATAAATATATCTCCAATGCTCTCACATGTTTTAAAGATATGTATAATTTTGGGTCTGTCATTGTTACTAAATTATATGTTTTTTGTGTTTTTAGTGATGGAGAATATGAAGAAGGCCTAGGAGCTCCTGAAGGCTGAGGGGAGGAATGTAGATCGACGGTAAATCGAGAGCTTTGCCTTGTCGCTTGCTGGTTTCCATGGAGATGTGCCAGGAATGTTCCACAGTATGGCCATAAATGTATGAATCTCCATGGAGACTTGCAAGAAAGCAAATGACAGGTTGAATGGTAGTCGTCATGTGGACAATTTAAACCAAAGCATTAATTTCTCCAGAAAAGTTACACAGGGCACCTTTAAAGAATAACTGTAAGATCTGATTTATATTTTACAGTTTATGTAACTGGAAGAACAAAACATTAAATAACGCACAAATTCTGTGAGTTTGTCCTGTTCCTCAGGCTCACGAGTCCGGGAGCGTTCCTGTCACTTCTGATTTACAAATGGAGTTTGATTTTACTGTGCAGAGAAAGCTTTCCCCACACAAAGGATCATGGGAAGTGTTCCAGAGCCCATACAATGACTTTCCTGTGCATGTGTGTGTAATGTGATGAGATTGGTAAATAGTTGGAATGTCACATGTGCGAGTTCACTGAAGCTGATGCTGTGTGTTACCAGTAATTAAAGGAAACCACTATCACACCTAAAATAATAATAACAAAATAATAACACTTAAAAAAAATTATAATAAAACGTAAAATAATAATAAAAAATAATAAAAATAAAAATCATTTTCTCGACCGGAAAAAGGTGGTTTGCCCTCTCTGGGTGGGTGGAGAGTCCTTGCCTCAGGTGGAGGAGTTCAAGTATCTCGGGGTCTTGTTCATGAGTGAGGGGAGGATGGAGCGTGAGATTGACAGGCGGATTGGTGCAGCGTCGGCAGTGATGCGGTCGTTGTACCGGACCGTTGTGGTGAAGAGGGAGCTGAGCCAAAAGGCGAAGCTCTCAATTTACCGGTCAATCTACGTTCCTACCCTCACCTATGGCCTTGAGCTTTGGGTAATGACCGAAAGGACGAGATCGCGGATACAAGCGGCCGAAATGAGTTTCCTCCGCAGAGTGGCTGGGCGCACCCTTAGAGATAGGGTGAGGAGCTTGGTCACACCGGAGGAGCTCGGAGTAGAGCCGCTGCTTCTTCACGTGGAGAGGAGCCAGCTGAGGTGGCTCGGGCATCTGTTCCGGATGCCTCCTGGACGCCTCCCTCGGGAGGTGTTCCGGGCATGTCCCACCGGGAGGAGGCCCCGGGGAAGACCCAGGACACGCTGGAGGGACTATGTGTCCCGGCTGGCCTGGGAACGCCTTGGGGTCCCCCCGGAGGAGCTGGAGGAAGTGTCCGGGGTGAAGGAAGTCTGGAGGTCCCTGCTTAGACTGTTGCTCCCGCGACCCGGCCCCGGATAAGCGGAAGAAAATGGATGGATGGATGGATATTATTATTATTATTATTATTATTATTATTATTAATAATAATAATAATAATAATACATGCATGCATAACTACAGACTTAAAGGGATATGCCACCCCCAGGTCAAACTTGGGCATCTCTCCACAGTCCAGAGACTAAAATAAGTGGTGGAAAGCGTTTTTCTGGTGACGCAGCCATTGTCCAGGTCTGTCAGCACTGACCGCCGCGGTATCTGCAGCTACTCCGCGTTAGACTGGAGTCTAACGTCGCCAGAGAAAGATTTCGGCCAAAAGGAATTAATTTGCTCGATGCGTTTCCCAATTACTTTCTGTGTAGTGCGCATTCATATCGAGTGCAAATAAATATGCAAATTGACACGGAGAGCTTGACTTGGTCATTTTGGGTGGGAACTATTTTTCAGCGTGGAAAAAGACAGACGAAGCGCGCACCACGCTGACAGGGCCAGGTGCCAGTTACGCACCAGGAAGGGAGTTCCCCTGTTACGCAGCGTGGTGTGTGCTTCGGCTCTGTTTTTCCGCACTGAAAAATTCCTTTTGGCCGAAATCTTTCTCTGGCGTAGCTCTAATCTTTCTCTGGAGTAGCTGCAGATACCGCAGCGGTCAGTGCTGACAGACCTGGACAATGGCTGGGTCATCAGGAAAATGCTTTCCACCACTTATTTTAGTCTCTGGACTGTGGGGAGATGCCCAAGTTTGACCTGGGGGTGGCATATCCCTTTAAAGCAATAATCCATCCCATCCATCCATCCATCTTCTTCCGCTTTTCCATTTCTGGGTCGCGGGGGCAGGAGTCCAAGCAGATCTACTGCCCAGAACACAATGCACCAGCCCCCATGAATCCTCCCATGGGTGGTGGGTCCACGGGAGGACGGCCCACGACACAACAGGCCTTGATGTAATTCTGCCATGGGTGGAGAGGGTGAGCACCTTCCACCCCCGGGTCCACATCAGTGATGACCTCACCTGGACACTCAACACAACACAGGTGGTCCCAGTATGTCATGAAAGTCTCTGTGTAAATGCAATGAGTAAAACGCTTTTTACTGGTGTCCCACTGTGGCAGCTGATATTCCCTGAGGCCTGGTCACCTCCAGAGATCTAACAGGGTCAGGAGTTGACAATTATTATTATTATTATTATTATTATTATTATTATTATTATTATTATTATTATTATTATTATTATTATTATTATTATTATTATTATTATTAATATGTTTACTTCTACACTGCACATTTCTGTGATCTGTCCAAGATTTTAAAACTTATATCAGGTTATTCATCTTGTTTTCAGATTTATTTATTATGAGACCAGAGACGGCTTCATTGTAGACAGGAGATCGTTTATTTTAAGATATTTTGTCAAGTAAAATGATCTTGCTGCATGGACAGATAATTTCACTACATTTAAGTCATTTTCTGATAGATTTAAGTGTTTATATCTTAAAGGGACAGTGTGTAAGATTTTTACCTGTTAATTACTGAAATTGAAGATACCCATTCAAAAATACATTGTTTTCCAAGCCTTTTCACTTCCATCATGAAATCAAAGTATTCTTTTGGACTTAGATATAGTCACATAAAAGGGGGATCTTCCCCATGCAGAGGCAGCCATTTTGAATACGAGAGCCGCAGAAGGACATTTGGGCTCCGCCTTCGCCTAGACTCCTGCTAACAGCTGCTCAGCCGCGCTGCATGTGGGAGCGAAGGAGAGAAGGAGAGAAGGGGAAGGGGAGGGGGGAAGGCGGGAGCCTCGTGTAAACAAGCATGCTGCTGTATCACACTCGTAATGGATATAACACGTATTTTGGACTAAATTGTTTTACTGGATTTTATTCGCTGGATCCTTATGGACAGATTGAGACCAAGTTTATGGTGAAATACAGAGTTTGACCTGTCCAGAGCCTTCAAAGGTAAGCTTTGTGCTTTTCCGTTTTGTGCTTTTCCGTATAAAAGCCCCATGTGCTCGGGGAGTGATTGTTTTGCAGGGAAATGAATTGCATAGTCAAAAAGAGGAGACTGTAAGGTTTCATTTGATGTGTAGATTGTCATGAATCATGATCGGGATTGTGTGTTTTCATGCGAAAAGAAAAAAAAAAAAGTGAACGGGGGACCGCGTTTTATGTATACAGCGGCGTGCGCGGGCACGCGAGCTGTCGGCGCTACGGCGCGCCCGGGTGACCCTCGAGGTCTGCCGTAGCCAAAAGAGGAAGTGCATGGTACCTACACCACCTATGCACCACGAATCCTACACACTGTATCTTTAAATTTTGGCCAAGGTTTTTTGCAGTATTGCTACTACTCCTGTTACTGCATCTAATACTCTACAACTGCTAAAATACTACATCTACTGCTGCTGCTGCTAAATGCCAACTACTAACAGGCCACCTACTACTACTACTACTACTATTACTACTACTACTACTACTTCATTCATGAGTTTTCCACAAAGTAAACAGTGAGTAATTACGTGTGTTTGTTTTGGTGCAGCTGTAGGGAGTATCGGGAGTATCGGAGCTGCTGTTTGTTCTGCTGTAGACACAGGAGCAGGATGCTGCTGCTGTTGGACGGGCGGAGCGTCTCTGTGACATGTCGACATGAAGAGGTGCGTGAATACTAGGGAACTTTTCCGTTGGAGAGTGCACCTGCGCCATCTGCTGTCTACATGGATTTTGCCTCCTGAGCAAAAAACATTTTCAATCAATCAATCAATCAATCAAACTTTATTTATAGAGCACTTTTCATATCCAAACAGTAACACACGCACACACACACATCAAAATAACCACCACTGAACCAGGTTTATGGCCTCTGCTCTCCTCTACGCTGTCGTCTGCTGGGCCCCGAGCAGCACAGAACGGGACAGGAAGAGACTTAATAAGCTGGTCAGGAGGGCCAGCTCTGTCCTGGGCTGTCCTCTGAGAGGAGGGTGCTGGACAAACTTACGTCCATCATGGACGACACCTCTCACCCTCTGCACCGGACTGTAGAGGAGCTGAGCAGCTCCTTCAGCAGCCGACTGAGGCACCACCAGTGCAAGAAGGAGCGCTACCACAGATCCTTCATCCCCACCTCCATCAGACTGTATAATTCTAATATATAGGCCAGACGTGCAATATCCTCTTTTCCATGCTCTCCATGTTGATGCTTGTATTGTTGGGGCCAAGCACCGAAGGTGCGACGCACCCATAGTGTTTCTACTGATTATTATTATTATTATTATTATTATTATTAGGCCCGAGCGCTAAAGCGTAGGGCCTTTTGTTACTGTTCTGCAGTGCGAAGCACTGCAGAACCAGCGTGCACAAAACAAAGCGCGAAGCGCTTTGTTTTGTGCACGCAGCAGAGCGCGAAGCGCTCTCCCCTTTTTAAACACCTAGCACTCATGTCAACGACTGGTGCCCGCTGACTTGGCATGGTGGCATCGCCCGTGGCCGCGATAGCGGCCAAATTGTAATTATTATTATTATTATTATTATTATTAATTACTTTTTTCCATCATTGCCTGGATGCACTTTTCTTTCTTGTTCAAACTGTCTCTGCCTGGAGCTACTGTGGCAAGTAAATTTCTCCTGTGTGAGATCAATAAAGTCTTATCTTATCTTAAACCAGGTCTGAACCAGGTCTAAACCAGGACTGAACCGGATCTAAACCAGGACTGAACCGGATCTAAACCAGGACTGAACCGGATCTAAACCAGGTCTAAACCAGGACTAAACCAGGACTGAACCAGGACTGAACCAGGACTAAACCAGGACTAAACCAGGACTGAACCAGGACTAAACCAGGTCTAAACCAGGACTAAACCAGGACTGAACCAGGACTGAACCAGGACTAAACCAGGACTGAACTGGGTCTAAACCAGAACTAAAGCAAGACTAAACCAGGACTAAACCAGGACTAAACCAGGACTGAACCAGGATTAAACTAGGACTGAACCAGGTCTAAACCAGGACTGAACCAGGACTAAACCAGGATTAAACCAGGACTAAACCAGGACTGAACCAGGTCTAAACCAGGACTAAACCAGGACTGAACCAGGACTGAACCAGGACTAAACCAGGACTGAACTGGGTCTAAACCAGAACTAAAGCAAGACTAAACCAGGACTAAACCAGGACTAAACCAGGACTGAACCAGGATTAAACTAGGACTGAACCAGGTCTAAACCAGGACTGAACCAGGATTAAACCAGGATTAAACCAGGACTAAACCAGGACTAAACCAGGACTGAACTTTGGCCTTAGTCACAGCTTTACATATTCGAAGCATTCTGTCCAAACATTTTTCAAGATATCCATCCTCTATAGTTTTCCACTCATCCTGTTTTGTGTTTAATGTTAGTCGGATTCCTGGAGCGCACTTTATTATCCAAATAATCCCACACTTCTTCGATGGGTGACAGGTCAGGAGACTGGGGCGGCCGTGTCATAACCTGCAGTTGATGACGCTGTTCACACGTCTCCAAATGACCCTTACACAGTTTGGACGAGCGCTTTGGGTCTTTATCTTGTTGGAACCAGAAGTTTCATGCAGAGTTCAAAAATAGACAATCGTCCTAATACTTTTGTCAGGTATTGTACATAAAACTACGCTTAGTAAAAAGTAAAAAAAAGTGAATAGTGAGGCCGAGTACAGACAAACCGTCAGAGGATCCGACTACACCAAGAGCAGAGAGCCGTCCACTGCCACCAGGGACCGCCACAGGGCCCAGGGGAGGGAAAAGGCCCAAGCACCATCCCTCCACCAAACACTTGACCAAAAACACTACAGATACCACCATTGTCACATTTTGCAGAAATACAAATTAATGACCTGGGACAATCTTATTAAATTTACAAGTACAGTGGTTCCTCACCTTACGAATGACCCAACAAACGAAAATTTCAAGTTACGAAACGCCTTCACGGTAAATTTTGGTCTCTAGATACGAAAGAAAATTCAAGTTACGAAACGCGAAATCTCAAAAATTCAAATAATGCGCGCTCAGCCACACACATTATACGCTTTTCTCAGACTGGATTTAAACTTTTCTCACATTTGTCTCTCGTTTAAACACTCAAACTTTCATAGATTTTCAACAAAATTATTAATAGTGAAGTGTGGGGGGAAGGGGGAGGGGGGGAGAAGACTGCACTCTGACACGTGTGATAGCGCAGCATGACCCGGCGCGGGGCTGCCAGCAGGTCTAGACCTGGACTAAACCAGGACTGGACCAGGACTAAACCAGGACTAAATGGCCTGAAACCCGATATCGCAACAGAAAAGTAAAGTTCAGAGCGGTGTTAGCTTCTTTCGGACTAGCTGTGTTTACAAAACAGCTGAGTTCACGCATGCGCACTGTCCTCTCTGATGACGTCATCAAATGAAACTATAGCTGCATATCGGGTTTCAGGCCGTTTTGGAATCTACTAAAAGTCTACCCTGACACAGCGATCTTCTGTGATTTGAAAAGTGCTAAAGTTTATGTTATTTGGAGACCGCAAAGCAGTGCCCCGAGCACTCACGCTAACGGATACGGGATCATTAGTAGAACAGAACGGCTTCAACATAAGTTCTGCGATACTGCTCCAATTGACACCAAACTGCTATGGGTGAGTAAAACTACTTGTTTTATTGCCGAAAGAAGGCTCAGATTGTAAAAAAAAAACATTACTTTTCCTTTAAGTTCTGAAGATTTTCCTGAAACAACAAATTCAGAGACATTTTTCTTAGTTATCGACGGTTTTATTGACAGTACAAAGAGAAATTGTTAGGTACTTACAGCTGTTCAGTTCCTATTGTACAGCATGCAAAAGGCCACACACACACACACACACACACAGACACACACACGCACACACACAGACACACACACACAGACACACACGCACACAGACACACACACAGACACACACACACACACGCGCACACACACACACACGTCTGTACAGTTTCCACTCAGTCATTATCACATTTGACAAGGGCCTAAATGGTGCGTTCAAGGACCAAAACAGACTGGGGAATACTCCTCTCCGGTTTACCACTGCATTACGCTTTGTTTGTGGATTTTTAAAATTCTTCTGAATGTCTTAGCGTTGGTAATGACATGTTTTGACGTTCAATAATAATGTAGAGGTGGGTAGTGCTCGGAAACATTTACTCAAGAACATTTGTTTTGATTAGACTTGCACTTCTCAGAGTCGTGTTCAGACGCTGTCATATTAGAAAAAACAGCAGGTATTGATACTCAAAAAGTCCCATCACAGGACAGAAATGAGCCTTTCCTGAAGCTTTAGAATGATCTTGACCTGTATCAGAAAATCACATAGAGAAAAAAGGTTTTAATTATTATTGTGGTACTGGAATCGGTTTTGAGTATCAAGTCTGTTCCTTAGTATCAAATTCAGTTTAAATGTTTGTATTGTGACAACACTAAAGTCTAGAAGTTATAAAAGCTTAAAGGAACACTCTGTATCCTGCACTCTTAGGTCGTTTTCACACCAGGAAAGTCCAATAGTTCACTTTCTTTGGTCCGGACCAAATCATTTTTTATTCTTTTTTATTTTGGTGCGTTTCACTTTCACACTGTACTTTTTTTGTAAGTGGACCAACATCTGTAAACAAAACCACGTGTGCTGAGGTCGCTCAGCCACTGTCCAAACACGGAAGGAGGAGAATCATGGCGTTGCTGTTTTCAGTGTCGTCATAGCGATATGGTTTGCTCAGTTTTTACAGTTCGCACAAATGTTTGAGCAGCATCGTGAGGTTTACACTATTTTACAATCAATTTCCAAACGACGAAAACACAGGACAAGACGACTACGGAGGACAGAACTCATGTGAGCATCAAGTTCTGACTCTTGCTCTTCACGCAAAACGTAAGTAAGTCTAGCAAGTTTAGTTTAGTTTCGTCAGCCTCGGTTTCCCATAATGCTCGACATACGACGGGAGCTCGTTAAGTACAAAAAGCCAACTTGTGTCGGATCGAGTCCGGTCTGCATTCTCACCTCAAACGAACCGCACCAGAGTTCAAATGGAACTGTGCAGAGTTATTATTATTATTTTTAGGTGGTTTCGGTTCGCTTGTTTGCTCCGGATCGAGATTTTTGGTTTTTATTCACACCAGAACAAAAGGTCCGAATCAAAGGAGCAAACGAACTCTAGTTCGTTTTAAACTAACCAATCAAGGCAGGTGTGAAAACGACCTGACTGTTTTAAACAATGTACGACATGACTGAACCTGGGCGTCCAAACCTGCAGACAGAGACACAGTCTCAGTCTCAGTCTCAGTCTCTGGACAGGCTCATGTGAAGCTCACAAACTTCTTTTTCTTTGCATTGTTTGAGGTCTGAAAACATGGATCTTTTTTGTTATTTTGACCATTTGTCATTTTCTGCAAATAAATGCTCTAAACAATAATATTTTATTTGGAATTTGGGGGAAATGTTGTCAGTAGTTTATACTCAAACACATACTGTACCTATAAGTAGTAAAAACAGAAAAACATTTTGCATTGGTCTCTTATTTTTTTCCAGAGCTGTATTATTTTTTTCCGTATTGTTACTTGCGAAAATGTTTTGTGAACTCCGCCCACCTTGGCGTAGCCCTCATAACGATGCATAGATAATTACTCAATGGTAAAATGTGGTAGATGTTTCGTAGTGAAAGTTCAGCTGATACAACATCCCATTTTTGTCTTGCGTTTGTGATCAATGTTGGTCTTAAAATTTAAAAAACTCCCACAAAATGTGGGGTATACTTTGTTGTACTATATGACTGTGTAAACATATAAACCTTTAGCTCCGTTACTCGTCTTTTTCCACTCGAATACCGACCAAAACAAACAAAACAGGTATGAGGTATGTTCATGGAGAGGGAACGTTATAACTTAAAGGCTCAAATACGACGGTTAAGCGTAAAACGTGACAGAGTTAAAGACAGAGAGTCCTTCATATGCGGATCATCATCGGTATTTACAGTGCGTTTGGGGGTTTTTGTAGCGGGATCAGAGGAAAGCGCTCGGATTGGCTCGCGGGTCCTTCTGGTTCCTGTAGCGGTACGTCAGCCACACCCCCAAAATCTGAAAACACACAAAAGGAATTATTATCGAGGCATAAATACAGATACAGCACTAAATTTTAAAAGTAAAACGTGATTTCTCAGCACAGTATTTTGTAAAAACATTGTGAACCCGATAGTAGAGTTGGTGGGCTGTTAGCATGCTAGTTGTTGTTAGCATTACTCTGACAACAAAGGATAAGGAATTAAGAAAAAAGGTCTATTATTTATGGCTTAAAGTCGGTAAAAATCCAAACCAAACACTGCTCCACCTTGTGATGACATGTGGTAATACAGGAAGTGCTCCATTGGAGGCAACAACATTCTAATGGTTTAAAACTCACAAGAGTCAATTCTGTTTAATATCCTCCTCAGACCCGAAGAAAAAAGTGTATCTGAATTATTATTATTATTATTATTTTCATTTTCTATTTGGAGGTAAATGAACACCTTCGCATTGACATTTTGTTAATTTGATTTTTATTCATAATATTTGTAACGTGTCCTGCGTAATGGACGTCAGGGACATTTTGGTGTTAAATCCATGTGAAGTTAACAACCTCACAATTTTTTTTTTTTTGATGACCAACATCTCTGACAAGCTTCTACAGTCACAGTCAAATAGTTTTTAGTCTCCCTTTTAATTTCTTATTTATGATAAAAGGAGAAGTTCAATTTGTCAACTGGACAAAGTTTGTTTGGTTGAAAACGTTTCGCCGCTCATCCGTGTGGCTTCGTCAGCTCTGAGCTCAGCCAGAACTGACGAAGCCTCTCGGATGAGCGGTGAAACGTTTTCAACCAAACAAACTTTGTCCAGTTGACAAATTGAACTTCTCCTTTTATCATGGATTCTACCTGGACGACTGAGGGACTTTTCACGAATTTCTTATTTATGTATTTATGTATTTTACTGTTCTTTTTATTTATTTTGTATTCATTCATTTATTTATTTATATTTATTTAAAGGGACAGTGTGTCAGATTTTTACCAGTTAATTACTGAAATTGAAGATACCCATTCAAAAATACATTGTTTTCCAAGCCTTTTCACTTCCATCATGAAATCAAAGTATTCTTTTGGACTTAGATATAGTCACATAAAAGGGGGATCTTCCCCATGCAGAGGCAGCCATTTTGAATACGAGAGCCGCAGAAGGACATTTGGGCTCCGCCTTCGGCAAGGCTCGTGGTTTTGGGTAAACAACACAAGCATGCTGCCGGATCAGACGTCGTAATGGATCTAACACGTGTTTTGGACTAAATTGTTTTACTGGATTTTATTCGCTGGATCCTTACGGACAAATTGAGAGCAAGTTTATGGTGAAATACAGAGTTTGACCTGTGCAAAGCATTCTAAGGTAAGCTAACCTGGTTTTGTGCTTTTTCGTATAAAAGCCCCATGTGCTCAGGGAGTGATTGTTGTGCAGGGAAATGAATTGCATAGTCAAAAAGAGGAGAGTGTAAGGCTTCATTTGATGTGTAGAGTGTCATGGTACATGATCGGGAATGTCTGTTTTCATGAGAAAAAACAAAACAAAAAAAAAACGGGACCGCGTTTTATTTATACAGTAGCGCCCGGGTGACCCTCGAGGTCTGCCGTAGCTAAAACAGAAAGTGCAATAGCACCATCCACCTATGCGCCACGAATCCTACACACTGGGGCTTTAAGTATTTTTTATTTATTTTTATGTACTGTATTATTTATTTTCTATTTATTTATTTAGTTTTATTTATATATTTTAGTTTTTTAAATGTATTTTTTATTTCTTATTTATTTTCTATTTATTTTAGTTTTTTTTAAATTTATTTATTGTTATTTTGACTGGACAGACTGGTTAACTCAGTGTCCACTATAAAGGACACAGATGAATGGGCGGGTCTCAGGAGGATATAGGAGCGTGATGTGAGGTGGAGGTGGCAGGTGGAGCACAAAGCGGTCATCGCTGACCTCTGTGAAGCTGAAGAAGAGGCCGATGCTTCCTCCGATTCTGAGGATCTCTCCTGCGTGCAGCTGGATCTTATCTGCACACGGCTGGCACGAGCGGTTCGGGAAACACGTCTGGACGAAAACAAACACGATATAAACGTGTGAGTAAGAGAAACAGGTGGAGTTGTGTACTTACAGATGTACAGGTGGAGTTGTGTACTTTCAGATGTACAGGTGGAGTAGTGTACTTACAGCTGTACAGGTGGAGTAGTGTACTTACAGATGTACAGGTGGAGTAGTGTACTTACAGCTGTACAGGTGGAGTAGTGTACTTACAGATGTACAGGTGGAGTAGTGTACTTACAGCTGTACAGGTGGAGTAGTGTACTTACAGCTGTACAGGTGGAGTAGTGTACTTACAGATGTACAGGTGGAGTTGTGTACTTTCAGATGTACAGGTGGAGTAGTGTACTTACAGCTGTACAGGTGGAGTAGTGTACTTACAGACGTACAGGTGGAGTAGTGTACTTACAGCTGTACAGGTGGAGTAGTGTACTTACAGCTGTACAGGTGGAGTAGTGTACTTACAGATGTACAGGTGGAGTTGTGTACTTTCAGATGTACAGGTGGAGTAGTGTACTTACAGATGTACAGGTGGAGTAGTGTACTTACAGACGTACAGGTGGAGTAGTGTACTTACAGCTGTACAGGTGGAGTAGTGTACTTACAGATGTACAGGTGGAGTAGTGTACTTACAGATGTACAGGTGGAGTAGTGTACTTACAGATGTACAGGTGGAGTAGTGTACTTACAGATGTACAGGTGGAGTAGTGTACTTACAGACGTACAGGTGGAGTAGTGTACTTACAGACGTACAGGTGGAGTAGAAGTGTACTTACAGATGTACAGGTGGAGTAGAAGTGTACTTACAGATGTACAGGTGGAGTAGAAGTGTACTTACAGATGTACAGGTGGAGTAGAAGTGTACTTACAGATGTACAGGTGGAGTAGAAGTGTACTTACAGATATACAGGTGGAGTAGTGTACTTACAGACGTACAGGTGGAGTAGTGTACTTACAGATGTACAGGTGGAGTAGTGTACTTACAGATGTACAGGTGGAGTTGTGTACTTACAGACGTACAGGTGGAGTAGTGTACTTACAGATGTACAGGTGGAGTAGTGTACTTACAGCTGTACAGGTGGAGTTGTGTACTTACAGACGTACAGGTGGAGTAGTGTACTTACAGCTGTACAGGTGGAGTAGTGTACTTACAGACGTACAGGTGGAGTAGTGTACTTACAGCTGTACAGGTGGAGTTGTGTACTTAAGCTGTACAGGTGGAGTAGTGTACTTACAGATGTACAGGTGGAGTAGTGTACATACAGATGTACAGGTGGAGTAGTGTACTTACAGCTGTACAGGTGGAGTAGTGTACTTACAGATGTACAGGTGGAGTAGAAGTGTACTTACAGACGTACAGGTGGAGTTGTGTACTTACAGCTGTACAGGTGGAGTTGTGTACTTACAGATGTACAGGTGGAGTTGTGTACTTACAGCTGTACAGGTGGAGTTGTGTACTTACAGCTGTACAGGTGGAGTAGTGTACTTACAGCTGTACAGGTGGAGTAGTGTACTTACAGATGTACAGGTGGAGTAGAAGTGTACTTACAGATGTACAGGTGGAGTAGTGTACTTACAGATGTACAGGTGGAGTAGTGTACTTACAGCTGTACAGGTGGAGTAGTGTACTTACAGATGTACAGGTGGAGTAGAAGTGTACTTACAGATGTACAGGTGGAGTAGTGTACTTACAGCTGTACAGGTGGAGTTGTGTACTTACAGACGTACAGGTGGAGTAGTGTACTTACAGATGTACAGGTGGAGTAGTGTACTTACAGATGTACAGGTGGAGTAGTGTACTTACAGCTGTACAGGTGGAGTAGTGTACTTACAGATGTACAGGTGGAGTAGAAGTGTACTTACAGATGTACAGGTGGAGTTGTGTACTTACAGCTGTACAGGTGGAGTTGTGTACTTACAGCTGTACAGGTGGAGTTGTAGTCCACAGTTGTGAACCCGCAGCAGTTCAGGCTCTTCTCCACGTCTCTCTGGGTGCTCTGGGAGTTGTTCCAGCCGACCTCCAAGAGATGCTCCTTTAAGAAAACAACACTTTTACTGATTAATATAATCCAGGTAAATACAGAGATGAATACTGTCGGGTTTGACTGAAGACTGCCCTTGAGCAAGACACACTTCACCCCCCTCACCCCCAGCCTCTGCATACTCTGGTGTATGAGTGTCTTGAAGGTGGAAAAACGCTGTATTAAAAGTGGATTTAGTTCCACTTTAAGAACACAGACTGCAGTAACAGGGCCGTTCCTGCGGAGGGTGCTCCGGAGCCTCACCTGTAAACTTCGGTTCGGTGGATGTGTGTGTGTGTGTGTGTGTGTGTAGCCGTGTCTCAATTCTCAGTGTGCACAGTTCGGAGTGTTTCCATGGAAATCGGGGCGTGGGCGTCATATATCCCAGCATGCACCGTACACTACTTCTTCTACGGGAGAAAATGGAGTCGGCGGCTGCATCTGGTAGTTGCGAGACCTGTCGGATTTTACCGAAGCCTATGCGGTCCGCGGAGTGCACGGAGTGTGCAAGTATGCACAGTCTTAATTGCAGTCTAAGTACCCTTAAAACCACGGTCTGGTCTGTGCACACTGAGAATTGAGACACGGCTGTGTGCGGAGTCAGTGGGCGGAGTCAGTGGGCGGAGTCAGTGGGTGTGGTCTTACCTGTTGCTCTCGGTTGATGGCCAGACAGGCGCTGGAGACGGAGAACTGAACCACAAACACCAGAAACAGAACGATCATGTACTGAACAAACTGTTAAGGACAAAACACTGAAAATGATTGTAGATGTTTTAGTTTGGTTGGAGAACTCAAGGTGAGGCAGTTAAAGCCAAATTTCACTTGTCACGAACATGAAATTCATACGTTCACTGGCATGTCACTTTATATATTCTTAAAGGTCCACACAAAAGTGACTCTTGTGAGCTTTAAGTCATGTTATGATGCCGTTTCTATTCAAAAACAGACCTGGAGTTGTGTTTTGTTTCATTCACACGTTTGAGTTACACTTTATTATGAGTCTGTTTACATCTCCAAAGCTCAAAATGCTCTGCTCCACCTTGTGATGTCAGATCCTTTTACCTTTCGTTCAGTAGAAATCGGCATTTCCAGGAGCTGAAATGATCCAAATGATTCTACTGAAGGTGTGTGGAGTCTAAAAACACAGTGGAGCACTTAGAACTGAGCCTAAATGTGCAGGTTGTGTGTATTTAACGTGTAAATGAAACAAAACACAACTCCAGGTCGGTTTGTGACGAGAAAACATTATAACACAGACCAGACGTGATCTTATTTTAAAATATTGATTGAATTTAAAGTGTTAAAGTGTATAACATCATTGAAAAGTTCTAAAAAATTGCCCAATCTGCCTAATAAATAAAATTAAAGTTGCATAAAAATAAAATATATATAAAAACATGGCACAAACAAAAGCTAAAATATTGAGAAAAAAAATGAGAGAAAAAAAGAAAATACCAAAATAGAAAAATTTTAATCAATCTGCCAAGTTACATAAAAAAAAGTATATATATATATATATATATATATATATATATATATATATATATATATATATATATATATATATATATAAAATTATAAATAAATGGCACAAAAAGTAAAGAAATAAAAGAATAAAGTACAAAAGAAAATACAAAAATGGTAAAAGAAAAAACATTCTGATAGAAATAATATAAAATTCAAAATAGAAAAATCTGAATCAAAATTAATTAAAATTCAAGTTACATAAAAGTAAAAAATATATAAATACAGCAATGAATAAATGGCACAAAAAGCAAAAATAAATAAAAGAAAAAAGAAAGAAAATATAAAAATGGTAAAATCCTTCTCAATATTTCAAATAAATAAAATTCAAGTTACATAAAATTTTAATAATTAATAAATGGCACAAAAAGTAAACAAATAAGTAAAAGTAAAAAAAACAAAAACTGAGAAAACACAAAAATTATAAAAATTGAATCAATCTTCCAAATAAATAAAATTCATAATTGAAAAGTCCTAAAATGTCCCCACAGCTTACAAAAAATATAACTTGTTCTAATAGCAGCAAGTCAAAGATGGTTAAGTGTGGCCAGCAGATGTCACCCTTCGACAATCCTGCAAATACTTTTACATGCACGGAAACTGGGTCACTATCAAACTTTTCCAGTAGCGGGTCCGCCGTCTAATTGTCTCTATGGAGATGTTACTGCTTTTCCTGGAATGTTCCGCAATACGCTGTAAAATGTATCTACAGTGGTACCTCATCTTACGAAAGTGGTTTTGTAACGTGAAAAATTCGTAAGTTGAGTAGCTATTTCAATGGAAAAAGCCTGATTCGTTCCAAGGCCCCGATCCAAGTTTTTTTTTTTTAATAGTGTAACTTTTTTTATAGTCTAACATTGTGTTCTGCCTCCTGATTGGTTTCTCAGACTGGATTTGGACTTTTCTCATGTTTGTCTCTCGTTTGGACACTCAAACTTGGACCCAGGGGGACACTGCCAGCCCGCCTTAAGAGCTCCCTAAGCGGGCATGGGTCCGGGGATTGTCCCGGTCACCGGCCTGGAGGTCTTGAAGAGGCCGACCTCACGGTTCTATCCAGGCCGCTCTGTGAGTACCTTATGCGGGCAGGTCTGGAGCGGGTCTGGACTGCCGCGGCTCTTGCGTGCGAGCGGCGGCTCGCCTCGGCTGTGGCTCGAGGTGAGGCCAGGGGGTGGACGCGCGCGCGGCGCTTTGGTCCACCTGGTCTAGTCCTGGTCCAGTCCAGGTTTAGACCTTGGTCTAGACCTGCTGTCAGCCCCGCGCCGGGTCATGCTGCGCTATCACACGTGTCAGAGCGCAGTCTTCTCCCCCCCCCACACACACACTTCACTGTTAATACATTTTGTTGAAAATCTATGAAAGTTTGAGTGTTTAAACGAGAGACAAATGTGAGAAACACAGAACACAATGTTACACTATAAAAAAAGTTACACTATAAAAAAAAAAACTTGGATCGGGGCCTTGGAACGAATCAGGCTTTTTCCATTGAAATAGCTACTCAACTTACGAATTTTTCACGTTACGAAACCACTTCTGGAACAAATTAATTTCGTAAGGTGAGGTACCACTGTATTGCTATTTTTGGGGTACATATGACATGAGTTTTCTGATCCGGCCCCTTTGGGATCAAAGTAGGTTGGATATGGCCTCTGGACCAAAATGAGTTTGACACCCCTGATTTAGAATCTCACAAGAAAATATTTACTATTAATTAAAAGTAAGAGACTAATGTGGACGACTGAAGCCCCTGGTGCTTTGGTGGGACTTCCATGTTGGTCCTCCTCCGTTCGTTCTGCCGTCAGGGGCCGTTTGAGTGTCACAGGAGACAGCTCGGCTCTTATTGCACATCGTACATGAATGAAAGATGGATTTTCCAAAACACGTCCCCATGTACGTCAGCAGAGAGCGTTCTAGGCTGTAGAACGCGCTGAACCTGATGATTGGTTTGAAGGTTTGTGAGCCTGTGATCATTACGAGCGTTCATGGTCCTGTTTAGGTGTTTGTTTGCAACTAAAATGGTGAGCGGTACATTAAAAAAACTGTTGAGTAATTCGAGCAAGTTTGTGACTGTGATGTTATTTGAGAGGGACTTGATTAACAACACAAATATGAACTACGCACCTGTTGCAGTTCCAGCTAAATCTGTTATTTTTGGTCAGATTGCGGTAAAACAAATCTCAGAGTAAAGCTGCACTATGTAACTTTTTTGTTTTTGTTTCTATGGATACACCATTACTCTGCTTCAAATGTTCCACAGTGTGACAATAACCAGGTCTACTTAACGTTTATTCAATTGCAGGTGGTTTTATAGCTCAAAAATACTTTAAAAAAACAACGTTCTGACTGAGCGGGGTCGCCTCTCCACAGATCTGACCCGTAACCTGGTTTTGTTCAGTCTCCATGAAGATAGAAAGGTTTAACTCCATACTGTGAGTCATTTCAGACAAAGCAATAACATCTCGACGGAGAAAACCGTTTGACGGACCTTCCACCTGAAAAGTTACACAACGCGCCTCGAGTAACATCGCTTCAGACAGAGCAGTGCCACCAGTTAGCGTCACCCCGCTGCATGCTTCAGGTTGATAGGAGAAACAGGAGCGCCCGCCCAGCCCAGAAAAATTAAAACTCAAGTTAGATAAAAATAAAAAGAGATACCTCACCTTACGAAATTAATTCGTTCCAGAAGTGGTTTCGTAACGTGTATTTTTCGTAAGTTGAGTAGCTATTTCAATGGAAAAGGTCTGATCCGTTCCAAGGGTTTTTTTTATAGTGTAAATTTTTTTTTTATAGTGTAACTTTGTGTTCTGCGTCCTGATTGGCTAAGAGACTGTAGACCCAGGACTAAAAGTGGAATAAACCAGGTCTAGACCAGAACTAAACCAGGTCTAAACCAGGTCTAGACCTGGTTAAACCAGGTCTAGACCTGGACTAAACCAGGTCTAGACCTGGACTAAACCGGGACTAGACCAGGATTAAATCACCCCGTGTGGCTCTTTGCTAGTTTCGTGCGGCTTTTGCGTTCGTTTGTGCGTGTTCGGTTTGTGGCTCGGGCTGCGTGTTCGCCGCGGTTCTATCTCGTGCTCGCGGTGCTCCTGTCTCCGCGCTCCTTGCATGTTCGGCGCTAGAGCTAAGAGGCGTGCGGGTCTATTTCCTGGTTTCTCACGAGTCACAGCTGAGGCGAGCAGCAGGAGGCAGTCTGAGCGCATGTGAGCGAGAGCCATGCAAGAGCCGCGGTGGTCTAGACCTCCTCTAGACCTGACCAGGTCCTCCTCTAGACGAGCCGCGGTGGTCTGGACTAAACCAGGACTAAACCTGGACTAAACCAGGAGGAGCCGCGCTCACATGCGCTCAGACTGCCTGCGGTCCCCTCCTCAGCTGTGACTCGTGAGAAACCAGGAAATAGACCCGCACGCGGCGCTTTAATCCACCTGGTCTAGTCCAGGTTTAGTCCTGGTTTAGTCCTGGTCCAGTTCAGGTTTAGATCTTGGTCTAGTCCTGCTGTCAGCTCTGCGCGGGGTCATGCTGCGCACACGTGACCGCGCAGTTTTCTCCCCCCTCCCCCTTCCCCCCACACTTCAATATTGATACGTTTTGTTGAAAATCTATGAAAGTTTGAGTGTTTAAACGAGAGACAAACATGTTTGAAAAGTTTAAATCCAGTCTGAGAAACCAATCAGGACAGAACACATTGTTACACTATAAAAAAAGTTACACTATAAAAAAAAAAAAACTTGGATCGGGGCCTTGGAATGAATCAGGCTTTTTCCATTGAAATAGCTACTCAACTTACGAAATTTTCACGTTACGAAACCACTTCTGGAACGAATTAATTTCGTAAGGTGAGGTACCACTACGACGGTCTCGACTTACGACGTTTCGTGGTTACAAACGCGCCCCCATTTAAAAAAATATATATATATTACGCGTCATTCCGTCTTACGTGGTAAGCGACGTAAACAAACGCGAACGGCGCGCGGCGCACGGTGGAAGAATACGCTCTGTTGTGGTTGTAGGGAGAAGAAGACAGCCTCGTGTGCGTGTCCAATGTGGGCGGAAGTACCTGATGTGGGCTCTGATCTGCTCCTATGAAAGCGGCAGTGATAACCAAGCAGCGTAGTGGTCTAATTATTGAGATGGAAAGGTTATTGGTGCTTTGGTTGGAAGATCAAAGGCAAAATCCGACTTACGACGAAATTCGGGTTACGACGTTGATCCGTTCTTAAGACGTGTCGTAACCCGAATTTCGTCGTAAGTCGGATTTTGCCTTTGATCTTCCAACCAAAGCACCAATAACCTTTCCATCTCAATAATTAGACGACTACGCTGCCGAGGACCCCCTGTATATATATATATATATATATATACATATATATATAATATATATATACATTATATATATATATATTAGGGCTGTCAAACGATTAATTTTCTTGATCGCAACTAATCTCAGAAATTTCATAGTTAATCGCGATTAATCGTGATTTATTTTGCATGTTTAAAATTGATATCTTGCAGTAAGACCGTTCAAATCTAAAGTTAAACTCACAATGCAAAGTATTTCTCACCATTTTTTTTATTTCAAAAAAGTTCAGAGAAAGGAAAAAGTAACAATGAACCAGTAATAGTGCTTACTTTGAGAAATTGTAAATAAATGATTGAAGCCCGGTCGAGCTGCCTACGGATGCGTAGAAGGAACAAAATACTAGCAAACTCAAAATAGCGCGTTTAACCGACAATGAGTTTAATTAATACAACCAAATGAGCTGCATATGGATGGTAGAATTGCGAAAAATGCTGGCAAACTCTGATCGCGATTAAAAAAATGGTTCGCGATCATTAATCGTTTGCGATTAATTATATATATATATATATATATATATATATATATTAGGGCTGGGAATATTAACGCGTTAATCGCGATTAGATTAATGTAAGTTATGATCGCGAACAATTTTTTTAATCGCGATCAGAGTTTGCCAGCATTTTCCGCAATTCTACCATCCATATGCAGCTCATTTGGTTGTATTAATTAAACTCATTGTCGGTTAAACGCGCTATTTTGAGTTTGCTAGTATTTTGTTCCTTCTACGCATCCGTAGGCAGCTCGAGCGGGCTTCAATCATTTATTTACAATTTCTCAAAGTAAGCACTATTACTGGTTCATTGTTACTTTTTCCTTTCTCTGCACTTTTTTGAAATAAAAAAAATGGTGAGAAATACTTTGCATTGTGAGTTTAACTTTAGATTCGAACGGTCTTACTGCAAGATATCAATTTTAAACATGCAAAATAAATCACGATTAATCGCGATTAACTATGAAATTTCTGAGATTAGTTGCGATCAAGAAAATTAATTGTTTGACAGCCCTAATATATATATATATATATATATATATATATATATATATATATATATATATATATATATATATATATATATATATATATACATACACGTCTTGATATAAATAAAATTCAGAATAGAAAAATGTTAATCAATTTACCAAATAAATTAAAATTCAAGTTACATAAAAATAAAAAAAATATATAAATAAAAAAATGGCACAAAAATAAATAAAAAAACAAGGGCCAGAGCTGCCCTTTGTCACCGGTTCTGTTCATTATATTTATGAACAGAATTTCTAGGCGCAGTCAGTAGCCGGAGGGGATCTGGTTTGGGAACCACAGGATCTCATCTCTGCTGTTTGCAGATGATGTTGTCCTGATGGCTTCATCGAACCGGGACCTCCAATGTGCACTGGGGCGGTTTGCAGCCGAGTGTGAAGCAGCTGGGATGAGGATCAGCTCCTCCAAATCCGAGGCCATGGTTCTCGACCGGAAAAAGGTGGTTTGCCCTCTCTGGGTGGGTGGAGAGTCCTTGCCTCAGGTGGAGGAGTTCAAGTATCTCGGGGTCTTGTTCACGAGTGAGGGGAGGATGGAGCGTGAGATTGACAGATGGATCGGTGCAGCGTCGGCAGTGATGCGGTCGCTGTACTGGACCGTTGTGGTGAAGAGAGAGCTGAGCCAAAAGGCAAAGCTCTCTATTTACCGTCAATCTACGTTCCTCCCCTCACCTATGGTCATGAGCTCTGGGTAATGACCGAAAGGACGAGATCGCCGATACAAGCGGCCGAAATGAGTTTCCTCCGTAGAGTGGCTGGGCGCACCCTTAGAGATAGGGTGAGGAGCTCAGTCACGCGGGAGGGGCTCGGAGTAGAGCCGCTGCTTCTCCACGTCGAGAGGAGCCAGCTGAGGTGGCTCGGGCATCTGTTTCGGATGCCTCCCTCGGGAGGTGTTCCGGGCATGTCCCACCGGGAGGAGGCCCCGGGGAAGACCCAGGACACGCTGGCGGGACTATGTGTCCCGGCTGGCCTGGGAACGCCTTGGGGTCCCCCCGGAGGAGCTGGAGGAAGTGTCCGGGGTGAAGGAGGTCTGGGCGTCCCTGCTTAGACTGTTGCCCCCGCGACCCAGCCCCAGATAAGTGGAAGAAAATGGATGGATGGATGGATGGACAAAAGAAAATACAAAAATGGTAAAATCCTTCTAAATCTTTAAAATTAAAATAAATAAATGGCACAAAAAATAAACAAATAAGTAAAAGAAAAAAGTAAAAAAACAAAAACAAAACAAAACTGAGAAAACACAAGTCCTGCCACAGCCCAGAAATCAAACCCGAGCTCTTTTTTGTGCCGCTACATCCTGAATATTCTCTTATCTTGAACGGACCGCTGGGCCACATCCTGTTTTAATGAATTCTAATGCGATTGTCGAAATAGCGTGAGCTTTAGCCCGTCCGTTTGCTTTGGGCCATTCCTGAGCTGTTGGGAGGATACTCAGCTCTTTCACTGTTTATCCAGGGATCTGTCTCCACGGCGACGACCTCAGGAGACACAAAAGCTAACGCCGGAGGAGGCTAATGCCCAATCATTAACACAGGAAGATCTGGAGATCGGCTCGTTTAAGGACGGAGCGTTTTGGAACTTTGGATGGCAGCGAGTTACAGGAAGGTGGTCAGAGATAAGTGAACACAAAATGGCACAAAGAAGTTTAAAAAAAAAAGTAAAAAAAGAAAGAAAGAAAATACAAAAATGGTAAAAAAAAATATATATATAATCAACCTGCCAAATAAATAAAATTCAAGTTGCATAAAAATACAATATATAAAAATATATAAATAAATAAGACAAAACATTAACAAATAATCAAAAGAATAAAGTAAAAAGAAAAAAAGAAAAAAGCTAATTTTGACATAAATAAAATAAAATTCAAGTTACCTCAAAATAGATAAATAAATGGGACAAAATAGAAAATAGATAAATAAATGACAAAAAAAATAAATTAATTAAAGAAAAAAAATTAAAAAAGAAAGAAAATATAAAAATTGTAAAATTTTTATAAATCTTTCAAATAAAGAAAATTCAAGTTACATAAAAATAAAAAAAATTATAAAAAATAATAAATAAATGGCAAAAAAGTAAACAAATAAATAAAAGAAAAAAATACAAAAAAAAAGTACAATTCAAATCAATCTTCCAAATAAATAAAATTCAAGTTCAATAAAAAAAAAAAAATATATATATATATATATATATATATATATATATATATATATATATATATATATATATATATATATATATATATATATATATATAGCCGCAAGCGGCGATGATCGGCCCTCGCTTGCACTCACAAGCCCGGCAAAAACTTTGTCGTAGCCAAACCAAATTTGGTACACAGAAACACCGTTGCTAGGCGACCAACAGGAAGTCAGCCATATTGGACCAAGCACGTGACCCGGCGCCGAAGGCAAATTTTCCTGTCCTCGTATTTTAACGAACTCCTCCTCGGGTTTTTGACCCAGACTCACCAGAATTGTGCTGGATCATCTCGACAAGTGGGACATTAAAAGTTATTAAAAGCGTTCTAAAAGACTGAACGATGTTTCTATGAAAACGCTTTTGCCGGGCGTCCCATTGGCGAGGACAGATGTTTGGCCTGTTGCCATGGCAACACGGGTATAGCCATAGGCGCAATGTATTTTGATTTTCCAGGGGGCACTGTTGAGCCATTTTTAAAGATTTTTTTAATACAGATTATTTGTAAATTCCTTTTTTGGCGTTCTTGAATTTTGTGCAAAATTTCGTGAGTTTTCGTCGGTGGGAAGTACCCGAAACCTGAAAAAAGGGGGGGAGGAAAATAAATAATAAGAAAAAACAGAACAATAACAATAGGCCCTACGCTTTAGCGCTCGGGCCTAATTATTAATGAATAAATACATAAAATGAAAGGGGGGCTAGCGGTATGTTTATTATTGATTTATCTTTTATATTAATTAATTAATTTTCTCTTTTAAAAAAATGTAATGTCTTCTTATGCCATGGTTAGTTTTTGCGTGTGTTTGGGGGGGGGGGATTAGGGGGTTATTGTATTGTTTAATATTGCATATCAATATTAATAAATAAAAAAAATAGAGGTAACAGATTTGCTTTTACACCAGATGCCCTGCCTGTAACCACCTACTACGAGGACAAAGAGACAAGTGGATGTGCTCGGACAAGGTTCAAACTTAGTTCTCTCTGGTTTATGGGAAACATCTGAAACACTGTGTTCATTATAACAATAAAAACGTAAAAAGTTTTATAGCACTACTTCAGACACTCAAAGACACTTGTGTAATGGGCCAGGAATTTCTCCATGAATCTGAGCAAAATTTGTCTTGCCCCAGTACAGATACAGTATATTGTATAAGCAGCTCTTGAGGTCAAAATGAGTCTGAGTACTGCCTGCATCTGACTGGCTCTATTCACATTTAAAGGAAAAGTAACGTTTTTTTACAATCTGAGCCTTCTTTCGGCAATAAAACAAGTAATTTTACTCACCCATAGCAGTTTGGTGTCAATTGGAGTGGTATCGCAGAAGCTGAGCTGTTGAGCTGTTCTGTTCTACTAATGATCCCGTATCCGTTAGCGTGAGTGCTCGGGGCACTGATTTGCGCTCTCCAAATAACACAAACGTTAGCACTTTTCAAATCACAGAAGATCGCTGTGTCAGGGTAGACTTTTAGTGGATTCCAAAACGGCCTGAAACCCGATATCCAGCTATAGTTTCATTTGATGACGTCATCAGAGAGGACAGTGCGCATGCGTGAACTCAGCTGTTTTGTAAACACCGCTAGTCCGAAAGAAGCTAACACCGCTCTGAACTTTACTTTTCTGTTGCGATATCAGGTTTCAGACCGTTTTGGAATCTACTAAAAGTCTACCCTGACACAGCGATCTTCTGTGATTTGAAAAGTGCTAAAGTTTGTGTTATTTGGAGAGCGCAAATCAGTGCCCCGAGCACTCACGCTAACGGATACGGGATCATTAGTAGAACAGAACGGCTCCAACATAACTTCTGCAATACCACTCCAATTGACACCAAACTGCTATGGGTGAGTAAAACTACTTGTTTTATTGCAGAAAGAAGGCTCAGATTGTAAAAAAAACGTTACTTTTCCTTTAAGTCATAAAACTGGAAGATGTTTGGAAACATGCGGATGACTTCCTTTGGGCTCTGTTGGCGATGGGAACTCTGAAAAAATCTGGGAAAACTGAGAAAATGGCCTGGTTTTCTTCATCTAGATGAGTATTCTTTCTTGTTTCCTTTAATAAATCGCCTATTAGATTGTGTATTATAATTTTTCTAACTTAAAAAAAAAAAAGATGTCATTGCTGCATTCCATTATGAAGTTTCAACCAGCTGCCTGTAAGTGACGTCGAAGATCCGATTAGAGTCCCGTCCCCCGTGGAAAGCTTTGGCAGGTTGTGAAGACGCTGCTGCTCAATCCACGGTTTTATCACATGCCCAGTGTCGGGAACTACACCGGAAGTCGTCATTCCATCCGCATGTTTCCAAACATTTTCCGGTAAACGTGAATAGAGCCTATTATGAAGCATTTTATTGGCACAGAATCAGGAAGTGTGCCCTTAGCATGCTATTATTTGTTAGTATTACTGTGATGGCATAACTCTGCTCTCTGAAATTTGCTCCAAGAGCTTATGAATTAATTGCATATAGGAATTGCATAGACATAGGAAGTGTGCATGGGGGTGCTTCCGGCTCGATCATCTCTGGCTCCAGTAGACTTAACATTGAAAAACTGTTGCCCCTCTCTTTGTAACTGCTGCTGTGATCCTCCTCATTTTGGTCTTAACATTTTCAGATTAACCTGCTCTACATGGTCCTGGTGTTTTTATTTCACCATTTCTCTATTCCTAATACGGAACTGACTCCAAATTCACCCCTATAACTGCTAGCCTCTGTGAGCTTCATTTGACTTGAGTCGAACGCTATGGGTGACAACATACATGTCGGCAGCAGACAAAGAGACCCCGAGCTGTCGGCTGTCATTTTACACCACAGTGGATCTGTTGAAGACCAGGGAAGGTCTGCATCAGAAGGTGACACAGATTGAACTGTACCGTCTCCAATCTGTGGAAACCCCCCGACGCTCGGATACCATCACGAATGTGTTTGTGGAACTGTGCGGAACAAGCGGCTCAGTCTGCATTCATACGCGCCAGGAGGAGAGGACTGGGAGTCGCACAGCCCTGCGTGGCGACGAAGTTGGGGGCCTCGCAGAACCAGGGTTATGGCTAATTGTCCGTTTGCCTGGGTTCTAAAAATGTATCGATTACGTTAAATTATCCCCCGTTGGTGTAATTAATTCTCCTTGAAAATCTGAATCAACAGGACTCTTTGTTTTGACACTTCTACATCAACACTCCCCCCAAGGACACAGCTGCGGTTTTATCACGGTACACTATAAACTAAGGACATATCAATTCGTCTGGAACACTCTGAACATGTATTCTGTAAACACTCTGTCCTGTCTATTTAGTAATGTTCGCCTCTGCTTCAGTTTTCAATCAATTTCATCAATATTCTGTTCTGCTCCCCCTCCCTCCCCACCCTCCCATTTGTTTACCAAACAAAAAGACGCCGTGCGTTATCTGTCCCATTGTTTTTGTCGTAATATGTTTGTGAATATTGTTATTGATTGTACTGCATCTTTTTCTACTCTGTTATCTCCAAGATGGCGGCGCATGCGCTGCGGCCCCTCCCCTGGCCGTCACTATCACTGTCCCTGTCTCTGCTTGGCCAGGGGGAAACGAAATTTCGATTCACTGTATGTCGTGTACATATGGCAGAATTCGACAATAAAGCTAACTATGAACTATACTCCCTTAGTCCAACCTTTTTAAACAGTCTGTGGACGCTCAAAATGGTATAATAAGGTAAGAGAGGAACAACTATGGATCAAACTGTTTAAAGTGAAGTAGTTTTCCATGTTTTTAAGACAGGAAAAGTCAGCTACAGCTCCCCCTTCTCCTCTTCTCCATGTGACCTGTAGACCAGCTGAATGCCTTTATTGTGAAGGATACAAAGAAGAGCAGGACCTGGTGGTGTTTCATGGCCCCGATGAGTCCGGCCAGAGCCACAAAGAAGAGGAAGACCCCCACTCCGGTGAGCCCACCCACCACCTGGAAACTGGACACCAAACCCAGCCACTTCCCCCAGGCGGCGATGCCAACCAGCAGCAGGCTCACCAGCTACACCAGGACACAGACGAGAGAGGAAGAGTTAGACGATTAGAGACGGCAGCTTGTGATAGCATAATGACATAAAAGTGGTGCACTGATACTACATTTATGTCTATGGTGGAGTTTTCAAAAACCTGACTCTTGAGAGCTTTTAGCCGCATTATAATGCCGTTACCTCCGCAAAAAACATATCTGGTGTCGTGTTTTGTTTCACTCACACATGTTTGAGTAACAATCAATTATTAAATTCAACTGTCTGCATCTCCGAAACTCAAAACGCTCTGTTCCACCTTGTGATGTCACATTATAACGATACGGTCTATGGTTATAGCGTAGATCCCTAACCCTAACGTAGGGCAGGACTGGGACAAAAAAACGCCTCTGGCATTTTTGACTTAGACCGGCCCTCCTAATTACCGGAGCACAACGGACTAATTTATGTTTGTGTTCCCCGAAACAAAGTACAGTCATACCTCACCTTACGAAAGACCCAACTAACGAACAATCCAAGTTACGAAACGCGTTTACGTAAAATTTTAGTCTCTGAATACGAAAGAAAATACAAGTTACGAAACGCAAAATCTCAAAAATTAAAATAATGCATGCTCGTTACGAAACCACTTCTGGAACGAATTAATTTCGTAAGATGAGGTATGACTGTATTTTACTATTGTTATGTTTTGGCCGAGAGGAAACCAGGGCGCAACATTTAAAGGAAAAATCCCCCAAAAACCACCAGCAAACTCACAGTAACTACACATTCAACGGTTCATTTAAAATGCATCTTGCACACGAGGTCAGGAGCACATTGGCGAAATTCCTGTGGAAATGAAGCGTATTCTCATCGAATCTACACGAATCGCGTAGGTCACCTGTTTTGTCTTCAAAATGGTGATTTTCATGCCTGTCCATCACCTAAAAGTCCCGGTATTATCCTAACATTACTACCTGCTGACCTGTTGTGCCTGAGCGACACATCCCTGGTCACTCTGTCCCTCGGGTTTCCTCGGGTTCCCTCAGGTTCCCTCAGGTTCCCTCGGGTTCCCTGGGGTTCCCTGTCCACAGTTTCTGGCTGCTCCTCTCCCTGTCCACCTTCAGCCTGGGCTGCAGAGGAGGTGGAGGCTCCAGCAGCTCCTCCAGAGAATATGTCTGTTATTTTAGAACATTTTGCTGCGTCTATAGTGAGATTTTTTAAAGGTCCCATGGCATGAAGTTTTCACTTTCTGAGGTTTTTGAACGTTAATGTGAGCTCCCCCTACCCTGGGTCCAAACAGTAGCGTGTTTGGCCACACCCCCACCCGCTGCACTGGCCTGTCTCTGTCCTCCTCATTTGTATTCAAGCAACAACGCCCAGAATAAAGTGTTTCAGAGAGACATTTATGAATAGGACTGTCTCCAAGACGCTCTCTCATGCACTGAGGCTTGATTTTGAAGAAGGATTCATTTACAGTATTAGGGAAGCACTAAGGCGCCATATAAAAGCATCAAGAAGTACCATGTCATGGGATCTTTAAGAAGTGAACTTTATTGATCTCACACTGGACAAATTCTTCTCTGCATTTTAACCCATCCTATATATATTAGGAGCAGTGGGCAGCACACACATTAGGGTGCCCGGGGACCATCTCCATGATCTTCTTGCTTCGGCTTGGTCAGGACCTAAGCTGGAGGTACCTATGGAGCATGTTTTGGGTTGGTGGGGGAAACTGGAGTGCCCGGAGGAAACCCATCCAGACACGGGGAGAACATGCAAACTCCACACAGAAAGGCTCGGGCGACCCGGGGATCGAACCCGGAACCTTCTTGCTGTGAAGCAAGAGTGCTAGCCACTCAGCTACCGTGCCGCCAATCTTTTAGCCCGTAACTTCTCCACACCCCCTTTCTGCCGCTTCTCCATGTTTCCACGCTCAACACTGAAACTGTCAGGATCAGTGCAGAGAAAGGGGCGGGACCGCTCTCGTAAGCTTCTACATCCTGATTGGTTTAGTCCACTGTCTGTATTGAAGATGGACCAATGTCGACCCACCTGGAAAATGCCCGGTGGGCCTGATTACCAGCCCAGGCCTGTCCTAACGGTATCAAAGGGGCAACACAAACGTCTTTTCAGTCATTATCAGCGTGTTTTAAGCATCTGCAGAGCCTCCATAGTTTATGTTTAACCTGCGCATCTACAGAGCCTCAAATGATATGCGTGGGCGTGGCTGATAATTAAATTAATAGCTTACAATTACTGATTAAAATTATGTGTGAGTAATAGATCAATAATAATGATGTAGGTTCACAGGTAAATAAATGAAAACGTGAATGAATCACTCTACACAGCTGAGGTTTTCTCCATTACACACGCGACCTGGTGCCATAGACGTCCAAATTATTTTAATATTTTCACATCTTTAGGCTGCATTTGTTTTAAAGGGCCGATATGATGCTATTTTCGGATCTATTTGATGTTTCCTCATCACAAACGTAACCAGAGTTGTGTTTTGTTTCATTCACACACGTTGAATACACAAACCCTGCGAATTTAGGCTGAGTTTTTCTCTCAAAATGAAAACTGTGAGGTCATGTGATTACACAGGAAGCACTCCACTGTGTTTTTAAACTCCACACACCTTCACTAGAATCATTTGGATCATTTCAACTCTGGAATTGCAGCTCTCTACTGAACAAAAGGTAAAAAGTAGGTAGCTGTTGAGTTGAAAACTACTGCTTCATGACATCACAAGGTGGAACAGAGCATTTTGAGGAGCTTTGGGAATTCAGACATCCTAATGTCCCACCGGGATGAGGCCCCGGGGAAGACCACTGCGGTCACATGGTAGGATCGGATTGGATTTCTCCAAAGCCGATCCCGTTACTCGGCGGGTGGTCTGTCCTTAGATCCAAGTGCACATGAAACTCGTGTAATCGGATAATGGTCAGCGACCTGGCCGGCTCTGCAACGCTATGTGGCGCTGTAGTCCAACTTCTTCCGGGTGATGGCTACTCAATAAAAACACAACAAACTATGTGGCGGTATACAAAGATGGCGCTCGAGGAGTTTGATGGAGCAGCATTGGTGTACGTGTTGTGCGTTCTTTCTTCGCAGCCATGATTTCGTCTGACTTTTCCGGCAACAATCGCTACTTATGACGGCGTCGGCGCCTCCTGCCACTTCCGGGTGAAATCCCTGACGAAAATTCCCGCGCATGCGCAGTACGCCAATCCGATCCGATATCGTGCACAAGGCGACGCCAAGCGGATTACTATCGGCCTAAGACAAGGATTCCAATCGGATTCGGGAAACCAATCCCTATACGATCCTTAGCCTGTGCACATGAATTCGATATGATAAAAGAAGAAATTCAATTTGTCAACTGGACAAAGTTTGTTTGGTTGAAAACGTTTCGCCGCTCATCCGAGAGGCTTCGTCAGTTCTGGTTAGAGTACTGGTAAGACACTTGCTTATATCTCGCTGCAGGGAGGAGCTAACTAGCTAACTACTTTCCGAAACTATCTCGCCTATTTGTTTCTGTCTTTTGTTTCTCTGGCGTCTAGATTAGCATACCTATTCATCCCTACAAGACTGAAACAATAGGGCTAGAGCCAGGTCAGGGCCAGAGGTGTGAAAAACAGTCGTTGTAGGGATGAATAGGTATGCTAATCTAGACGCCAGAGAAACAAAAGACTGAAACCAATAGGCGAGATATTTTCGGAAAGTAGTTAGCTAGTTAGCTCCTCCCTGCAGCGAGATATAAGCAAGTGTCTTACCAGCACTCTAACCAGAACTGACGAAGCCTCTCGGATGAGCGGCGAAACGTTTTCAACCAAACAAACTTTGTCCAGTTGACAAATTGAATTTCTTCTTTTATCATGGATTCTACCTGGACGACTGAGGGACTCTTCACGCATGAATTCGATATGATCGGATTACACTCATCCATGTGCACGCAGTGTATGTCTGCAGGCTGGCCTGGGAACGCCTTGGGGTCCCCCCGGAGGAGCTGGAGGAAGCGTCTGGGGTGAACTTAGACTTAGATAAACTTTATTGATCCACAAGGGAATTTTTTTATTTTATTTTTTTAAGACTTAGATAGAAGGAAGGAAGTCTGGCCCCAGTTAAGCCAAAGAAAATGTATGTATGGATGGGAATTCAGACATTCTAATAATCCAGGTTTACTCCAACATGTGTGAATGAAACAAAACACAACTCCAGGTCTGTTTTTGAGGAGGAAACGGCATTTTAACGTGACTACACTGCCTGACAAAAGTATTAGGACGACTGTCTATTTTTGAACTCTGCATGAAACTTCTGGTTCCAACAAGATAAAGACCCAAAGCGCTCGTCCAAACTGTGTAAGGGTCATTTGGAGACGTGTGAACAGCGTCATCAACTGCAGGTTATGACACGGCCGCCCCAGTCCCCAGTGTGGGATTATTATTATTTATTACTTACTTTATCCCCTCCCTGCCTGCATGCACTTTTTCCCTCTTGTCCAAATGTCCTGGAGCTACTGTGGCGAGTAAATTTCTCCTGTGTGAGATCAATAAAGGCTTATCCTATCTTATTATTTAGATAATAAAGTGCGCTCCAGGAATCCGACTAACGTTAAAGGTCCCATGGCATGAAATGTTCACTTTCTGAGGTTTTTGAACGTTAATGTGAGCTCCCCTACCCTGTTTAGCCCCCCCCATGGTTAAAAGTTGCGAAATGTCTAAACTGAGCATTTGCGATCCTTTTCTGCGTTAGAAAAAAATCAGAGCTCAAATGGGCGATTTTGAACAAGGCACCTTATTGACCTCAGATCAAAAAAAGAAATGCAAATGCAGTTCCACCCCCGTCTGTCTGTACTCAGCGTCTCTGTAAATCACGCCCAGAGAGTTTGGACTGCGAATGCGCTAGGCAATGCGAAATGCGTTTTTTTATTTGCCTGGAGGCACGTCCAAGTGTTTCTAGGCTCGGAAGTCCTTTATCTGAGCCTCTGGACCTTTGAACAGCAGTGGTTTAATTTTATTTTCTGTGGAAATGTGTTTATTTTTCAATGGAACGCTTCTAATCTCTTTTCCACGCAAAAACGCGGAAATGGATCAGAGAACGCACAGCTGAGCGCTGAGAGCGGAGAGTTTGGCCACGCCCCCACCCTCTACTCTAGGCCATCTCTTTTCTCCCATGACATGGTACTTCTTGATGCTTTTATATGGCTCCTTAATGGTTCCCTAATATTGTAAATGAATCCTTCTTCAAAATCAACACTCAACACACTTCTCACAGTGCATGAGAAACAGAGATAAGATGAGAAAGAGTAATTTTTCTCTCTCTGAACAGGCCATAATGGGCGTTGTTGCTTGAATGCAAATGAGGAGAAAAGAGCTGGCCTATAGTAGAGGGTGGGGGCGTGGCCAAACTCTCCGCTCTCGGCTCTGAGCTCTCAGCTGATCCATTTCCGTGTTTTTGCACGGGGGGAGAGATTTGAAGCGTTCCATTGAAAAATAAACACATTTCCACAGAAAATAAAATTAAACCACTGCTGTTCAAAGGTCCAGAGGCTCAGATAAAGGACTTCCGAGCCTAGAAACACTCGGACGTGCCTCCAGGCAAATAAAAAAACGCATTTCGCATTGCCTAGCGCATTCGCAGTCCAAACTCTCTGGGCGTGATTTACAGAGACGCTGAGTACAGACAGACGGGGGTGGAACTGCATTTGCATTTCTTTTTTTCGATCTGACGTCAATAAGGTGCCTTGTTCAAAATCGCCCGTTTGAGCTCCGATTTTTTCTAACGCAGAAAAGGATCGCAAATGCTCAGTTTAGACATTTCGCAACTTTTAACCATGAGGGGGGGGGGCCTAAACAGGGTAGGGGAGCTCACATTAACGTTCAAAAACCTCAGAAAGTGAACATTTCATGCCATGGGACCTTTAATATATCAATAAATTGATTTGTTGTCATTACCAATAGGTCTTGTTATTATTTATGAAAGTTCACAAATACACAATCGTCCTAATACTTTTGTCAGGCAGTGTAAAAGCTCATAATAATCCTACATTTTGCGTCATATGGGACCTTTAATATGATCACTCCACCCAGAGGCCTTTGTCCGCGCGTTTCCAGATCCATGTGCGCGTAGGGAAATTGTGCCAGTCCAGCACAAGTTGCGTGGGGAAGGCGGTGCCGATAAGCGCTATCAGTACCAAAGCTCACTCAGTACGCGCCATAAAACATTCGGGAAATACCTTACAGAACAACAACACAATAACCCACCACGAAACCAAGCCTCTTTAGCGCATTTTACCCAACATTTGCGACGCTGCATCCTAATCAAGCGGGTTTCTTTCATTACAGTCGTGCGCATCCGATCTGGCACTGAGTGAATTATTGATCATTCCCTGACCTCGAAGTGTTGTTTACAGGTTTTGGTTCCCCACATTGTTTTACGTTTCAAAATTTGAAGTTGGTGTGTTTTTCTTGATGTTAATCGTGAGATAAATGGTTGTAATAAAGCCATATGTTCCGTACTGACCACGTAGAGGATGTTGAGCGCGCAGAGGCAGTGTTTGGAGCAGGTGAATCCGGCGCAGCCCATTTCGTCGCCAAAAAAAGACAATAATTAAACTGTGAATCTTCAGATCCGAGTTGGTAAAGATGGAGCTGTAAAAAGAGGAAAATGGGGGACAAAAATAAAGGTGATGATTCCCGTCCCGCTGGAATAGACAGTCTCCCAGCAGCAGCGCCTCACTTCAGACCGATGCGTCATGAGGATGCGTCAAGGTAACGCCAGCACCGCGGAAAGAGAGAAAACGCGTTTCAAATTAAAATATACGGTTCATAGGAGGAAGAACAGAACATCTTTATTGCCCTAAATTAAAATAAACTTCATAAAATAAGTACATTGGACTCTTAGTGGACCTATCCTGTTGAAACAGTTCATTTAAAGATACAAAAATCTAACATTTCTTCCATTATGTTATTGCTTTGCCTTGAATATTCCACAGTATGGCATTAAACACCACAGAGACAAGCCGGGGACAGTACCAGGCCAAGTTACAAGTCAGATCTGTGAAGAGATGACACCGCTCACAATAAGAATGCATGTTTTCCAAGATTTAAAAAAAAATTGTTATTGAATACAGTGGTCCCTCGCTCTATCGCGGTTCACTGTTCGCGGCCTCGCTGTATCGCTGATTTCCCCCCCCCGATTTTTTTATAGTGTAACATTGTGCTCTGCGTCCTGATTGGCTAAGAGACTGTAGATCTTTGCCGATTGATAGATGGGGGACGCAGGGGACTGGGACCAGACTGGAACTAGACCAGGGCCAGAACGGGACTAGACCGCGACTAGACCAGGTCTAAACGTGGAATAAACCAGGTCTAGACCAGAACTAACCCAGGTCTAAACCTGGACTGGACCTGGACTAAACCAGGACTGAGCCAGGTCTAGACCTGGACTAAACTGGGACTAGACCAGGTCTAAACCAGGATTAAACCACCACATGCCGCTCTTTGCTGGTTTCGTGCGGCTGGTTTGTGGCTCGGGCTGAGAGGACGCGGTCCGGGCGCCGCGGTTCGATCTCGTGCTCGCAGCCCCGGTGTACGCGCGGCCTCGCGCCGGTCGTGCTGCTCTGTCACGGATTTGTCCACGATGAGGGGTGCACGTGTCGCGCACTTCGCCAAGGGGTTGGTGTGTGTCGCGTCCCGGGATGTGGCGGTGCCGTTGGATGAGCGCGGTGCTTCCTGCGGATCCAGTGACTCATGTCTCCGCTCCCCTCGCGTGTCCGGCGGGGCTCCCGGCGGAGCCCCCACGCTTCACTATTAATACATATTGTTGAAAATCTATGAAAGTTTAAGTGTTTAAATGAGAGAGAAATGTGAGAAAATGTTAATTCCAGTCTGAGAAAAGTGTATAATGTGTGTGGTGAGGCATTTACTGCCTTAAAACATGTAGAATAATTGTAAAATATAAAGTTGTCCTACTTCATGGATTTCACTTATTACGGGTTATTTCTGGGACCTAACCCCCGCGATAAACGAGGGATTACTGTAGTCAAATTGAATTGTAAAAACGATAAAATAAACTTCATAAAACAAGTAAAATGGACTCTTAGTGGCCCTATCCTGTTTTACAAAGGTGAAAAAGTTCATTTAAAGATACAAAATCTAACATTTCTTCCATTATGTTATTGCTTTGCCTTGAATATTCCACAGTATGGCATTAAACACCACAGAGACAAGCCGGGGACAGTACCAGGCCAAGTTACAAGTCAGATCTGTGAAGAGATGACACCGCTCACAATAAGAATGCATATTTTCCAAGATTTTTTGTTTTAATTTTGTTATTGAATAGTCAAATTGAATTGTAAAAACGATAAATGTAATGTGGTTTAGTTAATGTAAAAAAATTCAAATTTGATTTTGTTACTAAGAAATAAATTCATTCTGATACCACAATATTACATTTTTCAACATTAAATTAAATGTCTTTTCTATTCCCACGTGGTTTTATATTTGTGTTATACTCCCTAAAACTGTATATAGCTGTGACTTGATATTTTATTTGATATTTTATTTGATATTTTATTAAGAAGAAGAAGAAGAAGAAGAAGAAGAAGAAGAAGAAGAAGAAGAAGAAGAAGAAGAAGAAGATTGACTTTGACCTCACACAGGAGAAATTCTTCTCTGCATTTAACCCATCCTGTTATTAGGAGCAGTGGGCAGCACATTACTGCGCCCGGGGACCATCTCCATGATCTTCTTGCTTCGGTTTGGTCAGGACCTCAGCTGGAGGATTTTACCTGGAGCATGTTTTGGGTTGATGGGGGAAACCGGAGTGCTCGGAGGAAACCCACCCAGACGACCCGATTCTTACAGCCATACCAACGTGCCACACAGGGATCGAACCCGGAACCTTTTTGCTGTGAAGCGTGAGTGCTAGCCACTCTATGAGGGGCCGTTCAAGACATTATTCATTCTGGTCCTCTCACATACATATACTCAACAAAAATATAAACGCAACACTTTTGTTTTTGCTCCCATTTTTCATAAGATGGACCCAAAGATCCAAAATTCACTCCAGATACACAACACTACCATTTCTCTCAAACATTGTTCACAAATCTGTCCAAATGTGTGACAGCGAGCACCTCTGCCCCGCCGAGACAATCCACCCCACCTCACAGGTGCGCCACATCAAGATGCCGATCTGACATCATGACCAGTGCACAGGTGCACCCCAGACTGCCCACAATAAAAGGCCACCCCGAAATGTGCATTTTTTTTGCTTTATTGGGGGTCTGGGGACTCAGAACCAGTCAGTATCTGGTGTGACCACCATTTGCCTCATGCAGTGCAACACATCTTCTTCGCATAGAGTTTATCAGATTGTCAATTGTGGCCTGTGGAATGTTGGTCCACTCCTCTTCAAGGCCGTGTCCAGTGTGTACATGTTAACTCAAAGCTGTCAACATCTAAGGCCAATGATATGGGTGTCCCGTAAGGCTCTGTCCTTGGGCCATTGCTTTTTGCAATTTATATAAATGATCTCCATTCAGTTTGTGGTGATGTGGATATACAAATGTATGCGGACGATACCGTCGTTTATGTACATGGGAGTGAAGCGACCAGTGTGGCAAAAAAACTGATGTCATGGAAAACATCTCACGCTGGCTACAATCTGCTTATCTCACTTTGAACACAAACAAAACGGTGGCAATGTATTTTACTAAGACACAAAAACAGAAGTCTTCCTTTCCATGTATATACATAAATAAGAGCCAACTCAAAACAGTAGAGGAATTCAAATATTTAGGAGTTGTTCTGGATCCAATTTTTCGTTTTAAAAAGCATGTTAAAAAAGTTTCTAATACTTTAAAATATAGTCTGTCTGTGTTTAGACACACTCGAAACAAATTTAACAATAATGCTGCAAAGGTTTATCTGGATGCAATGATTACCTCACATATTAATTATTGTATAACTTGTTGGTCTCAAGCATGTGAGACAACAACAAAACCCTTAAAGTCCTTATATAATCAGGCTGTTAAGATACTGAACAAAAAGCCACTGCGATATCATCATTGTCCAATATTTGCACAACATAAAATGCTAAACTTTGACAATTTAATCACCTATTCAAATGTGCGATTAGTCTTTAAAATCTTAAATAACACAGCGCCTCCTCCATTGAAAAAAATTGTACAGCTCTGCTCTGAACAAACAACCAGGACCTCCAGGTCCACAAGTCACAATGACTGCAGAGTACCTAAACGGAGCTCGGCCTTTGCACAGACAGCTTTTTCTTTCAAAGCCATCAAAGAATGGAATAAATTGCCACAAAGTTTGAAACTTTCCTCTGACATGAAAAACTTTTCATTTAACGTTAAGAAATTATTATTAGAGAATCAGCAGTGTCAGCATTAAGAATGATAACTGGTATGTTATAATCTGAGTGAGATTTTATTGTAATATTTTATTGTGTAATAATTGGTCATTTGTAGTGTGTGAGTGTGTATTGATTATATTGTTTACGTTTTATATTGTATTTCTCACCTGCTCAGGGACTACAGATGGAAACTAACTTCAGCTATAATCTGGTGTAAAGCATCTTTAATGTTTTTGCACATTGTCCCTGTCAAATAAACTAATAAAAAAACAAAAAAAACAAAGTGAATATTAGTGGGGATGCTGGTTCGGCGGCGGGAGCGGGAACACCCAATACGTCTATGTCTTCACCGTTATCTTTTATCTGATGTTGTGTATGTAATTGTCTGTCTGTCTGTATGTATGTACTATGTATGTAGAAGAAGAAGAAGTGAACTTTATTGATCTCACACTGGAGAAATTCTTCTCTGCATTTTAACCCATCCTATACATATATATATTAGGAGCAGTGGGTGACACATTCTTGCGCCCGGGGACCATCTCCATGATCTTCTTGCTTCGGTCAGGACCTAAGCTGGAGGATTTTACCTATGGTGCATGTTTTGGGTTAGTGGGGGAAACCGGAGTGCCCGGAGGAAACCCACCCAGACACGGGGAGAACATGCAAACTCCACACAGAAAGGCCCAGGCGACCCGGAACCTCCTTGCTGTGAAGCAAGAGCGCTAACCACT
>JAVJIX010000042.1:6322500-6465000 GCA_036785185.1 Paratrypauchen microcephalus
TTGGTCTTTGTTTAGTCCTAGTTTAGTCCAGATTTAGTTCTAGTTTAGTCCTTGTTTAGTGCTAGTTTAGTCCTGCTTTAGTCCTTGTTTAGTCCTGATTTAGTTCTAGTTTAGTCCTGCTTTAGTCCTACTTTAGTCCTGGTTTGGTCCTAGTTTAGTCCTAGTTTAGTCCAGATTTAGTTCTAGTTTAGTTCTAGTTTAGTCCTGTTTTAGTCCTACTTTAGGCCTTGTTTAGTCCTAGTTTAGTCCTGTTTTAGTCCTACTTTAGTCCTTGTTTAGTCCTGGTTTAGTTCTGCTTTAGTCCTTGTTTAGTCCTAGTTTAGTCCAGATTTAGTTCTAGTTTAGTCCTTGTTTAGTCCTAGTTTAGTCCAGATTTAGTTCTAGTTTAGTCCTTGTTTAGTGCTAGTTTAGTCCTGCTTTAGTCCTTGTTTAGTCCTGATTTAGTTCTAGTTTGGTCATTGTTTAGTCCTTGTTTAGTCCTGATTTAGTTGTACTTTAGTCCTATTTTAGTCCTGCTTTAGTCCTTGTTTAGTCCTGGTTTAGTTCTGCTTTAGTCCTTGTTTAGTCCTAGTTTAGTCCTGCTTTAGTCCTTATTTGGTCCTGGTTTAGTTCTGCTTTAGTCCTTGTTTAGTCCTGGTTTAGTTCTGCTTTAGTCCTTGTTTAGTCCTGGTTTAGTTCTGCTTTAGTCCTAGTTTAGTCCTGATTTAGTTCTAGTTTGGTCCTTGTTTAGTCCTTGTTTAGTCCTGATTTAGTTCTAGTTTAGCCCTGTTTTAGTCCTGCTTTAGTCCTTGTTTAGTCCTGGTTTAGTTCTGCTTTAGTCCTAGTTTAGTCCTGATTTAGTTCTAGTTTGGTCCTTGTTTAGTCCTTGTTTAGTCCTGATTTAGTTCTAGTTTAGCCCTGTTTTAGTCCTGCTTTAGTCCTTGTTTAGTCCTTGTTTAGTCCTGGTTTAGTCCTGGTTTAGTCCTGGTTTAGTCCTGCTTTCAGTTAGTTAGTTTTAGTTAGTTTTGTAATTGTCGTTTTAATTGTCGTTTTTATTTATTTCAGTTCACGAAAATATTTTTTCGATTTTAGTTTTAGTTTTTTCGTTTGTTTTTGTTAACTGTAATAACCTTGCCTCTACGGAGACAAAAAAGTAACACCATCATTATTAACTGATAATAAAACTAGTATCGAAACTACTAAACGACACTCATTTTTCGCAGGTTTTGATACTAAAAAAAGTCCCATTAACAGGGGAAAAATGAAGCTTTTATTAAACTATTATAGAACTATTTTTTAAATGTTGAAAATCACGTTCTAAAAAAACGTCTAAATAAAGTGTTTTTATCATCGTGGGATCAGAATCAGTATTGAGTATCAAATCCATTCCTCCGTATTGAAATCTAGTTTTAAATTTTAGATTTGGGACAACACTATTATGGCATTAAAGTCATCTGTGTCCATGGAAACAAGAAGGTGCCAGCTCTAGGCCAAATCGCAGGTTAGATCTGTGGAGAGGCGACCCTACTCACACGGAGAACAGAAAACAAGTGCAAGATAGAAATGTTTAATGTCGATAATATCTTTATAGAGACATGTCAATGTGCAGGACAGGCAAAGCAGCGATATCTCTACGGAGACGAGCAGGGAACTGGCCCTGCCCCAGAAAAGTTACACAGTGAACCTTTAAATCGTTGTTTAGAAAAGATCTGGTTCAGACTTGGTTTAGTTCCCAGTCGAGTCCTTGTTTACCTTCTGATTTAGGTCAGGTATATTATAGTATTTGAGGGTGTGTTCACTCTTGTACACACAACATCAAAATTGGGACTTGGACTGGACCAGTTTTGTCACGATTCTCAAAACTCTACACCGATACTACGACGATAATAAAAAACACTCTTTAAATAGACAATAGAATGTGATTTTCAACATTAAATTGTAGTACAGTGGTACCTCACCTTACGAAATAAATTCATTCCAGAAGTGGTTTCGTAACGTGAAAAATTCGTAAGTTGAGTAGCTATTTCAATGGAAAAAGCCTGATTCGTTCCAAGGCCCCGATCCAAGTTTTTTTTTTTTATAGTGTAACTTTTTTTTATAGTGTAACATTGTGTTCTGCGTCCTGATTGGTTTCTCAGACTGGATTTGGACTTTTCTCGCGTTTGTCTCTCGTTTGGACACTCAAACTTGGACCCAGGGGGACACTGCCAGCCCGCCTTAAGAGCTCCCTAAGCGGGCATGGGTCCGGGGATTGTCCCGGTCACCGGCCTGGAGGTCTTGAAGAGGCCGACCTCACGGTTCTATCCAGGCCGCTCTGTGAGTACCTTACGCGGGCAGGTCTGGAGCGGGTCTGGACCCCCGCGGCTCTTGCGTGCGAGGCCAGGGGGTGGACGCGAGCGCGGCGCTTTGGTCCACCTGGTCTAGTCCTGGTCTAGTCCTGGTTTAGTCCTGGTTTGGTCCTGGTTTGGTCCAGGTTTAGACCTTGGTCTGGACCTGCTGGCAGCTCCGCGCCGGGTCATGCTGCGCTATCACACATGTCGGCGCGCAGTCTTCTCCCCCCTCCCCCTTCCCCCCACACTTCACTATTGATACGTTTTGTTGGGAATCTGTGGGGGTTTGGGGGTTTGAACGGGGGACAGGTGTGAGAGAGGTATAAATCCAGTCTGAGAAAAGCGTATAATGTGTGTGGCTGAGCGCGCATTATTTGAATTTTTGAGATTTCGCGTTTCGTAACTTGAATTTTCTTTCGTATCTAGAGACCAAAATTTACCGTGAAGGCGTTTCATAACTTGAAATTTTCGTTTGTTGGGTCATTCGTAAGGTGAGGTACCACTGTACTTTCTTTTCTATGGCCTTAAATCTGTGTGATGTGACTTTTTTAGTATCGATACCTGCTCAAATGAGTATCTAGTTTCGATTCTAGTGTTAGTATTGATAAGTATCTGATTTTTGATCATTTTCACAGCCTGACTCTAGACAAAACCAGAACCAAACCAAGACTACACTGGAACTAAATGGACACAAATTTAAATGCTGTCTTGTAGGTTATTATAATCTGATTCCTGTGAAGGCCACGAGGTTTGAAGTGTGATAAAGTAAACATCCTTATGAGTCACTTCTGAGTCACTTCTGAGTCACTACTTATTTTCTCGTCTTATCTAAACTCCCTCAGACATAATGAAGCTGGAATAAAACAAGGCCAAGGAGAGCTCCATACTGCAGCTTTGGGGTTTCACTTTGTCTAGTGCATATGACGGGTGAGGCCAGGGCTGTCAAAGACCTTTAATCTGGCCCTCGGCTGATTTTCTTTTAAAGGTCCCATGGCATGAAATTTTCACCTTCTGAGGTTTTTGAACGTTAATGTGAGCTCCCCTACCCTGTTTAGCCCCCCCCCCCCATGGTTAAAAGTTGTGAAATGTCTAAACTGAGCATTTGCGATCCTTTTCTGCGTTACAAAAAAATCAGAGCTCAAACGGGCGATTTTGAACAAGGCACCTTATTGACATCAGATCGAAAAAAGAAATGCAAATGCAGTTCCACCCCCGTCTGTCTGTACTCAGCGTCTCTGTAAATCACGCCCAGAGAGTTTGGACTGTGAATGCGCTAGGCAATGCGAAATGCGTTTTTTTATTTGCCTGGAGGCACGTCCGAGTGTTTCTAGGCTCGGAAGTCCTTTATCTGAGCCTCTGGACCTTTGAACAGCAGTGGTTTAATTTTATTTTCTGTGGAAATGTGTTTATTTTTCAATGGAACGCTTCAAATCTCTCCCCCCGTGCAAAAACACAGAAATGGATCAGCTGAGAGCTCCGAGCCGAGAGCGGAGAGTTTGGCCACGCCCCCACCCTCTACTATAGGCCAGCTCTTTTCTCCTCATTTGCATTCAAGCAACAACGCCCAGAATAAAGTGTTTGAGAGAGATATTTATGACTCTTTCTCATCTTATCTCTGTTTCTCATGCACTGAGTGTTGATTTTGAAGAAGGATTCATTTACAGTATTAGGGAACCATTAAGGAGCCATATAAAAGCATCAAGAAGTACCATGTCATGGGATCTTTAAAATATTTTAAATATATTTTTATTTTCTATTAAAATATTGGTAATTTTCTACATCTCTTTTCTGCGCAGTTTAGCATAGCAGACTATGCTATGCCCCCCCCCTCTCGGTTAAAAAAAGGTTGAGCACCAGGAGCAACAGGATAAATATAAAATCACTTTATTCATAAAAATGTCAAAACATTGTCATATTAAAATGCTGTTGTAAAATGCGTGAAGAGTCCCTCAGTCGTACGTGATAAAAGAAGAAATTCAATTTGTCAACTGGACAAAGTTTGTTTGGTCGAAAACGTTTCGCCGCTCATCCGACTCCACCATTTAAATGGTGGAGTCAGACATAATTTGTCTCCCATCTATAATTCAATTCTTAAACCTAAATCAAAACAAACAAAAGAAACAATAGGGCTAGCCAGGACAGGGCCAGAAGCGTGAAAAACAGTCATGTAGGGGTGAATAGGTATGCTAATCTAGACGCCAGAGAAACAAAAGACAGAAACAAATAGACGAGATAGTTTCGGAAAAACTGCAGTATAGTTAGTTCCTCCCTGCAGCAAGATATAAACAGGGTCTAACCAGCACTCTAACCAGAACTGACGAAGCCTCTCGGATGAGCGGCGAAACGTTTTCAACCAAACAAACTTTGTCCAGTTGACAAATTGAATTTCTTCTTTTATCATGCTGTTGTAAAAAAAATTGTTTTTTGTTTTGTTTTTTTAAACAAAGGCCCCGTGTCCAAAAGCTGGTGGAGATTCTGTCAGACACAGGAGGGACCCTCTTCTGTGGGGGTCAGTGTCCTTCAGCCGTCCTCTCCTTCCGACTCAGACTCTGCAAACAACAAACAGCGCCATCTGCTGGGGTCTGGGGCAGGGCATGTTTAACACCGGCTCTGATCACAAATAACTGGTTAACACAAATTAACACCATACTATACTTATTAGTGTTAACTAACTTTTTGAATTTTTTTTCCAAAATCAAAGTCCTAAGTTATCACAAGGGCCATTACAAGTCAATGTGACTGAAAATGGATCAATGATAAGTTGTACAGTGGTACCTCACCTTACGAATGACCCAACAAACGAAAATTTCAAGTTACGAAACGCCTTCATGGTAAATTTTGGTCTCTAAATACGAAAGAAAATTCAAGTTACGAAACGCGAAATCTCAAAAATTCAAATAATGCGCGCTCAGCCACACACATTATACGCTTTTCTCAGACTGGATTTAAACTTTTCTCACATTTGTCTCTCGTTTAAACACTCAAACTTTCATAGATTTTCAACAAAATTATTAATAATGAAGTGTGGGGGGAGGGGGGAGGGAGGGAGAAGAGTGCGCTCTGACACGTGTGATAGTTTCTAGTATTTTGTCACTTCTTCTTCTCTAAGTGAGGGGAGAGTTTAACGACACTGACAAAATACTAGAAACAACGCATGACCCGGCGCGGAGCTGACAGCAGGTCTAGACCAAGGTCTAAACCTGGACTGGACCAGGACTAAATCAGGACTAAACCAGGACTAAACCAGGACTAAACCAGGACTAAACCAGGACTAGACCAGGTGGATTAAAGCAGCGAGGAGGGGACTGCACGCAGTCTGAGCGCATGAACGAGACCCATGCAAGAGCCGCGGTGGTCTAGACCTCCTCTAGACCTGACCAGGTCTAGAGGAGGTCTAGAGGAGCCGTGGTGGTCTGGACTAAACCAGGACTAAACCTGGACTAAACCAGGAGGAGCCGCGGTGGTCTGGACTAAACCAGGACTAAACCTGGACTAAATCAGGAGGAGCCCGCGGCTCTTGCATGGGTCTCGTTCATGCGCTCAGACTGCGTGCAGTCCCCTCCTCGCTGCTTTAATCCACCTGGTCTAGTCCTGGTTTAGTCCTGGTCTAGTCCTGGTTTAGTCCTGGTTTAGTCCTGGTTTAGTCCTGGTCCAGTCCAGGTTTAGACCTTGGTCTAGACCTGCTGTCAGCTCCGCGCCGGGTCATGCTGCGCTATCACACGTGTCAGAGCGCAGTCTTCTCCCCCTCCTCCCCCCCCCCCACACTTCACTATTAATAATTTTGTTGAAAATCTATGAAAGTTTGAGTGTTTAAACGAGAGACAAATATGAGAAACACGCAGAACACAATGTTACACTATAAAAAAAGTTACACTATAAAAAAAGTTACACTATAAAAAAAAAAACTTGGATTGGGGCCTTGGAACGAATCAGGCTTTTTCCATTGAAATAGCTACTCAACTTATGAATTTTTCACGTTACGAAACCACTTCTGGAACGAATTAATTTCGTAAGGTGAGGTACCACTGTATGTTACAGCGGCAGACATTAGACAATTTAGTGCATGTGTTATGATCACAAACATAAAAATAATTTAGTACAATAGTAGCATATAATTCAGTAAATTACAGTAAAAATACAATTGATGGGCTTAGCCTAAAGTGCGAATTAAAAGGTGCTTCTCAGTGTGCGTAATCATCATTTTTTTTACTTTTAGTGGCTTATTTTATATTATCTTTACCCTGTTTATGTGTTTTATTCCTGTGTTATTAAAGAGAAAATTGCCTTTGGTTATTTTATGATTGAACAGATATTAACCTTCTAACAGTATTATTCTGGTTGTTGGTAGGGTTTACGGAGGAAGGGCTTTTTTCAAAAATATGACCAAATAAAGGTAATTTCCTTTCATTACTAGCAAAAGTTCATCAAAATATGATACAGGGTATAGAGGTTGTAAAAAAGTTATAACACTAATACTTATACTACACTATATTATGTGCAATCTGTGAAATACTCTACTTACACCTTATTTAATCCTACCTGTACCTTTGTATTTTATAATATTTTATTACATATTTGTTTAATTATATTGTTTACTTCTTCCCCTGCACTTTTTTACCATGTACTATTATTGCATGTTATTAGTACTTCTTGACTATCTCAGCGAGTCAACGGTTCTTCTGATCCTGAGCATTTCATTGCATTGTTGACCTTGTGTTGATTCGGCATATGACAAATAAACAATCTTGAATCTTGAAACTATGATTTTTTCTTAAAAGAAGTTTGAAAAGGCTAAATTAATAGAGACGGGGAGATCTGCTGCGAAGCTATGGCTGATATCAGTGAATTTAGTTTAAATCCAAAACCAGTTACCGGTAATTGTATGCTGATTATTACAATATCAATCCAGTATAGACACCGATAAGTTTTGTTTTGAAATGCCTTGAAATTCTTCTACTAAAGATAATTGTTAATGTGACGTTTGGTTTTATTATCTTCATTCCATCGCAGTTTGAACTTATCTTTAGTTTATGGATGAAAAATATGGATATATTTGCAGAAAAACATTTGCAAATTATGCGTGAAGAGTCCTTCAGTCGTCCAGGTAGAATCCATGATAAAAGAAGAAATTCAATTTGTCAACTGGACAAAGTTTGTTTGGTCGAAAACGTTTCGCCGCTCATCCGAGAGCTGACGAAGCCTCTCGGATGAGCGGCGAAACGTTTTCGACCAAACAAACTTTGTCCAGTTGGCAAATTGAATTTCTTCTTTTATCATTTGCAAATTATAATTTTTTTAATTTGAAAGCAACAATTCTGTAACAAGTACTCATAATTTTTTCATTAGAATCAATACTTTTTGATATCATGGCTGCTCTTCAAGAAGAAGCTACGAAACGTATTCAACCAAAAAAAACTTTTGTCTTCTTTCTCCTTTTGCCGTGGATTCTACCTGGACGACTGAGGGATTCTACATACTTTTTGATATCGCTCTCAGTCCCGATATATTGATATTTCGGTATTGATTTTCCCATCACTACTGCTACATGGAATGACGCCTTGTGACTTGTGTAAAAAGTCTAAAATCAGAGCACAAAAATAGTGACACGTGTATTCTGTACCTTCTTCAGCGTTCAGGAGCCACTCCACAAATTTGCTCATCTGCTCCAAGAAAACGCTCTTCCCTTTGGCCGAGTGCGCCTCTCTGTACCACTTCAAGATGGCCTCCTCACTCAGAACATCAGCTACGGACATAAAGAGACTGAGTCAGTAAAGAGACTGTAAAGAGACTGAGTCAGTCTGAGCGTCCTGTGTTCTGCTACGGTCATGTGAGAAGGTAACAGAACATCACATTCAACCTCTGTGTTCACCACAGGAGATAAACGGCCTCCACACTGACAGAGCAGAGTGTCCAAAGGTCTTACCTTTGTAGAAGAGCACCACGATCTTGGAGAAGGCCTTGATGAAGTGGATGTTGTCGTAGCAGTATTCCTGGATCTTCAGCAGCAGGACCAGCTCAGACTGACCCTGAGAGCTGAAGGCGGCCAGCAGGGGGGCGTAGTGCTGCACGGAGACGTACGCAGTTACAACTATGACTGTTTTTTTCATTCACGCAAATACAGACGCAAATACAGACGCTCACAGCAGCTCCCAGGACCCATCTCCAGAACTAGAGCTAGTACTGGTCAGGAGTCAGGATATGACCTTTGGGTTGATGGAGAAACCCACCCAGACACAGGGAGAAGATGCAAAATGCACAGAAAGGCCTGGGGAACCATGCAAAGAGCATAATAAAGACTATCTGGAGCCTGAATACCGTACTTTTCGGAATATAAGCCCCTACTTTTTTCTCACACTTCGAACCCTGTGGCTTATTGTCAGGTGTGGCTTATGTATGGATTAAAGGTCCCATGGCATGAAAATTTCACTTTCTGAGGTTAATGTGAGCTCCCCTACCCTGTTTAGCCCCCCCATGGTTAAAAGTTGCGAAATGTCTAAACTGAGCATTTGCGATCCTTTTCTACGTTAGAAAAAATCAGAGCTCAAACGGGCGATTTTGAACAAGGCACCTTATTGACGTCAGCTCGAAAAAAGAAATGCAAATGCAGTTCCACCCCCGTCTGTCTGTACTCAGCGTCTCTGTAAATCACGCCCAGAGAGTTTGGACTGCGAATGCGCTAGGCAATGCGAAATACGTTTTTTTATTTGCCTGGAGGCACGTCCGAGTGTTTCTAGGCTCGGAAGTCCTTTATCTGAGCCTCTGGACCTTTGAACAGCAGTGGTTTAATTTTATTTTATGTGGAAATGTGTTTATTTTTCAATGGAAGGCTTCTCATCTCTCCCCCTGTGCAAAAACACGGAAGTGGGTCACAGAGCGGAGCGGAGAGCTTGGCCACGCCCCCACCCCCTACTATAGGCCAGCTCTGTCCTCCTCATTTGCATTCAAGCAACAACGCCCATAATGGAGTGTTCCAGAGTGACATTTATGACTCTTTCTCATCTTATCTCTGTTTCTCATGCACTGAGTCTTGATTTTGAAGAAGGATTCATTTACAGTATTAGGGAACCATTAAGGAGCCATATAAAAGTACCATGTCATGGGATCTTTAACTCTTTATCAAGACAGCGAATGTGTGATGAAGACATGCTGAAGCTGTTCAATTCCGACACTGAAGATGACGACTTCAGTGGTTTCAGTGCACAGGAGGAAGAAGAAGCGAGCGATCAGTGACTTTTCTGGTAGGTGAAAATACCTGCGGCTTATAGTCAGGTGTGGCTTATATATGTGACGCACCACGGACTTCGAGCCCTCACGTCGGCATTACAGATTCCGAGAAAATGCAATTTTTGTATTTTTTTTTTCAAAATGTGTGATTTTCGTTTTTTGCAGAATGTGCTAGTTGAGATCATGATGAAGCCTCTCCATGTTTCAGATAACAGCATTAGTGACGTTAAAAACATACATTTTTAATTTCAAATGGGCTTGTTTTTGCGGAAAGAAACGGGGCGTGTATAAATCAACATATTTTCCCACGGGATTTAGGACATGTTTAAAGTGACAGTGTGTAAGATTTAGTTAATTACAGATACCCATTCAAAAATACATTGTTTTCCAAGCCTTTTCACTTCCATCATGAAATCAAAGTATTCTTTTGGACTTAGATATAGTCACATAAAAGGGGGATCTTCCCCATGCAGAGGCAGCCATTTTGAATACGAGAGCCGCAGAAGGACATTTGGGCTCCGCCTTCGCCTTCGGCAAGGCTCGTGGTTTTGGGTAAACAACACAAGCATGCTGCCGGATCAGACGTCGTAATGGATCCAACACGTGTTTTGGACTAAATTGTTTTACTGGATTTTGTTCGCTGGATCCTTATGGACAAATTGAGAGCAAGTTTATGGTGAAATACAGAGTTTGACCTGTGCAAAGCATTCTAAGTCAGTGCTTCTCAATTATTTTCTGTGACGCCCCCCCTAGGAAGAAGAAAAAATTTCACGCCCCCCTTCCTGCGCGCGACTATAAATAGTATTATTTGTCTAGAAAATTGTTATGAGAACACCATTGTATCCTTTTATTAACATTATAAACAAAAAAAAAAGAAAAAAACTTACAACAAAGACTGCACTGAGGACTCAAATAATGTGTTTTTAATGCTTTGCGCACATTTGTTTACGTTTTACAGAAATGAAACTTAAAACCACCTCATTTGCATAAGCTAAAAGCACTGAAAAAAAACACTCTCTCCTTGTGCCACTGATGCGTCAGCTTCTGTCGGACTAAAGGACACGACTCAGTGGAATATACGTGTTTTTTCTGTGACAGAGGATGTTCTGTTAATGGTGAGACTGTGCGTAAATCGCATGTGAGAACGCCACTGCCAACTACTGTTGTTGATGTGCAATTCATTAGTTCATTCATTAATTCTTAGTTCTAGCACAGTACAGCAAAAAAACATGTTTCCCAGGGTCATACGCGCCACCCCGGGCATCACGCCACGCCCCCCCAGGGGGGCCCGCCCCACTATTTGAGAAGCACTGTTCTAAGGTAAGCTAACCTCGTTTTGTGCTTTTCTGTATAAAAGCCCCATGTGCTCGGGGAGTGATTGTTGTGCAGGGAAATGAATTGCATAGTCAAAAAGAGGAGACTGTAAGGTTTCATTTGATGTGTAGAGTGTCATGGTACATGATCGGGAATGTGTGTTTTCATGAAAAGAAAAAAAAGAAAGAAGAAAAAAAAAACAAAAAACGGGACCGCGTTTTATTTATACAGAAACGCACGGCTCGTGCACGGGTGACCCTCGAGGTCTGCCGTAGCTAAAACAGAAAGTGCAATAGCACCATCCACCTATGCGCCACGAATCCTACACACTGGGGCTTTAAATACTAATTCAGCTGTCGTGTGGTGATCATCTGTGCTCTGTGTGGACCGCGCTGTGCAGCTGCTCACTGCATATTGTGGCGCCGCAGATCCTCATTCACAATGCGGCTAAGCTAATGCTAACACTAGCATTGAAACAATGTGATCAGCGCGATCACGAACAGTCTCTTTAGGTTAATTTCCACCTTATTTTTTTTATATAAAAGCCGAACAAATGTTTTTTTTTTTTTATTTGGTTGGTGCGGCTTACAGTCAGGTGCGCTCTATAGTACAAATTCAGATTCCGATTTTTTTTTAAATCAAGCTTTTTTTTTTAAATGAGAGATCATTTGATACATCAAAATGATCAAGAATTCTCATTTATTTGGCGTCCTATGCAGAATTAACCAAATAACATGCAAAAGCCAGTGTAAATGACAAAAATCATTCTAAGGTACATTGAAAGTAGAACCGCCCCAGGAGTGCAGAATCACTCACACCTAAAGCCGAGTACCTTGAGATGTTTGAGGGCCTGCTCGGTCACCAGCTCCTCCTTCTTGTTCCACTCCACAGCGTTCATGAGACAGGTCCAGAGCAGACCCATCACCACAGGCTCCTGAAGCTCGTTCTTCTTCATCTCCTCCTTCACGTACTGCACCATCTGAAGCAGCACCACCCACGGTTAGACCAGAGCGCAAAGAACACAGCTCCTACAGATTCTCTTTACTTTTTTTGTTTGTTTGTTTTGTTCATGTTTATTTCAGCAGGTTCCATTTAAGCGTAATTTCACAAATACAAACTCAAAATACAAACAAATACAAACTTATGTCACGTCTCTGCAGTTCCTTTTGCTCAAATGGAGCAGGTGGAAGTATAAACTTATTTACTCCTGCTCCATATTCTCACACATTCCATATTGACAGCTATTATAATATATATATAATATAATAATACAATACAATACAATATAATACAATATAATATAATACAATACAATATAATATACATTTCTCATCATTGTCCTGTACAACTCTACATACTATATACCAGAGGTGTGGACTCGAGTTATGTGACTTCGACTCGAGTCACGAATTTGATAACTTTAGACTCGACTCGACAAAATGTACAAACACTTGCAACTCGACTTGGACTTCAATATCAGTAACTCGTGACTTCACTTGGACTTAGGCCTTTTGACTTGTGATGACTTGCTACATCCAATGAAAAAAAAAAAACTCTAAAAGTATGTTGATAAGGACCGCACTCGTTGTACTTGTGAATCTGTGAAAATGTATGCAAAGAACATGTGCGCGCGGCTTGCACAACATCCAATCACAGTAGATCTACGTTGCTTTCATTCGACCGCATCCAAGGCAAATTACACAACAAATGATGCGGAAACAAGCATCCACGCGCCAGTTTGCAAAATGATGCCGAAGGTGATTTTGTTTGGTTATAAAAACTACGAAGTTGTCAACAAAAAACGAACGGCAATATGCAGAACGTGCGGGTCAAAGATTACAGACGGAGCTTCCACAACGTCCAATTTTGTTCGGCACCTGAAGCTTTTCTAATGTTATTTGATATGGTGTAAAAAGGTTAAATGAATACAGATCTTGCAGACATTATATGATTTGTAGAAATGTTATTTCTTTGTAAAGGGGACTCGAAATGACTCGAAACTAAAATGCTAGGACTTTGGACTCGGCTTGAGACTTGTGAGCTTTGACTTGACTCGGCATTTGGATACTCTTGACTCGGGGACTTCACTCGGACTTGAGTGCAAAAGACTTAGACTTACTTGGGACTTGCCCAGCAATGACTTTATATACATATATTTATCTATACAATACTACTTTGCTTTTATCAATAAATTGAACAGAAAACACTATATATCTCTATATAACTTTCAGCACAGTAATCGAAAGGAAATATCACGGTAACAGGGTAACCATGGATAAAGGAATTTTACTTCTTTCCACTGTATAACCAGAAGCTGTACTGGAGAAGTCAAACTGCAGATGGCGCCATTCCCCTACCAATGGCGTTAAGAGAACTGCAAAACCATGGATCTATTAAAGGAAAAGTAACGTTTTTTTTTTTTTTTTACAATCTGAGCCTTCTTTCGGCAATAAAACAAGTAGTTTTACTCACCCATAGCAGTTTGGTGTCAATTGGAGCAGTATCGCAGAACTTATGTTGAGCCGTTCTGTTCTGCTAATGATCCCGTATCCGTTAGCGTGAGTGCTCGGGGCATTACTTTGCGCTCTCCAAATAACACAAACTTTAGCACTTTTCAAATCACAGAAGATCGCTGTGTCAGGGTAGACTTTTAGTGGATTCCAAAACGGCCTGAAACCCGATATGCAGCTATAGTTTCATTTGATGACGTCATCAGAGAGGACAGTGCGCATGCGTGAACTCAGCTGTTTTGTAAACACCGCTAGTCCGAAAGAAGCTAACACCGCTCTGAACTTTACTTTTCTGTTGCGATATCGGGTTTCAGGCCGTTTTGGAATCTACTAAAAGTCTACCCTGACACAGCGATCTTCTGTGATTTGAAAAGTGCTAAAGTTTGTGTTATTTGGACACCGCAAATCAGTGCCCCGAGCACTCACGCTAACGGATACGGGATCATTAGTAGAACAGAACGGCTCAACATAAGTTCTGCGATACTGCTCCAATTGACACCAAACTGCTATGGGTGAGTAAAACTACTTGTTTTATTGCCGAAAGAAGGCTCAGATTGTAAAAAAAAAACGTTAATTTTCCTTTAAAATACGATCAAAACCTGCGTAAATAAACCCTAATGTCATGTGATTCTTCTGAAGAAGGATCCAGAAAGCATCTCAAACATCTCAAGATACAGAATGAGTAAAAAACACACTAAAGACCTGAAATGTAGATTGGATCTGGATCAACACAATGCTACAAAAAGAATAAAATGTAGTTTTGTAATTTTAGTTTTGTTCTTTTAGCGTACATGCTCACAGCTCTCACTCTGGTGTTGTACCTCTTTTACGGGCGGGCTGTGGTCCAGTCGCTCCTGCAGCTCCTTCTGAAGCTCTTTGCGAGTGCCCAGACTCTGCTGCATCCTCAGAAAGTCCGACAGCTCTTTGAGTCCGGCCTCAGTGAAGTATTTACAGAAGTGATCCACGCTCTGCTTAGACGGAGGGAACAGCTCCTAAAACATCACACAAGAGTATCCACATGTTCAGCACTTTACATTTGTCCAAAACAAAACTTATTTTTCATTTTCAGATTTCTAAAAACTACTTGTGTGTGTGGAAAACACCCAGTGTGTGCTCATCAGCTTCAGTGTGAGGAGTTAGCTTCACGGAAATAACACAGCTCATTTTTACATTAGATCTGCAGATAATAGCGTGATGTTAGCAGTAAAACTGAGCTGCTGAGAGGAGCACGGTCCACTTCATGCATTAACGATAAAACAGGAGTAAATCAGTCACTGTTAAAACTGTTTAAAGGAGCTGTCTGCTCCTGTGCTTTTACAGTTTTAAAGATCCCATGACATGGTACTTCTTGATGCTTTTATATGGCTCCTTAATGGTTCCCTAATACTGTAAATGAATCCTTCTTCAAAATCAACACTCAGTGCATGAGAAACAGAGATAAGATGAGAAAGAGTATTTTTTCTCTCTCTGAACAGGCCATAATGGGCGTTGTTGCTTGAATGCAAATGAGGAGAAAAGAGCTGGCCTATAGTAGAGGGTGGGGGCGTGGCCAAACTCTCCGCTCTCAGCTGATCCATTTCCGCGTTTTTGCACGGGGGGAGAGATTTGAAGCGTTCCATTGAAAAATAAACACATTTCCACAGAAAATAAAATTAAACCACTGCTGTTCAAAGGTCCAGAGGCTCAGAAAAAGGACTTCCGAGCCTAGAAACACTCGGACGTGCCTCCAGGCAAATAAAAAAAACGCATTTCGCATTGCCTAGCGCATTCGCAGTCCAAACTCTCTGGGCGTGATTTACAGAGACGCTGAGTACAGACAGACGGGGGTGGAACTGCATTTGCATTTCTTTTTTTGATCTGACGTCAATAAGGTGCCTTGTTCAAACTCGCCCGTTTGAGCTCTGATTTTTTGTAACGCAGAAAAGGATCGCAAATGCTCAGTTTAGACATTTCACAACTTTTAACCATGGGGGGGGGGCCTAAACAGGGTAGGGGAGCTCACATTAACGTTCAAAAACCTCAGAAAGTGAAAATTTCATGCCATGGGACCTTTAAAGGAGAATTACGATCACATATGAACCTGAGTGACCAGAGCTTTAACCTGCGGATAGAAAACACACGTACACTGTCTGACAAAAGTATTAGGATGAGGGCCAACTTTTCAATGTATTAAGCATTATTTAATTTAGAAGCAACTTTATTGATCTCACACAGGAGAAATTCTTCTCTGCATTTAACCCATCCTGTTATCAGGAGCAGTGGGCAGCACATTACTGCGCCCGGGGACCATCTCCATGATCGGTTTGGTCAGGACCACAGCTGGAGGATTTTTACCTATGGAGCATGTTTTGGGTTGATGGGGGAAACTGAAGTGCCCAGAGGAAACCCATCCAGACACGGGGAGAACATGCAAACTCCACACAGAAAGGCTCGACCCGGGTATCGAACCCGGAACCTTCTTGCTGTGAAGCATGAGTGCTAGCCACTCAGCCACCGTGCCGCCAAATGTGGTGTACTTAATACTATTTCATCGCATTTATTCAATTATATTATCACACGTACTCATATTTTCAGATCATTGTGCGCAAATCCATTTGTGGATGAATGTTTTCATAGCATCCTTTCATTATGAAAATAATAGTTTGAACACTCAATTAATAATATTTTAAAATCAACTCGTATCATAGAGTTCTTGAATCACCCCATATGCATGATTGAGAGGACAGACAGAATGTGTAAAGCTGTGATTAACTTGATATTGTTACATTTTTGCAATAATATGCCTTTACACATGATGAAATTTGCTTTAATATATCAATAAATTGATTTGTTGTCATTACCAATACGTCTTGTTATCATTATTTATGAATGATCAAAAATACACAATCGTCAGGCAGTGTACAAGACACACAGAGAATACAGGCTCACAATGCACTCACCGAGCTGCAGAGGCTGCACTAGCACTGATTTACTGAATTTTTGTATTGGAAGTGGCATCCTAAAAGCTCATTATGCTTCAATTCTGAATGTTCCCTGAGTTTCTTTAAGCGTGAGAGGAGCTCGTGTCCTCCTCACAGGGACACGTGTCTCACCAGCAGTCTCTTGTCCAGGCTGGACTTCCTTAAAGACGAGGTGACGGAGTTCGCGTCCTTCTCCGCGATCCACGACTTGAACATCTTGACCGCGAAGCACGCAGAGATGCCTACAGCACAGGGACAGTTAGAGACGCACATAAACACAAACATACAACACACATACAACACACACACCCTCTTTGACCACGCTCTCCGTGAAGAGGCTGCTGAGGATGGCGGGGGGCAGGATGTTGGAGGCCAGGAGGATCCCCGTGAGCGTGGCCAGTTTGGTTTGTTCTGATTCACTGAAGGCCTTCAGGAAGAGCAGCAGCTGCACGAGGACAAGAGCACATGAAGAACACTCCTCTGATACTCTGATAACAGGCACTTTTATTAAAACTGCAAAATAATAAATGTTCAAATTAAGACAATGAAGATGACCCGATTATTTTTATCTGTAGAAAATTTCAGTTTGTGGAATTGTTTTAATATTTATTAGGCCTCACAATCAGCATTAGCATTGCTCTTTCTAAACACAAAAGTCTCCTCCACTAAAGTATTCATTTTATTTGTGTACTTTTCAACATATTCACTGCACGCACATGGACGAGTGTAATCCGATTGCAAACGGATTGGGATCGTATTGAATTCATGTGCACAGGCTAAGGATCGTATAGGGATTGGTTTCCCGAATCCGATTGGAACCCCTGGCTTAGGCCGATAGTAATCCGCTTGGTGCCGCCTTGTGCACGATATCGGAACAGATTGGCGTACTGAATTTTCGTCAGGGATTTCACCCAGAAGTGACAGGAGGAGTCGACGTTGTCATAAGTAGCGATTGTTGCCGGAAAAGTCAGACGAAATCATGGCTGCGAAGAAAGAATGCACAACACGTACGCCAATGCTGCTCCGTCAAACTCCTCGAGCGCCATCTTTGTATACCGCCACATACCGTAGTTTGTTGTGTTTTTATTGAGTAGCCATCACCCGGAAGTAGTTGGACTACAGCGCTACATAGCGTAGTGGAGCCGACCAGGTCGCTGACCATTATCCGACTACACGAGTTTCATGTGCGCTGGGATTATAGGACAGACCACCCGCCGAGTAACGGGATCGGATTTGGAGAAATCCAATCCAATCCAATCCTACCATGTGCACGCAGTGAGTGTCACCCACAACTCGCTGTACAAGGCCTTAAAGATCCCATGACATGGTACTTCTTGATGCTTTTATATGGCTCCTTAATGGTTCCCTAATACTGTAAATGAATCCTTCTTCAAAATCAACACTCAGTGCATGAGAAAGAGAGATAAGATGAGAAAGAGTCATTTTTCTCACTCTGAACACTCCATAATGGGCGTTGTTGCTTGAATGCAAATGAGGAGAAAAGAGCTGGCCTATAGTAGAGGGTGGGGGCGTGGCCAAACTCTCCGCTCTCGGCTCTGAGCTCTCAGCTGATCCATTTCCGTGTTTTTGCACGGGGGGAGAGATTTGAAGCGTTCCATTGAAAAATAAACACATTTCCACAGAAAATAAAATTAAACCACTGCTGTTCAAAGGTCCAGAGGTTCAGATAAAGGACTTCCGAGCCTAGAAACACTCGGACGTGCCTCCAGGCAAATAAAAAAACGCATTTCGCATTGCCTAGCGCAGAGGTCTTCAACAGGGGGGTCACGACCCCTAGGGGGTCGCGGAGGTACTGCAGGGGGGTCGCGAAATCTTTTGATTTCACTTTAAAATAATATAATTTTATATTTTATAGTGTAAAATACAGTATTAACCTGTGTATTATTTCCTTGTATTGGATGTACCATAACAGAGTAGCAATGTTTATACATGACACTAAGCTCAATTTAATATAAAACACAATTCTATGCCGTATATATAGTAGGGGGTCCCTGGCCCAGTTCGCCATCTGTTTGGGGGTCCCTGGCCTGAAAAACGTTGAAGACCCCTGGCCTAGCGCATTCGCAGTCCAAACTCTCTGGGCGTGATTTACAGAGACGCTGAGTACAGACAGACGGGGGTGGAACTGCATTTGCATTTCTTTTTTCGATCTGACGTCAATAAGTTTCCTTGTTCAAAATCGCCCGTTTGAGCTCCGATTTTTTGTAACGCAGAAAAGGATCGCAAATGCTCAGTTTAGACATTTCGCAACTTTTAACCATGGGGGGGGGGGGGGGGGGGGGGGAGCTCACATTAATGTTCAAAAACCTCAGAAAGTGATTCCAGATTTTGATGTGCACAAATCCTTTCGAGTTAAATGTACATCATTCCTGTAGTGCCGTACCTTTTTCACCTCCTCCTCAAAGGCCTTTTCCAAATACTTGTACCTCCGGATGAGTTTGTTGAAGACCTGTGGGACATTATTATAACTTATTTCAGCTTTAGAACGATACGACACAGTAGATTTGAGCTTTGACAGCGACAGACCTGGGCGTACAGGCGCAGGGCAGCGTGGCTTTCCTCTGCACTAAACACACAGGCCGACGTCACCTTGGACTCGTCCCCCTCGTCGATACGACTGCCCCCTGGAGCTGAGGGAGGGAACAGCACCAACACACACACTCAGAACGGCATTTATATTTTCCTTCAGTTAAACATGATTTCATCTAGATTTAAAGTTTTAATAGCATTGTCGCCCTAGATTTGCAGCTTTCTGGTGGGCTGAGTGTGTGCCGTCTTCAGTGGCCGCAGCAATTCCAAGTACTACGTGACATCACATAGGACTGCCCTAAGGAAAGCCAGATGTTTCTCAACACACATCTGGATACGGGGGTGGAGTTTGAAGTGTGGATATTTGTTAGAGCAATCACACTGCTCCTCAAATGTTTTGAAGACATTTTTATCAGGGCTGTCAGTTTAACGTGTAGATTAATTAATTACACTACAAATTAACATGTTATAAAAATGTAAAAATATAAGAAATGAAGTGAATTATGAGTGTCAATTCCATGCGCATTTTAAATTTGCCCCATTGTAGGACCTGTAGGCGACTTGGCAGTGGCGTCACTTCCAACCTGCGTCGCTAATCAAACAAAAAAATCCTGGAGGAAACTGACATGGACTCAGGGGTCGAGGAGCGAATCACTGCCAGGGCCTTTGAACGACAACTTTATTTATGAAAAGAATGAAGACGGGACGGTCAACAAGAACACCGTGATTTGGAGCTTTTGTAAAAAAGAATTTTCCGATCACTGAAGCTGCTCCGGCCTGACGGATCATTTGAATGACAAACACGTCCGGACAAGTTCCATTGTTACCAGTGATAGAGCGAGCGTGAGCGCACTTCACCAAACCACCAAACCAACAAACCACCAAACCAACAAACCACCAAACCACCAAACCACCAAACCAACAAACCACCAAACCAACAAACCACCAAACCACCAAACCAACAAACCACCAAACCAAGAAACCACCAAACCACCAAACCAACAAACCAACAAACCACCAAACCACCAAATCACCAAACCAACAAACCACCAAACCAACAAACCACCAAACCACCAAACCAACAAACCACCAAACCAACAATCCACCAAACCAACAAACCACCAAACCAACAAACCACCAAAACCACCAAACCACCAAAACCACCAAACCACCAAACCAACAAACCACCAAACCAACAAACCAACAAACCACCAAACCAACAAACCACCAAACCACCAAACCACCAAACCAACAAACCAACAAACCACCAAACCACCAAACCAACAAACCAACAAACCAACACACCACCAAACAAACAAACCACCAAACCACCAAACCACCAAACCATCAAACCAACAAACCACCAAACCACCAAACCAACAAACCACCAAACCAACAAACCACCAAAACCACCAAATCACCAAACCAACAAACAACCAAACCAACAAACCACCAAACCACCAAACCAACAAACCACCAAACCAACAAACCACCAAACCACCAAACCAACAAACCAACAAACCACCAAACCACCAAATCACCAAACCAACAAACCACCAAACCAACAAACCACCAAAACCACCAAACCAACAAACCACCAAACCAACAAACCACCAATCCACCAAACCACCAAACCAACAAACCACCAAACCACCAAACCACCAAACCAACAAACCACCAAACCAACAAACCAACAAACCACCAAACCAACAAACCACCAAACCACCAAACCACCAAACCAACAAACCAACAAACCACCAAACCACCAAACCAACAAACCAACAAACCAACACACCACCAAACAAACAAACCACCAAACCACCAAACCACCAAACCACCAAACCATCAAACCAACAAACCACCAAACCACCAAACCAACAAACCACCAAACCAACAAACCACCAAACCACCAAACCAACAAACCAACAAACCAACACACCACCAAACAAACAAACCACCAAACCACCAAAGCACCAAACCAACAAACCAACAAACCAACAAACCACCAAACCAACAAACCACCAAACCAACAAACCACCAAACCAACAAACCACCAAACCAACAAAGCACCAAACCAACAAAGCACCAAACCACCAAACCAACAAACCACCAAACCAACAAACCACCAAACCAAAAAAACAACAAACCAACAAAGCACCAAACCAACAAAGCACCAAACCACCAAACCACCAAACCAACAAACAACCAAACCACTAAACCAACAAACCACCAAACTACCAAACTACCAAACTACCAAACTACCAAACCAACAAACCACCAAACCAACAAACCACCAAACCACCAAACCAACAAACCAACAAACAACCAAACCACCAAACCACCAAACCAACAAATCACCAAACCACCAAACCACCAAACCAACAAACCACCAAACCACCAAACCAACAAACCAACACACCACCAAACAAACTACCAAACCACCAAACCACCAAACCACCAAACCAACAAACCACCAAACCAACAAACCACCAAACCACCAAACCAACAAACCAACAAACCACCAAACCACCAAACCACCAAACCAACAAACCACCAAACCACGCTCCACATTTGGTCTGTTTCTCTCTTTCTCTCTCTCTTGATTAAAATGTGATTAATTAGATTAATTCATTACAAATCCTGTAATAAATTAGATTTTTTTTTAAAATCACCTGACAGCACTAATTTTTATTTATATAAAGTTATACTACACGATGTAATAAGACAAAATGGATTAAAAAAAACCCTGGATAATGTTAAATCAATGTCAACAACCTCCTTTACAGGGCTCTGGGCTTTGAGGAGGGCATTTAAAGAAGACATATTGTGCTTGTCTTTCCTATATATTTACAATTTCTGACACCTGTGGATCATTAAGTTATATTTTGGACATTTTAAGTTGCAATATTTATCTAAAGCTACTTAGAAGAAACAATTCCGCAGATTTTGATTGTGATGGAACATTCCCAGATCCAGTGGTGACGTTAAAAAACAACATAAAAGAAAAAGTCAGCTCACTTCCTGTTGAAATCTGCCCTGATATATAATCTTAAATGCCATCTATTTATTTTTTATTTATTTATTTTTTTCTTTCACTCCTAGCTGTCGTGAGGAGCGGACACATTTTTCTCTTCCTCCCTTATCTTTGCTCTGTGTGTTGTTTTATTTCTCTCCTCTTGTCTTTTTTCTCCTGTTGGAACAGATTTTTCAAATCCTAAATCATGAATTGGATAAAGCTGGTCCCTACGCAATTTGCATATCTTTTTTTCACGGAGGAGCGCCGGTCCGGAGAACCGGTCAGTCCTAAGGGAACGTGCTGCCTGATACACGAAGGACGCGTCGTGTGCCTGGCACCGCTGTTACCAGAGGACACGGAGTGATTACTATTGGAATCTTGATGGCAGGACATCTGGATTGGCCTGGGGGATGTTTTCTGGGGAGGTGGGGGGTGAACTGTTTCATCCATCTGTGGGATCCCCCTGGCGCTGGATAACATCGCGGATAAATGGATGTGGAACTGTGGGGAACAGCGGCTCAGTCCGTATTCATTATCATACGTGCGGGGGGAGGATTGCGAGTCGCACAGACCTGCAGGAAGTGGGGACCTGACAGAAACCAGAGTTCTGGCAAATTGTCTGTTCGCCTGGGTTCTAAAATGTATTGTTTATGTTAAATTCCCCTTTTGTAATCAGTTCTCCTGAAAATGTGATCCAGCTGAACTGGACTCTTTGTTTTGACTGCATCTTCTGCACAAACACGTCCAAGGCCGCCAGCTGCCGCTTATCTCACACTCTCCAAAAACACTGGCACACAATATTGGACTCACACTCACATGTATTAAGTAATACTGCCCTGTCTATTTTTAGGATGTCTGCTTCTACTTCAGTTTTCAATCAATTTAATTGATTTCTGATCTGCTCCCTTGCCCCACACCCTCCCTCCTTGTCGCCAAAGAAAAAAACACTGTATGTTATCTATCCAATTGTTTTTCTGTCATTACATGTTGTGTATAATTGTCATTGATTGTATTGCATCTTTTTCACTCTGCATCTCCCAGTCGGCGGCGCGCACAAGTGCAGCGGCCCCTCCCCTCGCCGCTCTGTTACTGTCCTGCCTGGTTAGCGGGGAAATGAAATTTCGAATTACTCTATGTACATGTACATATGGTTTTTCGACAAAAAAGCAAACTATGACTATGACTATCTACAAAGTACCAAAGTACCGCAGTGCTGGACCATGACGACCCCGCCTATGGATACCGGCCGATCACTATGGTCCGGCAATGTGGCGCTGACACATCTGATGTATTACTGCTGGAAGTGGAAGAGAAAGCGACCAAAAACGAGTGCTCATGGTCCTGTTTGGGTGTTCGATTTTCAACAAAAAATGGAAAGTGATTGAAAAACTATTGAAAAAGCTCAGTTTATGTAGTCCAACTTGAGTAAGACGTACCGAGCATGCTCCCTGCGATGAGGATGTCGAAGAGTGTGTCTGCATATCTCCTGTAGTCCACTCGAGATCCTGTCACGTCTAAGAACTTGGACACGGCCTCCAGGTCACGGCCGCACTCATTCAGACCCGCAACGATCGTATCTCTGAAAACTGTGGGCTCGAACTTCTCCTTTTCATCTGCAACACAACAACATGACAACACAACAACACAACAACACAACAACATGACAACACAACAACATGACAACATCACAACACAACAACAACATGACAACACAGCAGGAGGAATGAACGGGGGCATTCATTTTGTAAAGTTGTCGATATTTTTGGCGTACATTCTGGTAAGTTTTACATTTATAAGTAAAATTACATTGTGATTATTCATTCTATTCGACAAATTACACAAATTACTAACAAACATAAACATATTGATAATGCTATTGAAATTAATTAATATGAGAGTAGATTTGTAATTAGTCCCTCGTGTATTTGAGTGTGCACTTAACTCTATTTTCAAAACTTTGCAATCTTTGTAAAATGTGTAATCCAAAACAAAGGACGTCTGCTGGATATAGACAGAACCCCTCCCCTACAAAAAATAACAAACTGCTATAATTATATCTATTAAATCTATTTTATTTTGACTTGTACATATACATATACACAATTACGTCTTATTTGACACGTGTCTTGCTTTCTTTTTGCTACTTATTTAGAATTTATTATTACCATTTATATATATTTTACTCTTTGTTATTCTAATATTGTGATGTGTGAGCTGCTGTGTCCAAGTCATTTCCCTTGTGGATCAATAAAGTTTGTTCTAAACCTAATATTTTTGAAGTATGACATTATTGATAGGGATAATAATAATTTTAATAATAATTCATAGCATTTATATATCGCCTTTCATGACACCCAAAGCGCTTTACAGTTCATTGTTCATTCACTCCACACTTGGTGGTGGTAAGATACTTCTGTAGCCACAGCTGCCCTGGGGCAGACGGACGGAAGCGAGGCTGCCAATCTGCGCCATCGGCCCCTCCGACCACCTCCAACACTCACGCACACTCCACTTTCATACTAGGCAATGTGGGTGAAGTGTCTTGCCTGAGGACACAACAACAGTTTTTGTGACTGGCGCCCCCCTGTGGCACCTGGAATTCCCAGCGGTCTCCCATCCAAGTACTAACCAGGCCCTGCCTTGCTTAGCTTCTGAGATCTGACGAGATCAGGCTTTGACAAGCAGCCACGATCCAATCACGTGATCGGAAATCGGCCCAGATCACGTGGTTTCGGATCAGATCGGAATCAGACGTTACCTCCCGATCAGGATCAGGATATATGTAAATATATTCTTATTATTTTTTAACATATCCTAGATGAGATCTATGGTTATGCGGTGGCAGAGTGAGACTTCACACAGAAACATCAACCCGTGCGGCATGACACACTATTGGATAAATACAGGAAGCAGCTCGAAGCGCAAAGCGCGAGTACAGAGAGGAGACAAGAAGATTAAGATTAAGATTAGGCTTAATTGGCCTTTATTGGTCTCACACACAATGACACACGGGAGAAATTTGACTTCTGCATTTGACCCATCCTTTTCAGGAGCAGTGAGCAGCCATCTTTTTCGGCGCCCGGGGGGCAGTACCGTGAAGGGTCTTGCCCAAGGACCCACACTGGTTAGCTCATTGCCCGGGGGGGGTTTGAACCTACAACCCCCAGGGGGAAAAGTCCATGACTTATCAGTTGAGCTAACCAGCCGGTATAAGAGCGCTATAATGAGCACTACAAGAACACTATAATGTTTTACGAGTCTGTCTGCGGTCTGAAAATACTATAGTATTTTCAGAAGTTGATGACAACAACATTGACATAGCAAACGGTGGGATATGTAAACTTGGGATTGCAAGGGGTGGAAAGGAAAGGGCGACATTTAAAGGTCCCATGGCATGAAATTTTCACTTTCTGAGGTTTTTGAACGTTAATGTGAGCTCCCCTACCCTGTTTAGGCCCCCCCCCCCCCCCCCATGGTTAAAAGTTGCGAAATGTCTAAACTGAGCATTTGCGATCCTTTTCTGCGTTACAAAAAATCGGAGCTCAAACGGGCGATTTTGAACAAGGAAACTTATTGACGTCAGATCGAAAAAAGAAATGCAAATGCAGTTCCACCCCCGTCTGTCTGTACTCAGCGTCTCTGTAAATCACGCCCAGAGAGTTTGGACTGCGGAGGAGCTACGCAATGCGAAATACGTTTTTTTATTTGCCTGGAGGCACGTCCGAGTGTTTCTAGGCTCGGAAGTCCTTTATCTGAGCCTCTGGACCTTTGAACAGCAGTGGTTTAATTTTATTTTCTGTGGAAATGTGTTTATTTTTCAATGGAACGCTTCAAATCTCTCCCCCTGTGCAAAAACACGGAAATGGATCAGCTGAGAGCTGAGAGCGGAGAGTTTGGCCACGCCCCCACCCTCTCCTATAGGCCAGCTCTTTTCTCCTCATTTGCATTCAAGCAACAACGCCCAGAATAAAGAGTTTGAGAGAGATATTTATGACTCTTTCTCATCTTATCTCTGTTTCTCATGCACTGAGTGTTGATTTTGAAGAAGGATTCATTTACAGTATTAGGGAACCATTAAGGAGCCATATAAAAGCATCAAGAAGTACCATGTCACGGGATCTTTAACACAACAAACCAACACGGCACCAGCCAAAGACGAGTCAGCTCACGCTGCAGGAGAGTTTGAAAAGGAGAGAAAAAATGCCCCTTGACAGCGCGAAGGCACAGGAGATATAATAATAATAATAATAATAATAATAATAATAATAATAATAATAATAATAATAAATATGTAAGTATCGCAACGAGACTCGGTATCGGCAGATACTCAAAATCAAATGATCGGAATCGGATCGGAGGGCCAAAAAACCTGATCGGAACATCCCTAATTATTGACATTTTTACCCTTATCGATCCAATGATGTAATAAAGTATTACATTAAATAAAGTAATAAATAAATAAATAATGATCAGCAAAAATCTTTCACATGTCATTTGTGGTTAACCTGTTACGACCCCATGACACTCATCAGTGCGCTTTCTCTCTTAATTTAATTTAATTTTTCTTCACATTCCAGATGAAAACTTCCTCTGCCTTATGTCGCCTGCAGCAGCAAAACCCTCCTCCTCCTCCTTAGCACCACTGTCTTTGGTCAGTTATTCTCTACGCTCACGTTATCCATTCCACAGCTCACTAATGTGTCTGTTGAAGTGTCTGGTGGGTGTTTGGGAGTTTTGTGTAATTCCACTCACCCCTTTTCCTGGTCTTGAACCTCTGGCCTGTGAGCACTGGCTTCTGCTGCTTACCGGTATTCATACAAGTCCTGGACAAGACAGACGAGACATCAGGCACACCGTTTTTATTTTAACACTCAGAAACGAGACAAAGTAAACTGCCTCAGACTCAACATGTACATCGTTTTGAAGTGAGTTCTACACATTTATCTGGAATGGCCCTGGCTGAAAGAAATCTGGAAAAGGCAGAACATCATGGGCAACGTTCCCTCTATTTTTTCATGTTCAACACTTAAACTCGTTCCTCAGACCCCCGGGAGCAACATCCGACGTGCACACTGGGTATCACACCTGAGATCATCTCAAGTTACAGCTGATTCATCAAATTACTGCAGTTATTTCTGTTACTTTTAATACAACAGATTTTTTGTTGTTGTCCCATTTAGAATGACAAACGCTGGAGGGACTATGTCTCCCGGCTGGCCTGGGAACGCCTTGGGATCCCCCTGGAGGAGCTGGAGGAAGTGTCCAGGGTGAAGGAAGTTTGGGAGTCCCTGCTTAGACTGTTGCCCCCGCGACCCGACCCCGGATAAGAGGGAGAAAATAGATGGATGGATGGAATGACAAAAATCTTGTTCATGAGCTTTATTCATGTTGTATGTCAGTGTGAGTCCTGCTGTGGTCAGTGAAACACTGAACACTGCAATATTTTGAAAAATGATAAAAGAAGAAATTCAATTTGTCAACTGGACAAAGTTTGTTTGGTCGAAAACGTTTCGCCGCTCATCCGAGAGGCTTCGTCAGCTCTAATTAGAATGCTGGTAAGACACTTGCTTATATCTTGCTGCAGGGAGGAGCTAACTAGCTAACTACTTTCCGAAACTATCTCATTGGTTTCAGTCTTTTGTTTCTCTCGCGTCTAGATTACCATACCTATTCATCCCTACAACGACTGTTTTTCACACCTCTGGCCCTGACCTGGTTAGCCCTATTGTTCCCCTGTTTGCTTGATCTAGGCTTAAAGGGATATGCCACCCCCAGGTCAAATTTGGGCATTTTGGGTGGGAACTATTTTCCAGTGCGGAAGAATAAAGCCGAATCACGCAGCACGCTGCCAGGGGAATCCCTGTTACGCACCAGGAAGGGAGTTCCCCTGTTGCACAGCGTGCTGCGTGATTCAGCTTTATTCTTCCGCACTGGAAAATAGTTCCCACCCAAAATGACCAAGGCAAGCTCTCCGTGTTGATTTGCACATTTATTTGCACTCGATATGAATGCGCACTACACACAAAGTAATTGGGAAACGCATCGAGCAAATTAATTCCTTTTGGCCGAAATCTTTCTCTGGCGACGTTAGACTCCAGTCTAAGGCGGAGGAGCACCAGATACCGCGGCGGTCAGTGGCGACAGACTCGGACAATGGCTGGGTCACCAGAAAAACGCTTTCCACCACTTATTTTAGTCTCTGGACTGTGGGGAGATGCCCAAGTTTGACCTGGGGGTGGCATATCCCTTTAAGAAAGTTAAACTCAGAAAACATTGTGGGGTTAATGTGACTGAAAAAGAGTTACAAATGTTTCACGTTTACCATTGTTTTGAATTATTTTACTGAATAAATTCAGTTTTTGTAAAACCTCACTCTCTCATTACTTAATAATAACACAGAACTTACCAGCTTCTGTAAACAATGTCATTTACTGATTTCAATGTAGAAATAAAATTAATAACCAGAGTAGACTTCAAACTTTTGGCCCTCCACAATATTTTCTACATAAAGAGAGATTTTCCCAGCTTTATTTTTAGTTTTATTTTATGCGCTGCAAAGACTTTGACATGTGCGCTGAACATCTGGGTGCCTCGAGGGAATGTTGATCTTGGTGAATATTTGAATCTGTTTGGTTGAAGCGTCACAACAGCGGAGCAACGAAAAATCAAACTTTTGTCAAATCCAGTTGAGAGAAAAGCACAAATGCACAAAGCGCCTCATAGTCATAGTCATAGTCATAGTTTGCTTTATTGTCGAAAACAATCATGTACATGTACACAGAGTGAATTTGAAATTTCGTTTCCCCACTAACCAGGCAGGACAGTGATAGAGTGGGTAGGGGAGGGGCCGCTGCGCATCCGCGCGCCGCCGACTGGGAGATGCAGAGTAGAATAGATGCAATACATATAATCAGTGACAATTTAACAACATGTAATGACAGAAAAACAATTGGAGATATAACATACGGTATCTTTTTCATTGGTAACAGAAGGAAGGGTGTGTGGGGCAAGGGAAAAGATCAGAAATCAATGAAATTGATTGAAAACTGAAGAAGAAGCAGACATCCTAAAAATAGACAGGGCAGTATTACTTAATACATGTGAGTGTGAGTCCAATAGTGTGTGGCAATCTTTTTGTAGGGTCTGTGAGATAAGCGGCAGCTGTCGGCCTTGGACGTGTTTGTGCAGAAGATGCAGTCAAAACAAAGAGTCCAGTTGAATCACATTTTTTCAGGAGAATTGATTACAAAAGGGGAATTTAACATAATCGATACATTTTAGAACCCAGACGAACAGACAATTTGCCAGAACTCTGGTTTCTATCAGGTCCCCACTTCATGCAGGTCTGTGCGACTCGCAATCCTCCCCCTGGCGCGTATGATAATGAATATGGACTGAGCCGCTGTTCCCCACAGTTCCAAATCCATTTATCCGCGATGTTATCCGCGCCAGGTGGATCCCACAGATGGATGATACGTTCACCTGTGTTTTTCCTTCTGATGTTGCCTTTCCCCGAGTTCGCAGTTCCCCGTGACCGGCGGATCGGGGCTCTTTTATCCGCTCGGCTCCAATTAGTGATGGGTCAGAAAACATCCCCCAGGCCAATCCAGATGTCCTGCCATCAAAATTCCAATAGAAATCGCTCCGTGTCCTCCGCTAACAGCGGTGCCAGGCACACGACTCGTCCTTCGTGTATCAGGCCGCATGTTCCCGTAGGGCTGACCGGTTCTCCAGACCGGCGCTCCTCCGTGGGAAAAAGAAAGCGTAGGGACCAGCTTTATCCAATTCATAATTTAGGATTTGAAAAATCTGATCCAACAGGAGAAAAAAAAATACGAGACGAGAGAAATAAAACACCAAACAGAGCAAAGATGAAGGAGGAAGAGAAAAGTGTGTCTGCTCTTCATTACAGCTAGGAGTGAAAAAAGCACATTTTTCACAAACTAATTTAAGAATATATTTCAGCGTCGCCATGTTTGTTTTGGTTCTTTTGGAAGCTTCACCTTTCACCCAAACCACCACACTGCCCTGTGATTGGTCCAGAGCCCAACCCACTGGTGGACAGGGCCTGATCACAACCCAGGACGAGTCTTGTGAGTATTCATCGTGCTCAAAGTTACAGCAGTTTAACCATTTGCATCAGTCAAACATGTAAAACTTGAGAAAAAACAACTATGAATACAAAAAAACTACAAAATTACACTTTTGTTTGCTTATCTTTGTTTCTAGTAAGCTTTTTCATGATTTCACTTCCTATTTTGAAGGAATTTTTGGGGAACTTTAGTGGATTCAAAAAGTTATAATGTTTTAGACATGGTTAAACCGCTTTGACAACAGTCCTCACTGAAACGCAGGGATTTATAGCCTAAGAAACTGGAACGTTCGACGCCTCTTTAAAGGGCCCATATTACGCTTTCTTCTCATCTGTTCTAATGTCGTTTCCTCATCACAAACAGACCCGGAGTTGTGTTTTGTTTCATCACATGTTTAACACTCCATTTTAAAACTCCAGAAACCTTCATTAGAATCATTTTCATCATTTCAGCCCTGGAATTGCCAGGTAAAAGGAGCTGTTAACTGTGTGACATCACAAGGTGCAACAGAACATTTGGAGAAGCAGATAAATAATAAAAGATGACTCAAACATGTGTGAATGAAACAAACACAACTCCAGGTCTGTTTTTGAGGACGTAACAGCGTTAGGACCAGGGATGGGAATTGATAAGATTTTTACGATTCCGATTCCGTTATCAATACTGCTTAACGATTCAATTCTTTATCGATTCTAATTTGGAGAAAAAAGGAGAACAAACTGTTTGATTAGCACCAAGATTAGCACTAGTCCTGGTCTAGTCCTGGTTTAGTCCTGGTTTAGTCCAGGTTTAGTCCTGGTCTAGCCCTGGTTTAGTCTTGGTTTAGTCCTGTTCTAGTCCTGGTCTGGTCCTGGTCTAGTCCTGGTTTAGACCTGGTTTAGTCCTGGTTTAGTCCTGGTCTAGTCCTGGTCTAGTCCTGATCTAGTCCAGGTTTAGTCCTGGTCTAGTCCTGGTCTAGTCCTGGTCTAGTCCTGGTTTAGACCTGGTTTAGTCCTGGTTTAGTCCTGGTCTAGTCCTGGTCTAGTCCAGGTTTAGTCCTGGTCTAGTCCAGGTTTAGTCCTAGTCTAGTCCTGGTCTAGTCCTGGTCTAGTCCTGGTTTAGTCCTGGTCCAGTCCTTGTTTAGTCATGGTTTAGTCCTGGTTTAGTCCCGGTTTAGTCCTGGTTTAGTCCCGGTTTAGTCCTGGTTCAGTCCTGGTTTAGTCCTGGTTTAGTCCCGGTTTAGTCCTGGTTTAGTCCTGGTTTAGTCCTGGTTTAGTCCCGGTTTAGTCCTGGTTTAGTCCCGGTCTAGTCCTGGTCTAGTACTGGTTTAGTCCTGGTTTAGTCCTTGTTTAGTCCTGGTTCAGTCCTGGTTCAGTCCTGGTTTAGTCCTGGTCTAGTCCCGGTTTAGTCCCGGTTTAGTCCTGGTCTAGTCCTGGCTTAGTCCTGGTTTAGTCCTGGTTCAGTCCTGGTTTAGTCCTGGTCTAGTCCCGGTTTAGTCCTGGTCTAGTCCTGGTTTAGTCCTGGTTTAGTCCTGGTTTAGTCCTGGTCTAGTACTGGTTTAGTCCTGGTTCAGTCCTGGTCTAGTACTGGTTTAGTCCTGGTTCAGTCCTGGTTTAGTCCTGGTTCAGTCCTGGTTTAGTCCTGGTCTAGTCCCGGTTTAGTCCTGGTTTAGTCCTGGTTCAGTCCTGGTTTAGTCCTGGTTCAGTCCTGGTTTAGTCCTGGTCTAGTCCCGGTTTAGTCCCGGTTTAGTCCTGGTTCAGTCCTGGTTTAGTCCTGGTTCAGTCCTGGTTTAGTCCTGGTCTAGTCCCGGTTTAGTCCTGGTTTAGTCCTGGTTCAGTCCTGGTTTAGTCCTGGTTTAGTCCTGGTTTAGTCATGGTTTAGTCCTGGTTCAGTCCTGGTCTAGTACTGGTTTAGTCCTGGTTTAGTCCTGGTCTAGTACTGGTTTAGTCCTGGTTCAGTCCTGGTTTAGTCCTGGTTTAGTCCTGGTTTAGTCATGGTTTAGTCCTGGTTCAGTCCTGGTCTAGTCCCGGTTTAGTCCTGGTTTAGTCCTGGTTCAGTCCTGGTTCAGTCCTGGTTTAGTCCTGGTTTAGTCATGGTTTAGTCCTGGTTCAGTCCTGGTCTAGTACTGGTTTAGTCCTGGTTTAGTCCTGGTCTAGTACTGGTTCAGTCCTGGTCTAGTACTGGTTTAGTCCTGGTTTAGTCCTGGTCTAGTACTGGTTTAGTCCTGGTTTAGTCCTGGTTCAGTCCTGGTTCAGTCCTGGTTTAGTCCCGGTTTAGTCCTGGTTTAGTCCTGGTTCAGTCCTGGTTCAGTCCTGGTTTAGTCCTAGTTTAGTCCCGGGTTAGTCCTGGTTTAGTCCTAGTTTAGTCCCGGGTTAGTCCTGGTTTAGTCCTGGTTTAGTCCTGGTTTAGTCCTGGTTTAGTCCCGGTTTAGTCCTGGTTTAGTCCCGGGTTAGTCCTGGTTTAGTCCTGGTTTAGTCCTGGTTTAGTCCCGGTTTAGTGCACAGGTTAATGTTGACACAAGCCGCTGTTTTCACCTAATATTTCCATTTGATGCAGAAATAATATGAGAATAGAACATGACTTAAAGCTCCCAAGAGTCAGTTTGTGTAATGTCGGTCGTTTAAGCATGGTCCATAGTGCACTTGGCTGCAAATAAAATCAATAAATAATAAAAAAAATTTCTTACCAGGGATGGGGTCTTGGAGCTGCCTGTGAATGAGTTGCACAGATTTGGTGGCTGTGACCCTCGTGTTCTGCTCTATAAATGAACTCTGGGCTCTCCGCCTGCCCCCGGGACCCAGCTCCAGTTACACAGCGCCGATTCTCCAGCCCATTCACACACATGGTCACGTAGAACTATGTCCGACAGGCTGCGGCTTCAGGGATTACTACACTTTCTAATCCGGCCTGTCTGGACATCTGCGTTATTAAACAGCCTGTAATGGATTTGAATGTATTCTTAACTCCATGCAGTGTTTGTAAAAGCTGACAAATAAGAACAAAAATCAGACTGTACATTATAATATGTTCATTTTTCAGCATTTTCTCCGGTAATAACGAATACACAAGGTACTAGAGTCACATTTCTTCATCCAATAAGACAAACTGTTTCAACGGATTGTGGGAAATCAATCACAGACACTCGACGCGCTGTCATTGGTGCATTTTCAAAGGAGACGAAAAAAGAAAGAAGTAGAAATTTGAGATCTTTAAGAAAACAACTGCCTGACACTTGTTTCGGCGCAATCACAGCGACAGAAAGGACTAAGTGGGCAGGGCTGAGACATGTTCCTGATTGGTCAAGGTATTTTGAGCAGTATACAGGGTGTCCATAAAGTCTCTTTACAATTTAAACAATTGATTACAAAGGCAGTTGTTGAGATATATTAACTAGATTCATTTTATTTGAATGAGTGTTTATTAAAGATCCCATGACATGGTACTTCTTGATGCTTTTATATGGCTCCTTAATGGTTCCCTAATACTGTAAATGAATCCTTCTTCAAAATCAACACTCAGTGCATGAGAAACAGAGATAAGATGAGAAAGAGTAATTTTTCTCTGTCTGAACAGGCCATTATGGGCGTTGTTGCTTGAATGCAAATGAGGAGAAAAGAGCTGGCCTATAGTAGAGGGTGGGGGCGTGGCCAAACTCTCCGCTCTCGGCTCTGAGCTCTCAGCTGATCCATTTCCTTGTTTTTGCACGGGGGGAGAGATTTGAAGCATTCCATTGAAAAATAAACACATTTCCACAGAAAATAAAATTAAACCACTGCTGTTCAAAGGTCCAGAGGCTCAGATAAAGGACTTCCGAGCCTAGAAACACTCGGATGTGCCTCCAGGCAAATAAAAAAACGCATTTCGCATTGCCTAGCGCATTCGCAGTCCAAACTCTCTGGGCGTGATTTACAGAGACGCTGAGTACAGACAGACGGGGGTGGAACTGCATTTGCATTTCTTTTTTCGATCTGACGTCAATAAGGTGCCTTGTTCAAAATCGCCCGTTTGAGCTCCGATTTTTTGTAATGCAGAAAAGGATCGCAAATGCTCAGTTTAGACATTTCACAACTTTTAACCATGGGGGGGGGCTAAACAGGGTAGGGGAGCTCACATTAACGTTCAAAAACCTCAGAAAGTGAAAATTTCATGCCATTTAATAGACCTCTATATGGGCACCATTAGTTGCACGAAACACATCAAGACGGTACTCAATTGTAGATAGTCTCATTAATGGTGGCAATGGCTTCACAAATCCTTTGCTTCAAGTCAGCAATGTCCCGTACCTTTGTTTGATACACGATATCCTTTACATAACCCCATAAAAAGAAGTCCAAAGGAGTGATATCAGGTGAACGCGGTGGCCAATCCATCGGTCTGGAAATGTTTGATTGAGGAAGTACGAACATGCAGTCCCCAATGTGGTGGTGCACCGTCTTGCTGGAAAACGATGGTTGGTTGTAAGTCAATCAGCTGTGGTGCCACATATTCAGCTGGTTAGCTTAACTGGTAAGTCACCGACTTTCTCTGGTGGGATGTGGGTTCAAATCCCCCCCCCTGGCAATGAGCTAGCCAGTGTGGGTCCTTGGGCAAGACCCTTCACGGTACTGCCCCCCGGGTGCCGAAAGATGGCTGCTCACTGCTCCTGAAAAAGGATGGGTCAAATGCAGAAGTCAAATTTTGCCTGTGTGAGACCAACTAAAGACTTAAATCTTAAAAAAAATATTCGGTCAGAAGGTCGAGGTAAACATCTGCAGATATTGTTGCCTCGTGGAAGAAAAATGGACCAATTATTCAAAAAATTTTATGTGAATAAAAACTTTAATAAACACTGATTAAAATAAAACAAATCTGGTTAAGATATCTCATCAACTGCCTTTTCAATATTTTTTTTAAATTCTAAAGGGACTTTATGAACACCCTGTATAATCATAAGATAAGCCTTTATTGTCTCTCTTGGGAGAAATTTGTTCTCTGCATTTAACCCATCCTGTTATTAGGAGCAGTGGGCAGCACATTACTGCGCCCAGGGACCATCTCCATGATTTTCTTGCTTCGGTTTGGTCAGGACCTCAGCTGGAGAATCCTCCCACAGGTGGCTCACGTCACAACAGGCCTTGATATATCATCTGCCATGGGTGGGGGTTAAGTGTTTTGCCCAAGGACACAACAGCAGCGCTCATCTGTGGGAGCTGGGATCATAAGCGGTCCACCCGTCAAGAGCGGGATTCGAACCGCCAACCCCTGGATCACCAGCCATCACCACCATCTACCAACTGAGCTACTGCCGCCCAGAATACAAGAGAATTCATGCTACAAGATGTATTTAATTAGAGCTTAATCAGACACTTTGGAACATTTCATATGGATCAGGGCCTGTTTACGCTGAGGGGTAAAAACGACAAAATATTTTATCGGAAGTGCCTTTCGTTTAGACGGTGACGTGTTTTGGGGGCGTAAAAACACCAAAAACTGAAATCGCCCTGTAAAGTGAAAAACTTGAATACGCTCCGCCATAGCGTTTTCATCTACACTGCCCAAGACGCAAAACTCTGGTCAAATCTGCTGACGTTGCGTACACGTTTACGTCACATCGGTCCATGTATCAGTGTACTTTGTTTGGCAGGACTCCCTTGTTGCGCTTTCGTTGCTTTGTAGTTGCTTTGCTCTGGCCACTCAGAGGACTAGTCACTGGTACACTTTCATTTATAAGGCAATATTGGGGCCACTGCCTTCGTACATTTGCACCCTAATTGCTGTGAGAAATGCTGAATCGTATTCTCTTCGTTCACAAGACTATTTGTTGCTTTCTGCTCCTTATGCTCGTACAGAACTGGGTAAAAAGGCATTTGTTTACTCTGCACCATTTGCATGGAATATGCTACAGAAAGACTGGAAACTAACTGATTTAATTTCCTTGAGCACTTTCCAAACTGAGAGCTTTTGAGACCAATTCCACAATCTGCACTTGTTTTTGTATAATGTTTTTAAACTTTTATGTCTTATCTGTGTAAATATGTAACTGTGTTTTTGTGTTTGCTGCTGCCTCTTGGCCAGGACTCCGTTGAAAAAGAGGTTCTTAATCTCAATGGGACATTTCCTGGTTAAATAAAGGTCAATAAATAAATTGTAGTCTAATGTGGTCTGAAGCAATAGTTGAACTTCTTCATAAGATAAGATAATCCTTTATTTGCCCCACAATGGGGAAATTGCAGAGTCACAACGCAAGTTTCAGAGACAGTTGGAAAAAAGAGCACTAAGAACTAAAAAACACAACAGTGTAAGGTTAAAAGGCACAGGAACGCTGCACAATAAATGTCTTTGATTTTGAGCAGTGAACAAACAAACAGCAGTTAAAGTGATGTCCAGTTCAGTAATATATAATGTCACTACAATAAAGTGACTCAGATGATTGTGAACAGTGCAGCGATGGACAGTGGTGCTTAAATAAATAAGTAGCAGGTAAAGTGACTTTAAATAATATTGCACATTGTTATTATTACTATGGAGATGACACATGGTTGCTATGGAGATGAACATGACTAGCATTGATCATTGTACAGTCTGACAGCAGCAGGAAGGAAAGATCTGCGAAATCTTTCTTTAACACAGCGAGGGTGAATCAGTCTGTGTCATCTGACCACACACATTTTTTTTGCTACCGGTAGCCATGTTTTGTTTTGCTTTTCGCGGCGCAGATGAGAAGAAGAAGATGTAGAATGCTTTGGATTTACAGCAAAAGCTCTGCCAAAATATTCACAAATGTAAGTTCTTGTATAAAGACCTGGTCTGGTCTGAATACAGAGACGAGTTTGAATGAATAATCAAATGGCACTTTTTTGTATCAGTGTTTCTTTCAACTGAGCTGATAAGGAAGCTAATTAATAATTTAAGTTGTGGTTTGGAAGAGAGGGGTGGGATTTAATACGTTTTCTTCTGCCCACTCCTTTTCGAGCAAAAAAACCCCCAAAACAAATGTATTTGACTGTATATTGGTGACCTGTATTTATTTCCTTGTGTTGACCTGCTCAAAATGAATAAATAAATTAAATGAATAAAATGAAGGAAGATTCTATGCATGTGCGCGGACATAGTGATAATGTATCACAGCGCCACCTAGTTGCCTGGCATGCATACCCAATCGAATTCCACGCACTTTTGCGTCACCGTATGCACGCAGATTTCCTCTCGAAAACGCTTCTTTAAACGCGGAATAAAAAGTGAAGACGCAACGCCATTTTAGCGCCTTTTGTTTAGACGTCATCATATAAACGTAGCCTCAATGTCATCTTCATAAACAGAAGCAGGTGGTGGACCCAAAAACTTGTGGAAACTAGAGGTGAACGTCTTAACGAAGTGATCTACAGCTCAAAAGATCAAATGATAAACATCCATCCATCCATTTTCTTCCACTTATCTGGGGCTGGGTCGCGGGGGCAACAGTCTAAACAGGGACTCCCAGATTTCCTTCACCCCGGACACTTCCTCCAGCTCCTCCGGGGGGACCCCAAGACGTTCCCAGGCAAAACACATAGTCCCTCCAGCATGTCCTGGGTCTTCCCCGGGGCCTCCTCCCGGTGGGACATGCCCGGAACACCTCCTGATGGAGGCGTCCAGGAGGCATCCGGAACAGATGCCCGAGCCACCTCAGCGGCTCTACTCCGAGCCCCTCCCGTGTGACTGAGCTCCTCACCCTATCTCTAAGGGAGCGCCCAGCCACTCTGCGGAGGAAACTCATTTCGGCCGCTTGTATCTGCGATTTCGTCCTTTCGGTCATTACCCAGAGCTCATGACCATAGGTGAGGGTATCATTCGGTGCATGTTGGACTCTGCCAGGGCTGCCCTTTGTCACTGGTTCTGTTCATTATATTTATGGACAGAATTTCTAGGCGCAGTCAGTAGCCGGAGGGGATCCGGTTTGGGAACCACAGGATCTCATCTCTGCTGTGTGCAGATGATGTTGTCCTGATGGCTTCATCGAACCGGGACCTCCAATGTGCACTGGGGCGGTTTGCAGCCGAGTGTGAAGCGGCTGGGATGAGGATCAGCTCTTCCAAATCTGAGGCCATGGTTCTCGACCAGAAAAAGGTGGCGCCCTCTCCAGGTGGGTGGGGAGTCCTTGTCTCAGGTGGAGGAGTTCAAATATCTCGGGGTCTTGTTCACGTGATACTGAATGATAAACAACGCAGCAATTATAGTGTTTTTTGGAGCTCAATGTGGACCCACAAAGCTCTGTTTTTCACAACTGGACCAACCTCACATGAGTTTAATATCCAGATTTGCAGCATCTTTTAATATTTAAAGACAATTATTTTTACTGATTGGCTGAATGAAACATTGGAAGGTGAAAACTATTCATGCAAATAATTAGTGCAAATAATAAGACTGACCCCCAGACCTTTGGGACGCAGAAGGAATGAGCGTTCATGTTGTGTCATGTCTGTCCATTAACATGCTCCGTCTCAAATGACAAACAAACTAATAAATATCTATTAAAAACAATACAGCGAGATATCAGTTTGGATTTCCCAGAAAAGAGAGCGCGCACATGCACACAAGTACAAATACACACAAACACACACACACATGTTCAGTGTGCAGCCGACGCAGGTTTAAAATAGATTTTCCATTATTTAGTTCTGGGAAGTCCACTCAGGCACTCAGCCCAGTTATTCACATCTGTGCAGAGAGGAATTGGCAGAGAGACTTATAATAAGAAATGTAATGTAGCGTAAGGATTTCTCTGTCGTTGTAAATTGTAATTGTAACTGGAGGTCGCCGTGTTCACACCTGGTCTGGGTGTATACTGTATACTGTTGTTGTGTCTTTGGGTAAGACACTTAACACACAATACCCACTCCAGTGTAGTGTGACGCTGACAAACGGCCGAGCGCTGCTATGGCCACGCTGGTTTAACAAAGGGATCAGGTTAAAACAGTTTAAACACCTCCAATCTCAGGAATTAGAGTGTCTGGAAGATTAGAATCAGCAAACGGACAATGCTCCAAAATATGTCCTTATGCAAAAAAGTGATAAGAATGAAGAGAATATTGATCAGCTGGTCCAGACTGGGAGGGGTGATACTGGGTTAAACTAATATACAATGTGGATATGCTTTTTAGTCTGAGGAAGTGTTGCCCATCAGACTGTCAAAGGAACTGCAAAAGATACAAATATGTCTCATAATATTATATCAGTATTCAGTATTCAAGTACAGTGGTACCTCACCTTACGAAATTAATTCGTTCCAGAAGTGGTTTCGTAACGTGAAAAATTCGTAAGTTGAGTAGCTATTTCAATGGAAAAAGCCTGATTCATTCCAAGGCCCCCGATTTTTTTTAAATAGTGTAACTTTTTTATAGTGTAACATTGTGTTCTGTGTTTCTCACATTTGTCTCTCGTTTAAACACTCAAACTTTCATAGATTTTCAACAAAATGTATTAACAGTGAAGTGTGGGGGGAAGCGGGAGGGGGGAGAAGACTGCGCTCTGACACGTGTGATAGTGCAGCATGACCCAGCGCGGAGCTGATAGCAGGTCTAGACCAAGGTCTAAACCTGGACTGGACCAGGACTAAACCAGGACTAAACCTGGACTAAACCAGGACTAAACCAGGACTAGACCAGGTGGATTAAAGCAGCGAGGAGGGGACTGCACGCAGTCTGAGCGCATGAACGCATGAACGAGACCCATGCAAGAGCCGCGCTCCTCCTGGTTTAGTCCAGGTAGCTCCTCTAGACCTCCTCTAGACCTGGTCAGGTCTAGAGGAGGTCTAGACCACCGTGGCTCTTGCATGGGTCTCGTTCATTTCGCGTTTCGTAACTTGAATTTTCTTTCATATCTAGAGACCAAAATTTACCGTGAAGGCGTTTCGTAACTTGAAATTTTCATTTGTTGGGTCATTCATAAGGTGAGGAACCACTGTATTTATTGTCATTGCACAAGAAAGAGCAACAGAACAAAGTGTGATTGGAGCATCCACATATGTAGTTGTAAAGTGCGAAATAGTAAAGTGCAAACCCAGTGAAATAAATACCCCTCAATAACCCCTCAATAACCCCAGTGTAAACATTTGTAAACATTTGACATCAGTACAGCAGTATTGGCAGCAGTATCAGGGCATGTCATTAATATTATCATTAAAGTGCATTAAAGAGCAGGGCCATTCAGATACATGAGAACAGTGACATTATGCAGCAATGCAAAAACCAGTTCAGAACTATTGATTGGTGAGTGTGGTTATTGTCCATGGGAGGGGGGTAGAAAGGGGTGGGGGCTGTGTTCAGTAGCCTCACAGCTTGTGGGTACAGGCTGTTGGCCAGTCTTTGTGTTCTGGCCTTTATGGCCCTGTACCTTCTCCCTGAGGGCAGCAGGTGGTGAGCAGGGTGGTGCTTATAGTCTCATAGTCTTATTTAAAATATACCATCATAATTACTAATTAATCTTTTTTTTTTTTTTTTTCCTGACCATGACATGGTACTTCTTGATGCTTTTATATGGCTCCTTAATGGTTCCCTAATACTGTAAATGAATCCTTCTTCAAAATCAACACAGAAACAGATAAGATGAGAAAGAGTCATAAATATCTCTCTCAAACTCTTTATTCTGGGCGTTGTTGCTTGAATGCAAATGAGGAGAAAAGAGCTGGCCTATAGTAGAGGGTGGGGGCGTGGCCAAACTCTCCGCTCTCGCTCTGAGCTCTCAGCTGATCCATTTCCGTGTTTTTGCACGGGGGGAGAGATTTGAAGCGTTCCATTGAAAAATAAACACATTTCCACAGAAAATAAAATTAAACCACTGCTGTTCAAAGGTCCAGAGGCTCAGATAAAGGACTTCCGAGCCTAAAAACACTCGGACGTGCCTCCAGAGAGCGTAAAACATATGGATATCCAATTGTCCATGCGTGCAAGTTGTAAGAGTAAATGAAAGTCTTACCACATACTGGCGTTAAAAAGGCCGCATTTTAAAGGTGGAGAAACCTCCAGCGCCGGGGCAGCTCGAGTTAGCTGCTTCAGGTTCCCGAGGCTAAACTCCTTCACAAGGGCCTCGACGCCAATAGGCAAGTTAAAATCACCAACAATTAAAAACGGTCATCTCCGTAGTCCATGTTCGCCACAGAAGGATCAGCGACGAAATCCCAGAGGAGCCAGGCTCTGTTATCTGGAGGCGAAACGATAGATCACATGGCAGGCTCTCAGATCCGTCGGGATTCTTTGCCTGTAGTGTAGAGCTCAGCTTAGTTCAAATGAAAAAGCGCTAGCACAGCTTTCAGCTTGACGAGCCGCCCGCTGCGCACCCCGCGGCGTCGGCGTCTTCTGGAAGGGAGTGAACGGGATCCTGCGCAGAAACTCGGGCACATCTGCCAGGTAATGCGGGGCTTTACAGAGACGCTGAGTACAGACAGACGGGGGTGGAACTGCATTTGCATTTCTTTTTTCGATCTGACGTCAATAAGGTGCCTTGTTCAAAATCGCCCGTTTGAACAAGGCACCTTATTGACGTCAGATCAAAAAAAGAAATGCAAATGCAGTTCCACCCCCGTCTGTCTGTACTCAGCGTCTCTGTAAATCACGCCCAGAGAGTTTGGACTGCGAATGCGCTAGGCAATGCGAAATGCGTTTTTTTATTTGCCTGGAGGCACGTCCGAGTGTTTCTAGGCTCGGAAGTCCTTTATCTGAGCCTCTGGACCTTTGAACAGCAGTGGTTTGATTTTATTTTCTGTGGAAATGTGTTTATTTTTCAATGGAATGCTTCCCATCTCTCCCTCTGTGCAAAAACACGGAAATGGATCAGCTGAGAGCGAGAGCGGAGAGTTTGGCCACGCCCCCACCCTCTACTATAGGCCAGCTCTTTCCTCCTCATTTGCATTCAAGCAACAGCGCCCATAATGGCCTGTTCAGAGAGAGAAAAAATACTTTTCTCATCTTATCTCTGTTTCTCATGCACTGAGTGTTGATTTTGAAGAAGGATTCATTTACAGTATTAGGGAACCATTAAGGAGCCATACAAAAACCTCAGAAAGTGAAAATTTCATGCCATGGGACCTTTAATAATAATGCCTTCCACTTCCACTTTACATTTGTTATGTGGCTGCTAAAGACGCTCAAAGCACCACACTGTGGTCATGTCTCTTTCATGCCAAAGGAACGAGTCTGCCAGTCTGCTCCATCCACTCCATCCACACATAAACCACATTCATGAGGAAACATGGGTGAAGTGTCTTGCCTGAGGACACAGTGACAGAACTTGGTGTAAGCTGGAATTTTTCCTCTGACTTTTGAGTTGGGAGACGACTGCTGTAACTGCTGAGCCACTGCCAGAGGTCAGAATGTGACTAGTCAGAGATGAACGTTTCGATTACACTGGTCGACAAGCAAAATGCTTCCACAACAAAAGTAGTGAAATGCTTCTTGGTTTAGGTCACTAATAAAGAAAAAGTAAGTCTGAAGTGCTGATTGGATATAGTTTCCAAGATATAGTATTGGGTCAAAATAGGAAATTATACAAATTTATGCAAAATAAGACAAAAACGGTAGTTTATCAGAAGGTACAGTGTGTCTACAAGCACCAGTTCTATCTGAAAGTCTGTCTGCACATTCACATACATTCACTTTAATATGTCTACAGTTTTAACATCAAATATTTTTGGATTTCACATAAGAGAGACGCCTCCAAACTGTGTGCACCTGATGTCTTAAGATATTTCTTATTTATTTCTTGATGGATAAAGAAGTGCAAGTTAAATATTTTCAAAATATAAATATTATTTTTTAAAGGGACAGTGTGTAAGATTTTTACCCGTTAATTACTGAAATTGAAGATGCCCATTCAAAAATACATTGTTTTCCAAGCCTTTTCACTTCCATCATGAAATCAAAGTATTCTTTTGGACTTAGATATAGTCACATAAAAGGGGGATCTTCCCCATGCAGAGGCAGCCATTTTGAATACGAGAGCCGCAGAAGGACATTTGGGCTCCGCCTTCGGCAAGGCTCGTGGTTTTGGGTAAACAACACAAGCATGCTGCCGGATCAGACGTCGTAATGGATCTAACACGTGTTTTGGACTAAATTGTTTTACTCGCTTTTATTCGCTGGATCCTTACGGACAAATTGAGAGCAAGTTTATGGTGAAATACAGAGTTTGACCTGTGGAAAGCATTCTAAGGTAAGCTAACCTCGTTTTGTGCTTTTCCGTATAAAAGCCCCATGTGCTCGGGGAGTGATTGTTGTGCAGGGAAATGCATAGTCAAAAAGAGGAGACTGTAAGGTTTCATTTGATGTGTAGAGTGTCATGGTACATGATCGGGAATGTGTGTTTTCATGAGAAAAGAAAAAAAAGTGAACGGGACCACGTTTTATTTATACAGTAGCGGCGCGCGGCTCGTGTGCGCGCCCGGGTGACCCTCGAGGTCTGCCGTAGCTAAAACAGAAAGTGCAATAGCACCATCCACCTATGCGCCACGAATCCTACACACTGGGGCTTTAAGCAAAAATGCCTAAATCTCTTGTATAAACAGATGCAATTTTGATGTAAAACTGTATCATTAAATATCATTGAATACATTAGCTAACCAGCACAGTTATCAATTAATTTTCAGTTCATCTTATCAATATAAATGAGATTTTGCCACTTTTATCTCAGAAGCAGATCGAGTGTTAGTCGGTAGAAGTCAGTAGATTATTTCTCTTGTACTTTAAGACTTTCTAAAAACATCATGAGCCACAGACTGAAACATGGTGTCTGAGGCTTTATGAATACAGTGCATTATTGATGAAAATCAGAAAGTAGATCTAAAGCAGATCCTTGTGTACGTTCTGTATTCTACTAAAAGTAACAATACATACTCAACAATGTTCTAAAAAGAATCTTTGTCGAGTGATCTCAACAGACAACTGACAGAACACAAGCTCCACTTCACAAAATCCCACATTTTAAGACATTTCTGGGAGCCCAAACATATGTCCCTGTTACACAAAAGACGCAGGTCATGTAACATGGCAGTAGATCCTGATTGGTGGAGGGCGCACCTGTAACCACGGCGATCCAGCAGAGAGGGTGATACAGGCCGGAGCCGGGGCAGGACGGAGACAGAGACAGAGGCTTTAGGTCAGAGAGGACGCAGACATGGCCGCCCCACAGAAAGGAGACCTGTCTGCAGCCGAGCGGAAGATGCTGCAGGTCATCGCCGCCGGTAAGTTTAATATATCACACTAAAAGAATTACCGTACTTTTCGGGCTATAAGTCACTACTTTTTTCCCTCACACTTCGGACCCTGCGGCTTATAGTCAGGTGCGGCTTATGTATGGATTAATTCTTTATCGAGACTTTATCAAATAATAATAAGTGAGGAGAGTTCAGGAATGAATGAAGCCTTGTTTTAGCCACCTAAAATCTCCTACAGGTATCAACAGTTCAGATTGAGTTCAGGGGGTTTACCCTTAAAGTTAAACTTGAAACTTTATTTTAAGGCTTCCAGAGGCTACAGGCCATTTTACAGTTGTTTTACTGCCGTGTTAAAGCATGTACTGGTATTTATGTTAATTAAAATGTAAAAAAAACCTTTTGTGTACCATTTTTCTGTGTAAATATCTCAAGTTACAATGTGGACACCTGCGGCTTATAGTCAGGTGCGCTCTATAGTACAAAAAGTAAGGTAAATGTAATAAAGACTACTGAGATAATTGTTCATATTGACCCAAGTTTAAGATTAAGCATAGAGATGTAAAAACAGGCCTAAATAATGAAAGAAACAGCCAAATTCTGATGGATGCTGAATCATGTATAGCATCAATCAATAGTGTTGTAATAATACGAACATTTCAAACTCGATTTCAATACTAAGGAACAGACTCGATACTCTATACTGATTCTGATAGCGCGATAATAACAAAAATGCTCTTTATTTAGAGAATAGAAGGTAATTTTCAACATTTAATCGTAGTATTTTCATGTCTGCGCTCTTACACTTGTTCTGATTCAGCTCAAAATCATTCAGGAAAGCTCCATTTCTGTCCTGTCAATGGGACTTTTTTAGTTTCACTACCTGCTCAAATGAGTATCTAGTTCACTCATTTCAGCCAATAACGTCCTTCAAAAAAAAAAAAATGACATAAATAGATGAACAATCGATCAAAGTTGGACACTTTATATTAAGTCATGTTTGCACTACTGTTCTGATGCTGCTCCTCCTTTAGTTATTATTATTTAGTGTCTATATTCTAGTTATTATTATTATTTTGTGTTTTTATGTTCGCACCGTATCACCAAGACAAGTTCCTAGTTTTGTGAATTGTGTTCACTTGACAATGGCAATAAAAGTCTTTCTGATTCCGATTCTGACTGAACGTTCCTGGTTTGAAAACGTAAAACTACTGTACATAATAAAGGCTCTTCTCCCTATATTACGCGACACATTTTATATTTTGACAAGGCAAATTTTTCAAATCGATGAGAAATGCTCAGAAATGTGCTTATACGTGTTTAATATATAGTAAAACATGTGAGACGTTTAATCTTGTGTATCTTCTACCTTGTTAGTTTAGTCATTTGTTTAATCTGTATGAGATACGTTTCACTGGTTAATCAATATTTGGTTGGAATAGTGTTTTCAGTTTTATTTGCAACAAATGCCACAAGCTGTATGTAAAAAAATACTGGACTTATTATAACTTGATCAGCTATTGACAAGTTTATTTTGCTTTGGGTCATTTAATTCTGTTATTTTCATTCATAAGTCTATCTGTCTGTCGGTTTGTAACACGGGAAACATAACCCGAGTTCTCTGATACTGTCGTGTGCAGGTGACGTACAGGAGGCGGCGCAGCTGTTGGCGAGCAACGAAGTCAGAATCAACTGTTTAGACGAGGTACTGTCCATATCAGATCTGAATCAACACTTATTTTTCCATTCTTAGAAATGAGTTAACGGCTATGGCAACAGCTCCAATTTCCAACGCAGTTTGAGAAGTAAATGTTTTCAGATTCGAGATATAGTTTTGATGCAAGCAAACATCAATCCAACCATTTTCTTCCTCTTATCCGGGGCTGGGTCGCGGGGGCAAAAGCCTAAGCAGGGACTCCCAGACTTCCTTCACCCTGGACACTTCCTCCAGCTCCTCCGGGGGGGACCCCAAAGTGTTCCCAGGCCAGCCGAGACACATAGGCTACGTTCAGACTGCACCCAAATCCGATTTTTTCGCCCCTATGCGACCTGTATCTGATCTTCTAACGACAGTCGACAACGACACAAATGTGACCCAGGCCACTTGGATATGTGGTCCTAAAACCGATACATATCCGATCTTTTGACATGCGACTTCAGTCTGAACGGCCATGTCACATTCATCCGACCTGCCCGTGTTTCCTCCAGCGAGAGTGGTACAAGTAGGCGCTCACAAATGTACACAAACGTTCTTCTCATCATGCGAAAATAGTATATAAACGCCGTATCAGTGAAGCGGCGAAGCACGTAGCAATCCCACCGGTCTTGTCTGCGACTCCGCACCAACACGTTCATTTCTACGGACGTTGCTGCCACTGCCCCACAAAACACCGTGGCCAAAAACCTTGTCCTTCACTTTCTCTGTCTCCTCCTTAAAACAAATAAGCTGTACATGTTCTGGCTCCGGTACGACAGCAACTTTAGGCTACTTCCGTAAACATTGAGCACTTTCGCTGCATGTGACGTCATCGTGTCCTCCAATGCGCATGCGGGACACTTTTGGGGTGTTTAACGTTCACACTGGAGATCGAATACAAGTCGTATTTAACTGGAAATGTGAACGGGCTCGCAAAAAAAATTGGATTTCACAAAAAAATCGGAAGTGAGCATTAAGCCCTGCAGTGTGAACGTAGCCATAGTCCCTCCAGCCTGTCCTGGGTCTTCCTCCTCCTGGTGGGACATGCCCGGAACACCCACCCGAGGGAGACGTCCTGGAGGCATCCGGAACAGATGCCCGAGCCACCTCAGCTGGCTCCTCTTGACGTGGAGGAGCAGCGGCTCTACTCCGAGCTCCTTCTGTGTGACTGAGCTCCTCACCCTATGACAAACAAACAAACAAACAAAAAGGGCTTTACAGAACATTATTCATTCACTCAATACTCAGTGGAGGTGAGACACTATTTTATCTATTTAGCTTTTTACAAATCCACTGCTGCCCCGGGGTCGACTGATGGAGGCGAGGCTGCCAATCTGCGCCATCTGACCCTCCAACCATCTAACCACCAACACTCACGCGCACCCCACCCCACTCATACTTATTCATGATTAAAAAGAATTACAGTTGTTTTCAGTAAAAGCTACATTTGATTTGAGCGCGTTTACCTTGTATCTGCGCGCATAGTCAGATCATGTTTGTGGAAGTTAAAAATCGTGCATACAGTTCCTTTAAACCTAATAATAATCCAGTAGAACGTAATGATCTGATGTGTTGGGACGTTTGTTCACGTGGAGAGAGCGTGGCTGGTGTGTGCAGCATCTGTTCTCCTGCGGGACAGATGGAGCAGACTCTTGAGTGGTCCACGCCGTCCTTGAAGGTGTTTGATAATAACAGGAGCGCTAAATGTAGCCCACAGCCCTCCTCCCTGTCACTGTCAGGTGTTATCCGTCAGCATACCCCCCCCACACGCACACATGCACACAAACATGACGCTAACATACTTTAAACCTGTATAAATATAAATATAATATAAATATAATATAATAATATATATAAATATTATAAGATTCTGTTTTTTCCTTGTATTTATTTATTTATGTACTTACTTTTTATTCTTTATTTCTCTTTTTCCCCTATATCTGTTTATTTCATTTACTCTGTCTGTATTAATTTATTATTATTATTATTATTATTATTATTATTATTATTATTATTATTATTATTATTATTATTATTATCTTATTTATTTTGTTTTATTATTTTTCACCTATATTTTTATTTTATTTACCTGTACTCTATCTGTATTAAATAATAATAATAATAATAATAATAATAATAATAATAATAATAATAATAATAATAATAATTATTATTATTATTAGTATTATTAATATTATTATCTTATTTATTTAGTTTTATTATTTTTCCTTATATCTTTATTTTATTTACCTGTACTCTATCTGTATTAAATTATTAATATTATTATTATTTACTTATTGGCTTAAAGGAAAAGTAACGTTTTTTTTACAATCTGAGCCTTCTTTCGGCAATAAAACAAGTAGTTTTACTCACCCATAGCAGTTTGGTGTCAATTGGAGCAGTATCGCAGAACTTATGTTGAGCCGTTCTGTTCTGCTAATGATCCCGTATCCGTTAGCGTGAGTGCTCGGGGCACTGATTTGCGGTGTCCAAATAACACAAACTTTAGCACTTTTCAAATCACAGAAGATCGCTGTGTCAGGGTAGACTTTTAGTGGATTCCAAAACGGCCTGAAACCCGATATCGCAACAGAAAAGTAAAGTTCAGAGCGGTGTTAGCTTCTTTCAGACTAGCGGTGTTTACAAAACAGCTGAGTTCACGCATGCGCACTGTCCTCTCTGATGACGTCATTAAATGAAACTATAGCTGCATATCGGGTTTCAGGCCGTTTTGGAATCCACTAAAAGTCTACCCTGACACAGCGATCTTCTGTGATTTGAAAAGTGCTAAAGTTTGTGTTATTTGGAGAGCGCAAAGTAATGCCCCGAGCACTCACGCTAACGGATACGGGATCATTAGTAGAACAGAACGGCTCAACATAAGTTCTGTGATACTGCTCCAATTGACACCAAACTGCTATGGGTGAGTAAAACTACTTGTTTTATTGCCGAAAGAAGGCTCAGATTGTAAAAAAAAAATGTTACTTTTCCTTTAAGGGGAGGGGAAATGGTCACATTACACTATTAATTGCTTTTCTTTTTCAGTGATATTTGCTTTATGTGCACACAAAAGTAATAATAATAAACTCTAAAATACTTTAAACCTGTGTCATGTAACTTACAATGACCTGTCATGATAAATACAATATCGACTTAAATAAATGAAGGATAAGTCACTGGGGGCTATTTTTTTATCTTTGCACAAGTAGGAATCTGTTGTTTTTTAGATATTTGGTATCACTTGAGAAGTTTTATGTACAGTTTAAAGACAGTGACTGAAATAAATTAAAAGTAAAAGCTTCAGATATGGCAGAACACATTGCATCTTTCAGCTTTTATTTATTAAATGAAAAATAAAATAGCGTACAGAGAACAAGAATAATATCCAGGCAAAAATTATTACGATTTTAATAATAATGTTTTGTTGATTTTGGCCACTATATTTGTTATTCCGCTGAATAAATCCAGACTAAACTTGTAAAAAGACTTTTTAAATCTTGGCTAAAAATGGTGAGACATTCAGCTAATTCTTTACTTTGACACCTTGGTACTTTTAATTCTTCATGTGCGATATTGTAAGGATTTTTCATCATTCAAGAAATAATATTTTGTTTTTAATGAATAAGTCGTTTAGCAACCGTCCTAATTTCCCATTACTCAAAAGTAAAATCCACAAAATGTTGAGCCTGAATGTTTATTTTAGTGACAAGTTTTATTATCCTGCTATATTTATGTGTATCTGTATATAGCTTGCACACTGATTAGTTTTTTTTTTTTTTTTTAATTTCTCATTCTGAAAATCCGTGGAGTTCAGTTGCTGTGTCCCTGTCATCTGTCCCAGTGTAGTTGCAGTGTGGATTGTGTAGGAAACTTCTGCTGATTTCCCTTGACTCTGGTCCCACAGAACGGTATGACTCCTCTGATGCACGCGGCGTACAAAGGGAAGGCCGATATGTGCCGCCTGCTGCTGCAGCACGGGGCCGACGTCAACTGTAACCAGCACGAGCACGGATACACAGCGCTCATGTTCGCTGGGCTCTCAGGTTATAAGAAATAAAGAAAACAATAGTAATGCATTCAATTTATATAGCGTTTTTTTGGACAGTCAGAATCGCTTTACAGATGTTTTCTATTACTAATCTAAAACTTCGTCCACAGGGAAGACCGACATCACCTCCATGATGCTGGATGCAGGAGCAGAAATCGACCTGGTCAACTCTGTGGGTCGGACTGCAGCACAAATGGCCGCTTTTGTAGGTGAGAAGGATTTAGTGTTGTGAAGAAAAGACTGTTTCAGTGAAATTTTACTATAAAGATGAAGGACCTATCATTAGTGGGACTACATACCTAAACTCGCCCTCTCCGGGTGGGGAGTCCTTGCCTCAAGTGGAGGAGTTCAAGTATCTCGGGGTCTTGTTCACGAGTGAGGGGAGGATGGAGGGTGAGATTGACAAATACGGATCGGTGCAGTGTCGGCAGTGATGCGGTCGCTGTACCGGACTGTTGTGGTGAAGTGGGAGCTGAGCCGAAAAGCGAAGCTCTCGATTTACCGTCGATCTACGTTCCTCCCCTCACCTATGGTCATGAGCTCTGGGTAATGACTGAAAGGACGAGATCGCGGATACAAGCGGCCGAAATGAGTTTCCTCCACAGAGTGGCTGGACGCTCCCTTAGAGATAGGGTGAGGAGCTCAGTCACACGGGAGGGCTCGGAGTAGAGCTACTGCTCCTCCACGTCGAGAGGAGCCAGCTGAGGAGGCTCGGGCATCTGTTCCGGACGCCTCCTGGACGCCTCCCTCGGGAGGTGTTCTGGGCACGTCCCACCGGGAGGAGGCCCCGGGGAAGACCCAGGTCACGCTGGAGGGACTATGTCTCCCGGCTGGCCTGGGAATGCCTTGGGGTCCCCCCGGAGGAGCTGGAGGAAGTGTCTGGGGTGAAGGAAGTCTGGGAGTCCCTGCTTAGACTGTTGCCCCTGCAACCCAGCCCCGGATAAGCGGAAGAAAATGGATGGATGGATACATAAACTCAGCCCACAACTGCATTTCCAATAGTGCATGACTTTCCACCTTAAGATCACAAAAAAGTAAAGAAAAAATGAGCTGTCTTGGTCCAAAAACTCTGGTGTCAACACAAAACACAAACTTCCACTAAAATCCGCTCACTCCTCGTCTCTCGGAGCACAGGGGCCTCCTGTGTCTGATGCCCAAAGTTCAGAGTTTCTGGATCGGTTCACTCATTTTAAAGTACTTAGAGATTACAAACTTAACGTGGAAAGTCACATATGACACATTTTTGTACATACACACACTTCATGAATAAGAGGACTGGACAGTACCTGGAGGACTAAAGAAGAGTCGATTTAGTGTTTAGCTCCATTTTAACAGTTTCTATTCACTTTTAGTATCAACTTTTTCTAATCTATTATCAGGGCGCTTTAGATCAATAAACAAACACAAATATATGACATGTCTCTGTAAATAAAGACTGTAAAGAAGCATTTACTACAACTACTACTACTACGAGTGTGAGTGTGAGTGTGAGTGTAACCCCCCTGTGCGCTCCAGGTCAGCACGACTGTGTGACCGTCATCAACAACTTCTTCTCGCGGGCACGTCTGGAGTATTACACCAGGCCCCACGGGGTGGACACTGAGCCCATGCTGCCCCCCCGACTGGCAGAGCCTCTGCACAAGATCATCATGACCACCAACCTCAACCCCGTCAAGGTACGACCAAACTGCAGCCACACCACAGAGGGCGCTGTGCTGCAAATGGGGTTGTGGTTATCGGTTCAAGAAAAATAAAATTAATTTCATTTGTATCAGATTAGAGAATCATATGTGACCGACCGCAGCAAAACAGGACTCAAGTCATCCCAGGGGCATTTTCAGTTATTCAAGATTCTGAAAGTGTAGATTCTAAGCTTTCCAATGATGCCTTACACATGGACATCTGACAACATTTGAAGAAGTTGTGGCCATTTGAAAGCAGCACATTGGTTTATGCTGAGCGGAGAAATCAGCTCGTTAAGTGCCTCATTTGCATGACATTAAGCTAAGCCCTCCCCCATCACTGACATGACTGTGGTGTGGAGTTTCAGGGCAGGTTTAGTCCTGGTTTAGTCCTGGTTTAGTCCTGGTTTAGTCCTGTTTTAGTCCTGGTTTAGTCCTAGTTTAGTCCAGGCGTTTTGTGTTACCTTTTTTGTATGAAAAGCGCTTTATAAATAATGTTTGATTAATTAGTTTGGTCCTGGTTTATTGCCGGCTTAGCCCTGGTTTAGTCCTGGTTTAGTCTTGTTTGAGTCCTGTTTTAGTCCTGTTTTAGTCCTGGTTTAGTCCTGGTTTAGCCCTGGTTTAGTCCTGTTTTAGTCCTGGTTTAGTCCTGTTTTAGTCCTGGTTTAGTCCTAGTTTAGTCCTGGTTTAGTCCTGTTTTAGTCCTGTTTTAGTCCCAGTTTAGTCCTGTTTTAGTCCTGGTTTAATCCTGGTTTAGTCCTGTTTTAGTCCCGGTTTAGTCCTGGTTTAGTCCTAGTTTAGTCCTGGTTTAGTCCTGTTTTAGTCCTGTTTTAGTCCCAGTTTAGTCCTGTTTTAGTCCTGGTTTAATCCTGTTTTAGTCCTGGTTTAATCCTGGTTTAGTCCTGGTTTAGTCCTGGTTCAGTCCTGGTTTAGTCCTGGTTTAGTCCTGTTTTAGTCCTGGTTTAGTCCTGTTTTAGTCCTGGTTTAGTCCTGGTTTAGTCCTGTTTTAATCCTGTTTTAATCCTGTTTTAGTCCTGGTTTAGTCCTGGTTTAGTCCTGTTTTAGTCCTGGTTTAGTCCTGGTTTAGTCCTGTTTTAGTCCTGTTTTAGTCCTGGTTTAGTCCTGGTTCAGTCCTGTTTTAGTCCCGGTTTAGTCCTGGTTTAATCCTGTTTTAGTCCTGTTTTAGTCCTGGTTTAGTCCTGGTTTAGTCCTGGTTTAGTCCTGGTTTAGTCCTGGTTTAGTCCTGGTTTAGTCCTGTTTTAGTCCTGTTTTAGTCCTGGTTTAATCCTGGTTTAGTCCTGGTTTAGTCCTGGTTTAGTCCTGGTTTAGTCCTGGTTTAGTCCTGGTTTAGTCCTGTTTTAGTCCTGTTTTAGTCCTGTTTTAGTCCTGTTTTAGTCCTGGTTTAGTCCTGGTTTAGTCCTGTTTTAGTCCTGGTTTAATCCTGTTTTAGTCGTGGTTTAATCCTGGTTTAGTCCTGTTTTAGTCCTTGTTTAGTCCTGGTTTAGTCCTGTTTTAGTCCTGGTTTAATCCTGTTTTAGTCGTGGTTTAATCCTGGTTTAGTCCTGGTTTAGTCCTGGTTTAGTCCTGGCTTAATCCTGGTTTAGTCCTGGTTTAATCCTGGTTTAGTCCTGGTTTAGTCCTGGTTTAGTGCTAATGTTGACACAAGCCGCTGCTTTCCCCTAATATCTCCATTTGATGCAGAAATAATAATATTTACTATTCAAGGTCTTTATTGTAGTTTGTAGATGTTTTCAGGTAATATTTAGTCACTTTTCACCCCCTGAAAAAGAATTAAACATTAAAGAGCCAATATTAGGCCATTTGATCTGTTGGAATGTACTTTTGTCATCACAAACATGGAGTTGGGTTTTGTTTCATTCACACATGTTTAACACACAAACTCTGCATATTCTCTCAAACAGAAAACACTCTGTTCCACCTTGTGATGTCATGTGGTAATACAGGAAGTGCTCCACCTTCACTAGAATCATATGGATGATTTCAGCCCTAGATCTTAACTGAAAAGTGAAGGAGCTGTTAACTTGAAAACTACCACTGCATGACATCACAAGGTGGAAGGGAGCACTTTGAGCTTTGGAGATGTAGACAGATTGATAATAAAGGATTACTCAAACATGTATGAATGAAACAAAACACAACTCCAGGTTTGTTTTTGAGGAGAAACAGCATTGTAACATGGCTTAAAGCTCACAAGTCAATTTTGTGCAATATAGAACCTTTATAATCTGATTATTTATTGAAATATTGAACTTAATGATTCACAAAAGTTCCCATTCTTAGATAAAAGTCTTTATACTCTCCTAGTTACTGCTGTTTATTATTATTATTATTATTACTTATTTTATGATCACTTATTTTATTGTATTCTTGCCTGCATGCACTTTTCTTTCTTGTTCAAACTGTCTCTGCCTGGAGCTACTGTGGCAAGTAAATTTCTCCTATGTGAGATCAATAAAGTCTTACTTTATCTTATCTTATCTTAACATATAATGGCAAAAGAAAAAAGTTTATTTGGTCGAACACGTTTCTTATTAAAAAATAAAAGTACACAGTTTAGCTGCAAAAAAGTAGATTTAGTGTTTAGTTGGAGTTTATATTTCGCGTGACCTTAAGCACAGAAGGTGGGCTTGGCTTTTCCAGTGCTTTCTGAATTCCACAGAGGCCCCCGCTGTAACACTCCACAGGTCTAAATATAGCTGAATGAGTGGGGCACGAGGGTTGGGTTACAGAGCCGGACATCGGCGGTCATGTCGTTTACTAGAGCGAGATATTAATATAAGCTCACATGTTTACAAGGCAAAGCTCCAGGGACATACGCAGGGATTAGTCAGGTCCATAAAGCTGTTTCCACACTTGTTGCTCATTACATTTTGAAGGGAAAATACATGTAGGTATAGAAAAAAAGGTCTGGAGTCCACGAGAAGTACCATACGCCTTTGATTCACTGTGTTATTTCTGTTTATTGGTGGTTTATCATTTATTTATTATCATTATTGTCATCTTAAAAATCTTAAATCTAAATCTTAAATCCTCACAGACCAGTGTTGATACTGTTATCATGTCGGCCTGTCACGATAACAAACTTTCAAGTAGGATATATATTGCTGAAGTAAATGCAGACGATAAATGATAATATTGAAACCAAAACATTATTATTATTTACTTTACATTTAAAGCCACAGTGTGTAGGATTCGTGGAGCATAGGTGGATGGTGCTATTGCACTTTCTGTTTTAGCTACGGCAGACCTCGAGGGTCACCCTTTTTTTTTTTCTTTTCTCATGAAAACACACATTCCCGATCATGTACCATGACACTCTACACATCAAATGAAACCTTACAGTCTCCTCTTTTTGTCTATGCAATTCATTTCCCTGCAAAACAATCACTCCCCGAGCACATGGGGCTTTTATACGGAAAAGCACAAAACGAGGTTAGCTTACCTTAGAATGCTTTGCACAGGTCAAACTCTGTATTTCACCATAAACTTTCTCTCAATGTGTCCATAAGGATCCAGCGAATAAAATCCAGTAAAACAATTTAGTCCAAAACACGTGTTAGATCCATTACGTCTGATCCGGCAGCATGCTTGTGTTGTTTACCCAAAACCACGAGCCTTGCCGAAGGCGGAGCCCAAATGTCCTTCTGCGGCTCTCGTATTCAAAATGGCTGCCTCTGCATGGGGAAGATCCCCCTTTTATGTGACTATATCTAAGTCCAAAAGAATACTTTGATTTCATGATGGAAGTGAAAAGGCTTGGAAAACAATGTATTTTTGAATGGGTATCTTCAATTTCAGTAATTAACGGGTAAAAATCTTACACACTGTCCCTTTAAACATACATAAACACCACAAAAAAAAAAAAATAATAATAAAATAAAAAATCAAGAGATTATACATCAATTCAAGCATAAAAAATATATTAAAAATTAAAATAAATTAAATATAGAAAGGGAAATTTAATGTGGTGTAAGTGAGCTATTTACTTACTGGTTCAGATTTAAAATAGAGCAGGAATGGCTGCCAGGTTTTATAATAATTTTGAATGGATCCATTTACAGTTTGTCTCAAGTGTTCAAGCTTTATCGACTTCTTCCACGCAACGCTTAAAAGATGGTGGGGCTGCCTTCTTCCAACTTAACAATATTAAGCGTCTTGCAAGCTTGAAACCAAAACATCAAGCAGAATTGTCCACAGAAGTATTCTAAATGTACAATATTGTTAAAAACATGAGCTGCAAGAAATAATTAGCAGAATGCAACTTTAGAAATTCGATTTTTTGGTTTTAGTTCCTTCTACAGCTTAAATGTGATCATATTGCAGAAACAAAATAACCAAACAAACCATACAAAGAAAAAAGGACTCATCCTAAATATCGACCCCCCCAAAAATGATCTGTGATGCAATAGTCAATAAATCACCGGCCCATTCATTTGTGTCCTTTATAGTGGACATGGAGTTAACCAGTTTATCTTTTAAGTGTTTTGAGATAGACTCTAGTTTGTGGCTGCACTATGATAAAAAAAAAAAATATATATATATATATAATAAACTTCAGAGATGTTGGTCATGAAAAAACAAAACAAAACAAAAACGCCCTGAAACCCGATATCCAGCTATAGTTTCATTTGATGACGTCATCAGAGAGGACAGTGCGCATGCGTGAACTCAGCTGTTTTGTAAACACCGCTAGTCCGAAAGAAGCTAACACCGCTCTGAACTTTACTTTTCTGTTGCGATATCGGGTTTCAGGCCGTTTTGGAATCCACTAAAAGTCTACCCTGACACAGCGATCTTCTGTGATTTGAAAAGTGCTAAAGTTTGTGTTATTTGGAGACCGCAAATCAGTGCCCCGAGCACTCACGCTAACGGATACGGGATCATTAGCAGAACAGAACGGCTCAACATAAGTTCTGCGATACTGCTCCAATTGACACCAAACTGCTATGGGTGAGTAAAACTACTTGTTTTATTGTCGAAAGAAGGCTCAGATTGTAAAAAAACGTTAATTTTCCTTTAATTTCACATGGATTTAACACTATTACAGTCCATTACAGAGGACATGTTACAACATTATGAATACAAATAAACAGAATATAAATACTAAGGTGTTCATTTACCTTGAAATAATAATAATAATAATAATAATAATAATAATAATAATAATAATAATAATAATAATAATAATAATAATAATAATAATTTAGATACACTTTTTTCTTCGTGTCCCAGGAGGATATAATATTCATTGTGACAGGCCTATTATCATCATTGAAACCTTCCAAATAAAATGAATGGAACCATACAATATTTTCCCTTTCAAAGTAAAAACTTTTCACCGGCAGCAGTGTCATAGCTGTGCTAATCTTCTAATCTTCTAATCTTAGCTGACAGTGGACACCAGTCATATGTTTAAAATGTCCTATATTAAACCATGTTATAATGTCGTTACCTCATCAAAAACATACCTGGAGTTGTGTTTTGTTTCATCCACACGTCTGAGATTTGTCATTGTTTGTCAAAGCATCTTTTCCGTTTCTGGTTTAAGCCCTATTTGGACGGGATTATTTTTATGAGGTGACATGGGGTGATGTAATAATTACCAGGGAATTTAGTCCTGTCTCAACGCACCATGTCCGTAAACATAACGGAGTATGTCTGTGAAATTTACAGCGAGTTTCACCTTCTGTAAAACGGTCTGGGGGAATTACCATAGATTCAAGATTCAAAGCTTTTATTGTCATATGCGCAGTAAAGAAACACGTTTCCCTGTACAATGAAATTCTTACTTTGCTGCCCACTCTGGATGCCAAGAGCAAAAAAGTTAAAATAGATAAATAAGATAAAGAGAAGCATGTAAAAAAGTATAATCAAATAGAAACAATCTTTACAGAATATACACTATGAAAAATATAGGCTGGTGCTATGTACATATTTACAGATAATGTGCAACATTGGTTTTATGTGCAGCTGTCAGCAGGCTTGGGGAGTAACGGATTACATGGAACGGCGTTAAGTAAAAGGATACAAAAAAAAGGTAACTGTATTCCCCTACAGTTACAAAGAAAAAGACGTACTCAGATTACAGGTACATTTAGTGAAAATGGGGATTACTTAGCAGGATTACAATTTGAAAGCATTTTATGTTATTTCATTTTTTCATTTAAAGCCGGAGGTCATATGTAGGGAAAACAGAACGTACAGACTCGCCGCGCGCGCTCTGTGAAACAAACTTGCAGCGGCGCGCACTGAACTTCACGCAGGTCGCGCACTACAGACTAAACTTGCAGCGGGTGGAAATTTAGTTAAACACCTGTCAATGTCCAAGGATTCTACTTCCAATCTCAAACATTTACAGATAAGATCGCTAATATTAACGCTTTGATACTGACAGGCCCTAAATGTCCTGCTTCAGTCATGTTATGTGTGAATATGAGTCATTTCTTTGTCTTGATTCATTGGTAGGAGCCAGTTTTGAGTTAGCTATCGACTAGCAAACTATTAGCAAGCTAGCTAACGTTTGCGGTCACAAGTACACTTTGTGCATTTGTAGAACGATATTACAGTATTTAAACATTATCTAGGCAACATAGTCATGTTAACTGATCCATGAAGACCCTTTAGACAATTCCGAGCAAAGCTGTCGTTAGATGTAGGCCAGCACGCAAGCTGGACGAACATCCTGTCCAGCTGCGGAGATCGGGCAAGATGACTGTCCCAGGAAAACTAAAACTTTAACTGAAAATATAATTTTGTTGAAGTCATAGGTGTTTAGGTGTTTGGTTTAGTGAGTGACCTTGTTTACTAGTGACTTGGCTTATAGTGAGAACAGTTGTTAAAACTACACATAGAACTGTACTTGTCCTCCTAAAAACTTTTAATTGTATTGTAATTTTCTTGTTTTCTTGTTGTTATAGGATATTTGGTGTTAAAGTAATTCAAAAGTAACTGAAAGTAATCAAGTTACATTACTTTAATATTATAGTACCGGGATTACGTTACTGAATACATATTTTAAGGAGTAACTAGTAACTTTACCGGATTACATTTCTAAAGTAACCCTCCCAACCCTGGCTGTCAGTAGTAAAAAGGTAATATTAATTAAAGGTAATATTAACCACGTGCGAATGCGACCCTCGGTAAAGATGTATGTAATATTTCGTCACATCCGTTTAAAGAAATAATTTACAGCAATTTTCAAACATGGAGGAGCTTGAAGCGTTTTGTTTTGCCGGCAAACAAAACGATCTACCAGTACTCTCAAACAAACGCTCTTTATTAGCGCCATGTTGAATGAAAAATGTAGTATGCAACGGAAGTGACATGCACGCCGGCGAATACGTGACGGCAGAGCGTAAACAAACCCATGTCAAATATTACAGACATTTCTTGTCCTGTGTGAATGGGGTCATTTATATTACAGAGGTCCTGTGATAAACCGACATTACTCTACATCCCCCTGTAAAATGAATCCCATCCGAATAGTGATTCTTTGTGATAAAAGTGGGTGGCCTATTGCCCAGAGTGCACCTGGGCAATAGGCCTGGTCATGTGACCTTGTTTGTTTACCCGCTCACAAATAAACCAACAGAAATGCATCTCTGGACCTGGACATTGATTTTGTTTTACCGCATGGTGCCCAAAAGTGATGACTGGAGATATATTCAGTCTTAAAGGAGAATTAATGCTTTTTACAATCTTATTTCGGTAATAAAAAGTTGTTTTACTCACCCATAGCACTTTGGTGTCATATGGAGCATTTCCGGAGATGTTTTAGATTAGCGATCTCCGTAACGTGAGTTCTCCACGTTACGGTCTCCAAATAACACAAACTTTATCACTTTTCAAATCATAGAAGCTCGATGTCTTAGTCTACACTTTCGTTTGAGTCAAAAGTGGCCTGTAATCCGAGATTTATCCATAGTTTTGAGTAGATGAGGAGGACAGTGCGCATGTGCGGAGTCACAGTTTATTTCGCTCTCAGCTCTCGGGACCCAAACATGAAACGCAAAGCTGTAAACTATGTCTCGGATTACAGGCCACTTTTGACTCAAACAAAAGTGTAGACTAAGACATTGAGCGTCTATGATTTGAAAAGTGCTAAAGTTTGTGTTATTTGGAGACCGCAAACATGTGCCCCGAGAACTCACATTATGGAGATCGCTAAACTAAAACATCTCTGGAAGTGCTCCATATGACACCAAAGTGATATGGGTGAGTAAAACAACTTGTTTTATTACCGAAATAAGGCTCAAATTGTAAAAAAAATGTTATTTCTCCAGGGCTCACAAGTTTTGAGCGGGGTCGTGCGTGAGACTGCGTAATTTCCGAGGAGCGGGGGTGGGGATGCGAGTGAACAATTTTTCCCGTCGTGCTCTGAGTGCCTTTAAACAAATAAAACATTCTATTATTTTTACATACGTGAAAAGTCCATGAGGAACTTTAATAAATGTGTCAATTTAAACAGGAAATATCCGTTATTGGCTACAGCTGTAGGCCAAATATCAGATACCTATTGATTACAAAAATTCATCTACATAGAATACCAAGACTAAGCCAGGACTAAACCAAGACTAAACCAGGACTAAACAAAGACTAAACCAGGACTAAACCAAACCAAGACTAAACCAGGACTAGACCAAGACTAAACCAGGACTAAACTAAGACTAAACCAGGACTAAACCAAGACTAAACCAGGACTAAACAAAGACTAAACCAGGACTAAACCAAACCAAGACTAAACCAGGACTAGACCAAGACTAAACCAGGACTAAACCAAGACTAAACCAGGACTAAACCAAGACTAAACCAGGACTAGACCAGGACTAAGCCAGGACTAAACCAAGACTAAACCAGGACTAAACAAAGACTAAACCAGGACTAAACCAAGACTAAACCAGGACTAAACAAGGACTAAGCCAGGACTAAACCAAGACTAAACCAGGACTAAACAAAGACTAAACCAGGACTAAACCAAGACTAAACCAGGACTAAACAAAGACTAAACCAGGACTAGACCAAGACTAAACCAAGGCTAAACCAGGACTAAACAAAGACTAAACCAGGACTAAACCAAGACTAAACCAGGACTAAACAAAGACTAAACCAGGACTAAACCAAGACTAAACCAGGACTAAACCTGGACTAAACCAGGACTAAACAAAGACTAAACCAGGACTAAACCAAGACTAAACCAGGACTAAACAAAGACTAAACCAGGACTAAACCAAGACTAAACCAGGACTAAACCTGGACTAAACCAGGACTAAACAAAGACTAAACCAGGACTAAACAAAGACTAAACCAGGACTAAACCAAACCAAGACTAAACCAGGACTAGACCAAGACTAAACCAGGACTAGACCAAGACTAAACCAGGACTAGATCAGGACCAAACCAGGACCGGTCCGGGGAGTGACTCACCTGTTCGGAGCTGCAGGTCGCTCCGTGTGTCCGCAGCACAGCCGGTACAGTACACCGGGCTCCGAGCGCCTTTCCCGGCTCACCGCGGGCTGAGGGTCCGCTGACAGACCGGGGGAGAGGAGGAGACAGCGGGGGAGACAGAGGAGGAGACACAGGGACACCCGCTAACTGAGATTTTTTTCCGGGGAGCGGGGCGGGGAGGAGGTAGGGGAGTTTTTTTCGCTGAAAACGCGCGGTGCCTGCATAAACTGAGCCACACAGACCGATTTTCTGGGCACCAAAACAAACAAACAAACCAAAAATCAGCGTGAGAAATACCATGTGTGGCGTGTGAACACGTCGAATTGCGTGTGTCACACTCTCAATGCGTGAGACTTGAGAGCCCTGATTCTCCTTTAAGTTTGCTCAGCCCTTTTGGTTGTTAGTTTCTGTAGACAAATGTTCAGCACACCTCCTCACACTCACCTGCTCTCTGCTGCGTCAGATCGTGCTGCTGGTGAAGGAGGAGCCCGCCCTGGTGGACCCCTGGGCTCTGCAGAAGTGCTCTCGGGTGATGGAGCTCCTGTGTGAACAGTGTGTGCAGCAGCAGGACGTGAACGAGGTGCTGGCCATGAAGATGCACTACCTCGGCTGTGTCCTCAAGAAGTGCCAGTCCTTCCTGCAGAACAGAGAGGACAGGCTGGACTCTCTGCTCCGGAGGTGAGAAAACAGGGCCACGTGATGTTCATTTTCAACATTTAACAAGTATTGTCATTACATTATTCATTCACTCGACTTGTAAGATGCTATTGTAGCCACAGCTGCCCTGGCCAAAGTGAGGCTGCCAATCTTCACCAACAACTCTCCAACACACCACATCCGTACTAGGCATCGGTGTGTCTTTGCGATATCTGTTTAAGAAATCTGTTCAGATTGCATATTTGAAGCAATTCCTGGAGAATTAACACTTAAGAGAAGACTAAATATAAACTAATACAAGAATTCCATGCACTTTTCATGCACGTGTGTCTCCATGTCAAAAAGCAGGATATATTGTACTTTGATATAAATAACTGCAGCCAATCTGATAACTGAGCCATAAAATTAATCCACAACAAAAAATTATCATAATCTTATTTCTTAAAGGTGCTATAGTACGCAAAATTAACTCTTGTGAGCTTTAAACCAGTTTAGAATCTTGTTAAAGGGATAGCGTGTGTTTTTTTTTTTCATCTACATGGCTTCCCCTTCAGCAGTGTCGTGAGATAAACACTGACTTACCCATGGCAGCGTGATCTAGTCCCGGTTACCCTCTGGTAACATAGCTCATAAACGTAGGTCCGGTAAGTTCGCAGGGACATTTAAAGCCCCAGTGTGTAGGATTCGTGGCGCATAGGTGGATGGTGCTATTGCACTTTCTGTTTTAGCTACGGCAGACCTTGAGGGTCACCCGGGCGCGCGCACGAGCCGCGCGCCGCTACTGTATAAATAAAACTCAGTCCCGTTTTTTTTTTTTTTTCTCATGAAAACACACATTCCCGATCATGTACCATGACACTCTACACATCAAATGAAACCTTACAGTCTCCTCTTTCTGACTATGCAATTCATTTCCCTGCACAACAATCACTCCCCGAGCACATGGGGCTTTTATACGGAAAAGCACAAAACGAGGTTAGCTTACCTTAGAATGCTCTGCACAGGTCAAACTCTGTATTTCACCATAAGCTTGGTCTCAATTTGTCCGTAAGGATCCAGCGAATAAAATCCAGTAAAACTATTTAGTCCAAAACACGTGTTAGATCCATTACGACGTCTGATCCGGCAGCATGCTTGTGTTGTTTACCCAAAACCACAAGCCTTGCCGAAGGCGGAGCCCAAATGTCCTTCTGCGGCTCTCGTATTCAAAATGGCTGCCTCTGCATGGGGAAGATCCCCCTTTTATGTGACTATATCTAAGTCCAAAAGAATACTTTGATTTCATGATGGAAGTGAAAAGGCTTGGAAAACAATGTATTTTTGAATGGGTATCTTCAATTTCACTAATTAACGGGTAAAAATCTTACACACTGTCCCTTTAATAAAGCTTGTTTTTCTTCTCAAAACAACATTTGTCCGAAAAGTGATATATTTGCGTCACAAACAGTTGTCCCCTAAAAATTCAGCAGAGTAATTCGCATTTGCATATTTTCTCTTGATTCGTATCACTGTGCGCATATTAGCTGTATTAGCTTGTTCACTTGTAAACATCCGTTTATCAGGGCTCTCAAGTTTTGAGCGGGGTCGTGCGTGTGACTGTAATTTCCGAGGACCGGGGGGGGGGGTGCGAGTGAACAATTTTTGGCGCTTGAATTGCGTGCGAAATGCCGTGTGAGCGTGTGTTGAGAGCCCTGTTTGTCTAAAGAGCAAACGTAAACTACAAAGCAACTAATGAGAGTTATATAAATGAAGTTATTACCTGATGGTTCTCAGTTTGTTTTATCATCACCGCACTTTGTCAGTGCGCGCTGAGAGGGGCGGGGAGGAGGGAGCGGGACATTTTTAACGGATTCATGTAAGAGTCTGGTCAATGCACCGGGCCCGCGTCTCACCATGGGCAGTTCGGCTCTGGGCCGCGCGTATTCCGCGCGTAAGCCGTCGGGGGGGACACGTTACGCACAGACGGAGACACCGGGACCGGAGTCGGTGCGTCTCAGAGGAGACGTGGCACCGGGACTGAGGCTCAGGACGTGCCCGGGGGACGGCGAGCAGACGCGCCGTCCCCCCCTCCCCCTGTTCCCCCTGCTCGGGGGAGCAGGGGGAGGGGGCGGCGCTGAAAACGCGCGGAGCCTGCATAAACTAAGCCACACAGACCGATTTTCTGGGCACAAAAAAAAAATAAAAAATAAAAAACACTAATCAGCGTGAGAAATGCCATGTGTGGCGTGTGCGCGTGTGAATACATCGAATTGCGTGTGTCACACTCTCAAAGCGTGAGCCTTGAGAGCCCTGCGTTTATAGCGGATGTCGCCGTACCGCATCCGGCGTACACATCCGCTTAAAGTGAACAGGCTAATAGAGCTAACGTGGGCGCAGTGATACGAATCTAGAGAAAATATGCGAATGCAAATTACGCTGCTGAATTTTTAGCGGACAACTGTTTGTGACGCAAATATATCACTTTTTGGACAAATGTTGTTTTGAGAAGAAAAACAAGCTTTATTAAATGGGAATTAACGTTTTTTACAATCTGAGCCTTATTTCGGTAATAAAACAAGTTGTTTTACTCACCCATATCACTTTGGTGTCATATGGAGCACTTCCAGAGATGTTTTAGATTAGTGATATCCGTAACGTGAGTTCTCGCTCGGGGCATATATAATATATGCCCCATGCGGTCTCCAAATAACACAAACTTTAACACTTTTCAAATCATAGAAGCTTAATGTCTTAGTCTACACTTTCGTTTGAGTCAAAAGTGGCCTGTAATCCGAGATTTAGCCATAATTTACAGCTTTGTGTTTCATGTTTGGGTCCCAGGAGGTGAGAGCGACATAAACTGTGACTCCGCACATGCGCACTGTCCTCCTCATCTACTCGAAACTATGGATAAATCTCAGATTACAGGCCACTTTTGACTCAAACAAAAGTGTAGACTAAGACATTGAGCTTTGTCTTTGAAAAGTGCTAAAGTTTGTGTTATTTGGAGACCGCTCAGGGCATATATTACATGCTCGGGGCATAGAATATATGTGAACTCGCACTACGGCTATCGCTAATCTAAAACATCTCTGGAAGTGCTCCATATGACACCAAAGTGATATGGGTGAGTAAAACAACTTGTTTTATTACCGAAATAAGGCTCAGATTGTAAAAAACTTTAATTCTCCTTTAAATTGTCCCTGCAAACTTACCGGAACTACATTTACAAGCTACGTTACCGGAGAGTAATCAGGACCAGATCATGCTGTCATGGGTAAGTCAGTGTTAATCTCTGGGACTGGGACTGCGGATGGAAATTAGCACTGTGCTAAATCCGGCATATTTACGTCGGTTTGTGTGATCTTATACATATTGTGCGTTGTCCCTTCCAAATAAACAAATAAATAAATAAATCTCAGGACACTGTTGAAGGGGAAGCCATACAGATTAACATTAAATAACACACTATCCCTTTAACTCATCAAAAATACACCTGTAGCTGTTTGGATGCTTAACTCTTTATTATTAGTCTGTCTACATCTCCAACGCTCAAAATACTCTGCTTCATTCTGTGATGTGAAGTGGTAGTTTTCAAGTGAACAGCTACATTTTATCTTTAGTTCAGTTGAGATTGGGCAATTCCAGAGCTAAAATTATCTAAATGATTCTAGTGAAGGTGTATGGAGTTTAAAAACACAGTGGAGCCCTTCCTGTATCACCACATGAAGAAGAGGATTTGTGTTAAACATGTGTGAAACAAAACACAACTCCAGGTCTGTTTGTGATGAGGAAACAACATTAGAACAAAAGTAGATCAGAAAATAGTGCAATATGGGACATTTAAAAAGTAACGGTAATGTCGACGGTCATGTGGTGTACTTCGGTGCAGTTCTATGTATCTCCACACTGATATTATTTTAGAATTACGTCTAAACACATGCTCCTGTCCCTGTTTGGACCCAGCCTCCTGAGGGGCAGAGACAGTGATGGCTTCCCTCAGTACCAGGAGAAGTTCATCAGAGACTGCATCAAGAAGTTTCCATACTGTGAGACCAACCTGCTTCAGGAGCTGGTGAGGAGCATAACACCGGTAGAGATCGTAAGTGCAGAAGACACCCGGAAGAGCAGTCCGTCGCGTGCAACAACGAGAACATTTAGTGGTAGACAGGGGACACTGCGGACCAATGGTGCTAGGATAATATCTGTTCTACTGTAGCTGTGCTGAGAGTTGGTGGTTTTCAGACTGTAGAATGTGAAGATGTTTTACAGGCAGACGGGGGCACAGGCAGATTTCCCTTTTGATTATGTTGTACTTTGACATGAAATATCCAAAAGATCAATGCAAAAACACATGAATTATCGGACAAAGCGGCGGTTGTTAGTGTTGTTGTTGGTGTTGTTGTTGTTAGTGTTGTTATTGTTGTTAGTGTTGTCGGTGGTGTTGTTAGTGTTGTATGTTGTTGTTAGTGTTGTATGTTGTTGTTGCTGTTAGTGTTGTATGTTGTTGTTGGTGTTAGTGTTGTATGTTGTTGTTAGTGTTGTATGTTGTTGTTGGTGTTAGTGTTGTTGTTGCTGTTGTTGTTATGTTTTTGTTGGTGTTAGTGTTGTTGTTGCTGTTAGTGTTGTATGTTGTTGTTGGTGTTAGTGTTGTTGTTGCTGTTAGTGTTGTATGTTGTTGTTGGTGTTAGTGTTGTTGTTGCTGTTAGTGTTGTATGTTGTTGGTGTTAGTGTTGTATGTTGTTGTTAGTGTTGTATGTTTTTGTTGGTGTTAGTGTTGTTGTTGCTGTTAGTGTTGTATGTTGTTGTTAGTGTTGTATGTTGTTGTTAGTGTTGTATGTTGTTGTTGGTGTTGTAGTGTTGTTGTTAGTGGTGTTTGTTGTTGTTAGTGTTGTATGTTGGTGTTAGTGTTGTATGTTGTTGTTAGTGTTGTATGTTGTTGTTGGTGTTAGTGTTGTTGTTGTTGTTGTTAGTGTTGTATGTTGTTGTTGGTGTTAGTGTTGTTGTTGTTGTTGTTAGTGTTGTATGTTTTTGTTGGTGTTAGTGTTGTTGCTGTTAGTGTTGTATGTTTTTGTTGGTGTTAGTGTTGTTGCTGTTAGTGTTGTATGTTGTTGTTAGTGTTGTTGTTGCTGTTAGTGTTGTATGCTGTTGTTAGTGTTGTATGTTGTTGGTGTTAGTGTTGTATGTTGTTGTTGGTGTTAGTGTTGTATGTTGCTGTTGTTGTTATGTTTTTGTTGGTGTTAGTGTTGTTGTTGCTGTTAGTGTTGTATGTTTTTGTTGGTGTTAGTGTTGTTGTTGCTGTTAGTGTTGTATGTTGTTGTTAGTGTTGTATGTTGTTGTTAGTGTTGTATGCTCTTGTTGTAGTTGCTGCAACAAAGCCACAGCATTTGGATTAATTGTGGATATTTTATTTTACAAATATTTTAACTTTTTCACTGTTGCTATGTGCGTTGCTTCACTTACAAATATTCAACTATAATCCAGAGTCTATTTTTAGGTCTAGGTTTAAATTATATTGTTCTGTTGCATGTTACTTTTTCGTGCTGTTCTTGATCTGTGCGTTGCAACACTGGAATTTCCCCACTGTGGGACTAATAAAGGCATATCTTATCTTATCTTATCTTATAATAATTCACGGATGAATAATGTTGGACTATTAACAGGAATTGTTTGCAATACTGAACATTATATTCTCTTTGTGTCTTTGTTTAGCTCTAGAACAAGGTTCCCCACCGACTATTTTTAACCTAAATCTTTTAAAATTAAAAAGCACCCTAGGGCACAGCAGAACTGACTAAAAGACTTAAAATAACCATAGCCGACTGGTCAAATACTTAAACCTCATTAGTTGCGGCTGTGGTTGTGAAATGTGTTTTTACCTGTGGTTTCCAGGGAAACGACCCCACGGCCTTCGCGGTGCTGAGCCAGGCTCTGACAGGGCAGATGGCGTTCGTGGAGGGAGATTACTGCGTGACGTGTGGAGAGAAGGGAGCGGACAAGAGGTGCTCCCTGTGTAAGGCTGTAAGTCCAGGAAAAAAACACAAAAACAGATTATTTATTCATTTATTTATTATTTTTCAACTTAAAGGTCCCATGGCATGAAATTTTCACTTTCTGAGGTTTTTGAACGTTAATGTGAGCTCCCCTACCCTGTGTAGGCCCCCCCCCATGGTTAAAAGTTGTGAAATGTCTAAACTGAGCATTTGTGATCCTTTTCTGCGTTACAAAAAATCGGAGCTCAAATGGGCGATTTTGAACAAGGCACCTTATTGACGTCAGATCGAAAAAAGAAATGCAAATGCAGTTCCACCCCCGTCTGTCTGAACTCAGCGTCTCTGTAAATCACGCCCAGAGAGTTTGGACTGCGAATGCGCTAGGCAATGCGAAATGCGTTTTTTTATTTGCCTGGAGGCACGTCCGAGTGTTTCTAGGCTCGGAAGTCCTTTATCTGAGCCTCTGGACCTTTGAACAGCAGTGGTTTAATTTTATTTTATGTGGAAATGTGTTTATTCTTCAATGGAACGCTTCAAATCTCTTCCCCGTGCAAAAACAAGGAAATGGATCAGCTGTGGGCTCTGAGCGGAGTGTTTGGCCACGCCCCCACCCTCTACTATTGGCCATCTCTTTTCTCCTCATTTGCATTCAAGCAACAACGCCCAGAATAAAGAGTTTGAGAGAGATATTTATGACTCTTTCTGATCTTATCTCTGTTTCTCATGCACTGAGTGTTGATTTTGAAGAAGGATTCATTTACAGTATTAGGGAACCATTAAGGAGCCATATAAAAGCATCAAGAAGTACCATGTCATGGGATCTTTAAAATGATGAACTACATGAATGTTTTTCTGCCAAAAGCTCGATCCCGCCATGTCAGACCTTTTAGAATCTTCAATTTTTTTCCCCATATATTGTTTATTTGGTTTTCACTTTTTTGATAGAGAAAAAAAACAACAACAACAACACATAAACGCTGCCAGTGAATTAGTCCTTTGACATTTGAGGTTGAGTCCTCTGTTTCATATAATCTATCCCCTAATTTCTGTCACAGATTATACAGAATCCCTTCAAGATACAGACAAGACATCATATCGTTTAACCCGTTATGAAAACAGGGAGGTCTTTTGGCCTTCCATTCTAGAATCTTCCATTTGACATCATTTGTTTCTGTGTGTTTAATTTCAGCCCAACTGATGTTTAGTAAAGATTCTACCCTTAGCTCAAAAATCCTGCCCACTGTAAAGTATTTATTTAATATAACTCTATGCTCTAACACAGTTTTTCCCACTCACAAACTGGCTCTGAGTGAGTGACAGCTGGATTTAACCAATCGCAGTGAAATGTTGAACTTTCAGAAGAAGCAGATGACGTTATTTACCTCTTGAAGGCAATGGAAAATCAAGCGTGTACATGAATCGTGATAAAAATCTAATAAATTTGATTTATTATTATTATTATTTTTTGTATTGTATTATCCATCCCCAGTTCAGAAAGTTTCACATTAAATATTCCATTAGACATTGTGAATAATTCAAATATAAAGGGTTTAAAGCCCCAGTGTGTAGGATTCGTGGCGCATAGGTGGATGGTGCTATTGCACTTTCTGTTTTAGCTACGGCAGACCTCGAGGGTCACCCGGGCGCACGCACGAGCCGCGCGCCGCTACTGTATAAATAAAACGCGGTCCCGGTTTTTTGTTTTTTTTCTTTTCTCATGAAAACACACATTCCCGATCATGTACCATGACACTCTACACATCAAATGAAACCTTACAGTCTCCTCTTTTTGACTATGCAATTCATTTCCCTGCAAAACAATCACTCCCTGAGCACATGGGGCTTTTATACGGAAAAGCACAAAACGAGGTTAGCTTACCTTAGAATGCTTTGCACAGGTCAAACTCTGTATTTCACCATAAACTTGCTCTCAATTTGTCCGTAAGGATCCAGCGAATAAAATCCAGTAAAACAATTTAGTCCAAAACACGTGTTAGATCCATTACGACGTCTGATCCGGCAGCATGCTTGTGTTGTTTACCCAAAACCACGAGCCTTGCCGAAGGCGAAGGCGGAGCCCAAATGTCCTTCTGCGGCTCTCGTATTCAAAATGGCTGCCTCTGCATGGGGAAGATCCCCCTTTTATGTGACTATATCTAAGTCCAAAAGAATACTTTGATTTCATGATGGAAGTGAAAAGACTTGGAAAATAATGTATTTTTGAATGGGTATCTTCAATTTCAGTAATTAACGGGTAAAAATCTTACACACTGTCCCTTTAAAGGTTCATGATACAACCATCTTCAGTATATAAACTTCAGACCCGGTTAGACACAACAGAAGAGTAACAGATTTGTTCCGTCGGTTACTCTTCTTCCCTTCATGTCTCGTCTTGGTGTTCAGGTGGTCTACTGCAGCCTGGCCTGTCAGAAGCTCCACTGGTTCACACATAAGAAGATGTGTGGCTCCATGCAGGACCCGGAGACCAAGGCACAGGACACGCCCAGGCTAAAGGAGCTCAAAGGTAACAACGGGATCACAAACGATCCGGGGTTAGCGACACCTTCATTTAAGACAGGCTGCTTTATTTGACCTCTTTGTTATTAATAATTATCCAAATAATCAAAGTAATTTCCCTTGTGGATCAATAATGTTTGTAACAACATGCTTAAAGGTGCATATGTGAGAAACATCTAAGTCAGGCGAGGACTTAGCACTTAGGCGCCGCTATGTTTAGCGACGTTCGTGGAATACCCCTCAGGTCTAGTCCTGGTCTAGGCTCTGCTGGTGTGCGCATGTGGGTGGAAGGAGTTGAGTTGCTCTGTTAATGTTGTACCATTCAAGAGTTCTGTTCATCAATAAAGTTCATTGTGAAGAGAAGCCTCGGGTCATTACAATATGATAATAATATGACTCACCCCGTGTCGGATAATTCGCGTGTCTTCACGTGTATTCGCTTATATCCCGGACTTTCTGCTGCTAAGTATCCGACAGCACTTTTAGGAGCTCAGGATAAACGGACTTGTCCCGAACCTGTCCCGAACGTCTCCCGAACATGTCATGTGTCCAAGTGGAAGTTAAAAGTCCATTTTCACAAACGTTCTTCTCATCATGAGGAAATAGTATATAAACTCCGTATCAGTGAAGCGGCGAAGCACGGGGCGTTACGCACGTGTGTAATTCGTGCTGGCTGGAATCGATAAGAGGAATCGATAGAGAAACTGCTAAACGATTCCGTGGAATCGAAACACACGGAAACGGTTCTCAACAGGTACCGGTTCTCGATTCCCATCCCTACAGTTCTCAGGTGGTTTCTAAACAAACTCACAGTAAAACTTGTTATAACACAATAAATACTTTATTATACATATAATAATTATAAATATATAAATATTTAAACTTAAACTCACAAGCTTCTGCTAACCAGAGCTTCACAAAGAAACAACTAAGGGACTGGAGTCACCGTAGGGCTTTCTCTCACCACAAGAGGGCGCTGTTCTGCTATAAAAGAAACTTCTTCCAAACTGAATTCATTTTGAAAACAGATTTTAATTTAGTTTGTCTTTGTTTGCCATAGTTAAGCCTGATGGGTATTTAATTATAATATCTTCACATAAATATCTTTATTATTTAAGTAACTGTAGCTTATGTAAGATTGCGATTATAAATTTCAAAAACTTGACCTGTGTGTCCCCAGATATGAGGGAAACGTGACAAAAACATCAGAAAGGATAGTTTGATGTTGACATTTTTTTATTCTCTGACTGAGCTAAAGTGAATCCGTGAAGCTCTGCAGGGCTCGTATGTTTGTGTTTATGTGTTTTGTGTTTATTTTATGTTTCTGTTTTACTTTTCAGAGGATGAGAGCGACTTGGTGTTTGAGACGGCCAACTTCCTGCAGGAGCTGTGCATGAGAGCGGAGGAGAAGGTGGCTGCAGCGGGGGGCTGTCCTCTGGAGCTGCTCGGCCGACCCTCCACCTCCTCTGAGGGACCCCCGAGACCCAGAGACTGACCCCTGACCAGGGACTGACCCCTGACCAGGGACTGACCCCTGACCAGGGACTGACCCCTGACCAGGGACTGACCCCTGACCTAGGTCTGACTGACCCCTGACTGACCCCTCACCCTGACCCATCACCGGCAGTAAAAGTTATTACAGTATTCACTCCATATGAATGTCTAAACAGGATACAGATGAATATGGATCTAAATGTGAATAAATATATTTGTTCTTTTATAATTCCAGACTGATGTACTTAAAGGTCCAATAGACTTAGACTTAGGCAAACTTTATTGATCCACCTAAATTGTTTTAGGTACGATAGCTCACTCATCAAATATATTACAGTGGTCCCTCGTTTATCGCGGGGGTTAGAAATAACCCGTAATAAGTGAAATCCGCGAAGTAGGACAACTTTATATTTTACAATTATTCTCCATGTTTAAGGCTGTAAACGCCTCACCACACACATTATACACTTTTCTCAGACTGGTATTAACATTTTCTCACATTTCTCTCTTGTTTAAACACTCAAACTTTCGTAGATTTTCAACAAAATGTATTAATAGTAACGCTGGGGGGGAAGGGGGGGGGGGGGGGGGTACGCGCAGACACATGCGTGGACAAGGCAAAGAGCCGTATGCTGTGGTTTAATCCTGGTTTAGACCTGGTCTAGTCCTGGTTTAGTCCATGTTTAGACCTGGTCTAGTTCTGGGACCGGAGAAGTGTGCGCACAGACACGTGCACCCGCTCATCGTGGTCAAATCCGTGAGCAGCATGACCGGCGCGAGGCCGTGCGTCCCACCCGGGGCTGCGAGCACGAGACCGAGGCCGGCAGCGCCCGGACCGTACCTCCCCCTCGGGACCGCAGTCGCAGTCGAAGCGAACACGCACAAGAGCCGCACAAAACAAGGCAAAGAGACGCATGTGGGGGTTTAATCCGGGTTTAGACCTGGTCTAGTCCTGGTTTAGTCCAGGTTTAGACCTGGTCTAGTCCTGGTTTAGTCCAGGTTTAGACCTGGTTTAGACCTGGTTTAGTCCTGGTCTAGTCCTGGTTTAATCCGGGTTTAGACCTGGTCTAGTCCTGGTTTAGTCCAGGTTTAGACCTGGTCTAGTCCTGGTTTAGTCCAGGTTTAGACCTGGTTTAGACCTGGTTTAGCCCTGGTCTAGTCCTGGTTTAATCCGGGTTTAGACCTGGTCTAGTCCTGGTTTAGTCCAGGTTTAGACCTGGTCTAGTCCTGGTTTAGTCCAGGTTTAGACCTGGTTTAGACCTGGTTTAGTCCTGGTCTAGTCCTGGTCTGGTCCCAGTCTGGTCCTCATGTCTTAGTTCCGGTCTGGACTTCCTACAGATCCAGTGCCTCATGTCTCGGCTCCTCGTGCATCCAGCGGGACTCCCGGAGCCCCCCCGGGTCCCCCCTGGAGCCCCCCCGGGTCTTCCCTCTATAACATCTATATAAATGTGTCAAACTGAACACATTCTGTACTGTACAGGAGACACGGAGGAGAAGACAATCAGGATGCACAACACAATGTTGGTACAGTATAAAAAAAATTGAAAAAAAAATAAATAAAAAATCAGCGAAACAGCGAGGCCGCGAAAATGAACCGCGACAGAGCGAGGGACCACTGTATACAATATATAACAGAGGGTAAGAATTAAGAATACCAACAAGCTTATAATATACACAATGAATCCAAAATAAAACTCTCTATTTATCCTGCATTTGTGTATACACCTTCTGATTTACCTTGTCCCACTTTAAAGGAACTGTATGTTTTAGTTTTTAAAGATCCCATGACATGGTACTTCTTGATGCTTTTATATGGCTCCTTAATGGTTCCCTAATACTGTAAATGAATCCTTCTTCAAAATTGTTGCTTGAATGCAAATGAGGAGAAAAGAGCTGGCCTATAGTAGAGGGTGGGGGCGTGGCCAAACTCTCCGCTCTCCGCTCTAGCTCTCAGCTGATCCATTTCCGTGTTTTTGCACGGGGGGAGAGATTAGAAGCGTTCCATTGAAAAATAAACACATTTCCACAGAAAATAAAATTAAACCACTGCTGTTCAAAGGTCCAGAGGCTCAGATAAAGGACTTCCGAGCCTAGAAACACTCGGACGTGCCTCCAGGCAAATAAAAAAACGCATTTCGCATTGCCTAGCGCATTCGCAGTCCAAACTCTCTGGGCGTGATTTACAGAGACGCTGAGTACAGACAGACGGGGGTGGAACTGCATTTGCATTTCTTTTTTCGATCTGACGTCAATAAAAAGGTGCCTTGTTCAAAATCGCCCGTTTGAGCTCCGATTTTTTATAACGCAGAAAAGGATCGCAAATACACCTCAGAAAGTGAAAATTTCATGCCATGGGACCTTTAAAATTTTGGATTTATAAAACAACATATTTGTATGATCTCTATATTCTACCCCATGTAGAATTCTCACAGCCTTTTTTTGTATTTTAAATAATGAATCAGTAGAGCTCAAGTGGGGAACAATCATCGTGCTGAATAAGATATGGAGGGATTGAGGGTCTAGAAATAATCTTGCTTTTCCGATCACTGAAACATTTCTGGCCACCTTTGATTTGTTGTTTGAAATGTGAGACTTCCAATTCAATTTATGATCAATGTTTTTAAAGGGAAGGTTTATGAAGATTAGCTTCCACAAGGGGGCAGTATGAGTTCTCTGTCGGCTTCGTTCATTCACACTCATGAGTCACTGTCCAATTTTATCGATACAAACAAAAAATACAAACAAATAAGGCTACTTAAAATGTAAAAACTGAACTAAAACCAACTGGTTTCAGGGTGACTGATTACTGTCTGTGCTAATGTCCTTTAATAATCAATCACACATTACAAAACTTTACTTTTTTATATATTTAAAATGACAGTATGCCACTTTCTGGGAGTGGAAAGTCAACTGCATGACTCCATGGAAATGGACAGTTAAAGACATACTTCGGAACATTGATACATTTTCAAGATTCAAGATTCAAGATTGTTGTACAGTAATCCCTCGTTTATCGCGGGGGTTAGGTTGCAGAAATAACCCGCAATAAGAGAAATCCGCGAAGTAGGACAACTTTATATTTTACAATTATTCTACATGTTTTAAGGCTGTAAATGCCTCACCACACACATTAGACGCTTTTCTCAGACTGGAATTAACATTTTCTCACATTTCTCTTTTGTTTAAACACTCAAACTTTCATAGATTTTCAACAAAATGTATTAATAGTGAAGCGTGGGGGCTCCGCCGGGAGCCCCGCCGGACGCGCGAGGGGAGCGGAGACACGAGTCACTGGATCCGCAGGAAGCACCGCGCTCATCCAACGGCATTGCCATGTCCCGGGACGCGACGCGCACCAACCCCTTGGAGAAGTGTGCGACATGTGCACCCCTCATCGTGGTCAAATCCGTGACAAAGCAGCACGACCGGCGCGAGGCCGCGCGTACACCGGAGCTGTGAGCACGAGATCGAACCGCGGCCCCGCACCGCGTCCTCTCAGCCCGAGCCACAAACCAGCCGCACGAAACCAGCAAAGAGCAGCACGTGGTGGTTTAATCCTGGTTTAGACCTGGTCCAGTCCTGGTTTAGTCCAGGTCTAGTCCAGGTCCAGTCCAGGTTTAGACCTGGTTTAGTCCTGGTCTAGACCTGGCTTAGCTCTGGTCTAGACCTGGTTTAGCTCTGGTCTAGACCTGGTTTAGCTCTGGTCTAGACCTGGTTTAGTCCATGTTTAGTCCTGGTCTAGTCCTGGTCTACTCCCCGTCTAGTTCCTGCCTGGTCCCGGTCCCCCCTGCATCCCCCATTTATCAATCAGCAAAGGTCTACAGTCGCTTAGCCAATCAGGACGCAGAACACAATGTTACACTATAAAATGTTACACTATAAAAAAAATCGGAAAAAAAAAAAAAAAAACGCAAAACAGCGAGGCCGCGAACAGTGAACCGCGATAGAGCGAGGGACCACTGTATTTGTCATATGCAGAATCAACACAAGGTCAACAATGCAATGAAATGTTTAGGATGAGAAGAACCGTTGACTCGCTGAGATAGTCAGAAGTACTAATAACTGCAATAATAGTACATGGTAAAAAAAATGTTGCAAAAAGTGCAGGGGAAGAAGTAAACAATATAATAAAAATATGAAATAAAAAGATAAAAGGAGCGAGTCGGCACGGAGCGACTGATCAGTGCGGCCATTTTGCGGCACAGCCTGATGACGTATATGCCAAACAGAAGAATATTAAAACTAAAGGGTCAACATTTCCATTGGATCAATCAGGAAGAAGTAAGAGTGAGGTTTGTGGAGAAGCATATTTTTTCTATGTTTTCAGTGCACAAAAACATGCTGTTTTTTGGTTAAAAAAAAAAAAAAAAGATGGTGCTTTAAGTAAAAGATTCTCTTCTGACAGGCAGCTCAAGCAAGTTCAAAAAATTTAACTCAAGAAAAGTGACGTGACTAAAACTTGTGGAAATCCCAGAGTGAAAAAGCTGAGTAAAAGAGCTGCCTGCCCCTGGCCTGTGGACATGAGGGCCCATGATGGAGCACTGACAGGGCCCTTCTCCCATGGGAGCGCCGCAAAGGAACACAACAAAGACCAAAGACGGGCCTCCGAGGAAACCCAACGCCACAGGACTGCGTCAGCTGTGAGAAAGTCCCACAGTAGGACGGGACGGGAGGGGGTCCGAATAAAGGAATCAAATAAAAAGGAATCAAATAAAAAGGAATCAAACCAAAAGGAATCTACAGCTCCAACCCGGGAGTCGAACCAAAAGAACAAAATACTTAAAGAAACATTGTTTTACAGTTATAAAGATAATGATTACATCATTATGCTATAATTTGCACATACCTAACTTGACTTAAAGGGACAGTGTGTAAGATTTTTACCCGTTAATTACTGAAATTGAAGATACCCATTCAAAAATACATTGTTTTCCAAGCCTTTTCACTTCCATCATGAAATCAAAGTATTCTTTTGGACTTAGATATAGTCACATAAAAGGGGGATCTTCCCCATGCAGAGGCAGCCATTTTGAATACGAGAGCCGCAGAAGGACATTTGGGCTCCGCCTTCGGCAAGGCTCGTGGTTTTGGGTAAACAACACAAGCATGCTGCCGGATCAGACGTCGTAATGGATCTAACACGTGTTTTGGACTAAATTGTTTTACTGGATTTTATTCGCTGGATCCTTATGGACAAACTGAGAGCAAGTTTATGGTGAAATACAGAGTTTGACCTGTGCAAAGCATTCTAAGGTAAGCTAACCTCGTTTTGTGCTTTTCCGTATAAAAGCCCAATGTGCTCAGGGAGTGATTGTTGTGCAGGGAAATGAATTGCATAGTCAAAAAGAGGAGACTGTAAGGTTTCATTTGATGTGTAGAGTGTCATAGTACAAAGTCGGGAATGTGTGTTTTCATGAGAAAAACAAAAACAAAAACGGGACCACGTTTTATTTATACAGTAGCGGCTCGTGCGTGCGCCCGGGTGACCCTCGAGGTCTGCCGTAGCTAAAACAGAAAGTGCAATAGCACCATCCACCTATGCGCCACGAATCCTACACACTGGGGCTTTAAAGGAATAGTGTGTTTTTTTTATGTGAATCTGTACGGCGTCCCCTTCAGCATTAACACTGACTTACCCCTGACAGTGTCCTCTGAGCAGAGTTCTGCCCCGGTTCTGTAGCTGATGAAAGTAGGTCCGGCAAGTTAGCGGGGACATTTAATAAAGCTTGTTTTTCTTCTCAAAACAATATTTGTCCAAAAAGTGATATATTTGTGTCACAGTTGTCCGTGAAAAATTCAGCAGCCTAATTCGCTTGGTGCTATTTTCTCTCGAGTCGTATCACTGCGCGTCTTTTACTATTATTAGTCTGTTCACTTGTAAGCGGATGTTTACAAGTGAACAGACTGCTGAATTTTTCGCGGACAACTGTTTGTGACGCAAATATATCACTTTTTGGACAAATGTTGTTTTGAGAAGAAAAACAAGCTTTATTAACTGTCACCGCTAACTTGCCGGACCTACTTTTGTGAGCTCCACAACCGCAGCACAACTCGGCTCAGAGGACACTGTCAGGGGTAAGTCAGTGTTAATGAACGACACTGCTGAAGGGGACGCCATACAGATTCACATTTTAAAAAATCGCACTATCCCTTAAAGATCCCATGACATGGTACTTCTTGATGCTTTTATATGGTGCCTTAATGGTTCCCTAATACTGTAAATGAATCCTTCTTCAAAATCAAGCCTCAGTGCATGAGATATGACTCTGACTGTCTTCATGAGGCTAAATATGTCTCTGAAATGCTTTATTCTGGGCGTTGTTGCTTTAATGCAAATGAGGAGGACAGAGACAGGCCAGTGCAGCAGGTGTGTTGTGGCCAAATACGCCGCTGTTTCTTGGGTTAGCGGTGCGCTGTGCGCTGTCACCCACTTCTGTGTTTTAAGAGCGGAGGAAGATATGAGACTCTTTCCATAAAAAAAAACAAAACATTTCAACAGAAAATAAAATTAAACCACTGCTGTTTCAGAGGTTTGGAGGCTCGGATAAAGGACATCTGAGCCTGGAAACACTCTCACGTGTCTCCACACAAATAAAAAAACGCATCTTGCATTGCGTAGCTCGTTTGCGGTCCAAACTCTCGGGACGTGATTTCCAGAGACGGTGGGTGGACATCCAGACGAGGGGTGGAAACCTTTCCGCGAGTGTGACGTCAGAAAGTTTCCTTGTTCAGAATCGCCCGTTTGGGCTGTCTTTTTTTCAAACGCAGAAAAGGATCACAAATGCTCAGTTTACACATTTCGCAACTTTTAGCCATGGGGGGGGTCCCTAACCCTAGAGAACCCAAGAACCCTTTTTTTCTTTGGAAAATTATGAACTATACATTAAATGACTGCTATAGGTTCAGTGATCACCAAAATATCAACTTTTTCAATTTTAACCCTTTATTCCCTAATTTAGGATTTGGGTCAAATCTGACCTATTGGGCTTTAGGCGTATCATTTCAAAGAATCACAATAACTAAAGCCATGCATGTAAATACATGACTATATAAAGGGGTCTATATTCTATTGATTTATTTCATTCAATACCAAGTGTCTGTGGATATATTACTAAATATTAGGTAATATTTAGTCATATTTAATTAGTAATATTTAGTTACATTATAATCTACAAATGAATTTATTTCAAGGCTTTAGCCAAATACAGGACTGTCACCATTCTCCATCTATGAAGTCACTAATTTTTTCACCCATGTACCCGGAGTGTCATTTTTGGCCCATTGTTTTTTGAACTAGCTCAGAATCACTAATTTATCCATAAAGAACATAAAAAGTACTTCTAGGCATTCTGCAGGCTCATACTAAAGAAATTAACAACAAATACACACTTTTACCTAGCGCTGGTTTGCTGAGAAGATGATTTTGTTTGGGTAGTTTTTCAGCTCAAAAAAACAGCATGTGGTCAGCCATCTTGTCCCTTCCACTCTGGCTCCTGTCAGTTCAATTTTCATCCACTAGGTCTTTATGAAGGGGTCAGAAGTGGCACTATGGGCTTTTGAGGTTAAATTTGACATTTCTTTAAATGTTAGTTAATTCTGGGGAGCAGCAATTAACAGTGGGCAAATTTGACCCCGGGGGTTCTCTAGGGCTAAACAGGGTAGGGGAGCTCAAATTAACGTTCAAAAACCTCTGAAAGTGAAAATTTCATGCCATGGGACCTTTAATACAAAGAAACAAGTCAGCTGATTTTCACATTAGAAAACCGCGGTGCCCAGTGGGAGCTGACGTCACCGTAATGTCCTAACAGAGCCATGAACTTGTCAGCACCTGCGACGGACAGCTGTAGATCTCCCCAGTGAGTCGCAGATTTTGTTTCATTTGCACCAAAAAGACTATGCAACGTTGCCGAATCCTATGAGAAAATAAAATTGTAAAGTAAATTAGTACAGAGCAGAATTTTACACTCAAATTCAAAGGAGCCACCCTTTGACACCCTTTGACATTGCTGCAAACCCTTGGCTTGGTCTCAGTTCATAAAGTTTCTTGTTGAAGTCTCCTGAAATGGTTTTCACTTCACAGCTGTCCCTTGGATCAAGGAATGCCAAAAGGGCAAACCAGGGTTCAAGGCGAAGGATTTTAATCTAAAAGAAGTTTTGACTGACTTTTAGTTATTTTTTTTTATTGCTACGTCCCATATGTGTCATTCACAGTTTTGATGCCTTCAGTGACAATCTTCAATGTAAATAATCACGGAAATAAATAACATAAATGTAAAAGTGTCCAAACCTTTTGCCTGGCAGTGTTCTACCACCCACCCTGCCTATACCTCACCCTGCCTGTCCATAGAACCATCACTCGTCTCCATCAGCAGCCTCCAGAACTCAACCTGATCTCAAATGTCCGGTTTTTGAAAATGCCAAATTCAGCAAGTGCTCCGCGGGATCAGGTGACGGTCCCTGTGCAGCCCGCGGTCCTCTCCTCGCTCCGGCTGCAGCTTGAGCGGAGGAGAGGAGGGAGTTTGGGGAAATCGGAGAAGATCTGGAAAGACGACAAGAATGGCATGAGGCGGACAGTGCGAGTGTATATGTGTGAGAGGGGAGCAGGCGCTGGCATTGTGCGCTCCCTGGGAAAGGCGTGTAACTGGACTCCTGAGTGTTAGGGGCAAATCGGCAGCATAAAGGTGCAGAGAGGCTTTTGTTTGTGCTGATTTGGAGAATGGACGCACACATACATCACTATGAGCTCATGCACTGGGCCGGATGGGAAGACACAGAGATTCCATGCATTATTATTATTATTGTCTTGTTTATCTAATTCAACATAAGGCCAGAGGTGTGGCTGCGGTGAGCCTACACTCACGCCAACTGAGGTACCATCGTAAATTAGTAAAAACATTTTTGATCATATCAACATAAGCCACCTTTTTGGCTTTAAATAAATAAATAAATGCAAAAAATAGACCAAAAAATGTCTGATGTTTTTGCTGTAGTGAAAATCGGACTCCTTTTTGGCCTGTAAGAGGACTTCCTTTTTATTTTCTGTTTGGAACATCGACCGTATAAAGAATTAAGTAAAAGCACTTTTGTATTAGATCTATTAACTCAAAATCCTTGTAAAACTGGTCATGTTTTCACTGTTTTGTACCTTGTGTTTTATCGACTTTCAGCCCTGTTCTGTGGGACTACAGATGGAAACTAGCCTTGAGCTAAATCTGGTGTATTTACAGCACTAGCTGCTCAGCAATACATGCTGTCCCATTTAAATGAATAAACTTAAACTTAAAGTGTGAAGAATCCCTCAGTCGTCCAGGTAGAATCCATGGTAAAGGGAGAAATTCAATTTGTCAACTGGACAAAGTTTATTTGGTCGAAGACGTTTCGACCCCAGACAGAAACTAAAAAACAAAGAGGTGGGATAGTTTCAGAGTAATTTCATTGTACAGTGGTACCTCACCTTACGAAATTAATTCGTTCCAGAAGTGGTTTCGTAACGTGAATTTTTCGTAAGTTGAGTAGCTATTTCAATGGAAAAAGCCTGATTCGTTCCAAGGCCCCAATCCAAGTATTTTTTTTATAGTGTAACATTTTTTTGTAGTGTAACACTGTGTTCTGCGTAGAGACTGTAGACCCAGGACTAAACGTGGACTTTACCAGTCTAGACCAAGGTCTAAACCTGGACTAAACCAGGACTGGGCCAGGACTAAACCTGGACTAGACCAGGTGGATTAAAGCGCTGCGCGTGGGTCTATTTCCTGGTTTCGTTTCGAGTCACGGCTGAGGCGAGCAGCGAGGACTCCCCTCGGGACCGCACGCAGTCTGAGCGCATGAACAAACGCATGCAAGAGCCGCGGTGGTCTAATCCTGGTTTAGACCTGGTTCAGACCTGGTTTAGACCTGGTTTAGACCTGGCACGGTTTGAGCACGGGTCTCTCGCAGCCCCGCGCCGGGTCATGCTGCGCTATCACACACGTGTCGCGCGCACACACACCGCCCTCCCCCTTCCCCCCACACTTCACTATTAATACATTTTGTTGAAAATCTATGAAAGTTTGAGTGTTTAAACGAGAGACAAATGTGAGAAAAGTTTAAATCCAGTCTGAGAAAAGCGTATAATGTGTGTGGCTGAGCGCGCATTATTTGAATTTTTGAGATTTCGCGTTTCGTAACTTGAATTTTCTTTCGTATCTCGAGACCAACATTTAACGTGAAGGCGTTTTGTAACTTGAAATTTTCATTTGTTGGGTCTTTCGTAAGGTGAGGTACCACTGTAGTTAGCTCCTCCCTTCAGGCAGATATAAGCAGTGTCCACCAGCACCAGCACCACACAGAACTGACGAAGCAGCTTGGATGAGCTACGCAACGTCTTCAACCAAATAAACTTTGTCCAGTTGACACATTGAATTTCTCCCTTTACCACTTAAACTTAAACTTAAGTGGACTCAGAGAATGTGACGTCACTCACAGTGTTTGGCTCCAGTCAAATGAAGTTCATGAGGCTAGCAGAATCCAGTTGGTTTAAACCTAAAATGCCTCTCTCTGATCTGAACAGACTCCAGCACCTGCACCAGCCCTGAGTCAGTGCTAGTGCAGCGTCTGCACCTCAGGGAGGGAATTCTGGAGGTTCTGAGCTTCACAAAAGGCCTGTCCTGTCCATATACTGAGAATGAGAAAAACTTGTATATGTCCTCTATCTGCAGGTGATCGTCATCTACTTTCACATTCCTGTTGGACTTAACTGACCTGAAGCTTTATGACAAACACATGGTGTGTGGTCCAAAGGTAAGAGAAAAACGTAATACATTATTGATTAATGTGCTTTTGAAGTTAAAAGAAAACACCTAAAGTTCAAACCCTATTTATTATACACATATTGTGTGCCGGCAACAAAGCGGTACAAGCAGCCGTGCTCTTTACTGTAACTCAAGAGGCGCCCAGTCCAATGCCTTTACCAAAAGCATGACATCACCACAAGTGAGGGCCTATCATGTGTTCCTTGAGCATTCTGTGTTGCCACCTAATCCTTCCCCAGGAACAAACAGCCCGGCTTTTATGTGCCTCTGTCTGCAGGGCCCCGGCTACGCACAATCAGAACGCCTCGTGGATAGGAAACCTTGTCTCCTTTATGTACCGCACACTCACCTGGACTCTGACTCTCACCTGGACTCTGACTCTCACCTGGACTCTGACTCTCACCTGGACTCTGACTCTCCTGGACTCTGACTCTCACCTGGACTCTGACTCTCACCTGGACTCTGACTCTCACCTGGACTCTGACTCTCACCTGGACTCTGACTCTCCTGGACTCTGACTCTCACCTGGACTCTGACTCTCACCTGGACTCTGACTCTCCTGGACTCTCACCCTCACCTGGACTCTGACTCTCACCTGGATTCTGACTCACACCTGGACTCTGACTCTCACCTGGACTCTGACTCTCACCCTCACCTGGACTCTGACTCTCACCTGGACTCTGACTCTCACCTGGACTCTGACTCTCCTGGACTCTGACTCTCACCTGGACTCTGACTCTCACCTGGACTCTGACTCTCCTGGACTCTGACTCTCACCTGGACTCTGACTCTCCTGGACTCTGACTCTCACCTGGACTCTGACTCTCCTGGACTCTGACTCTCACCTGGACTCTGACTCTCACCCTCACCTGGACTCTGACTCTCACCTGGACTCTGACTCTCACCTGGATTCTGACTCACACCCAGACTCTGACTCTCCTGGACTCTGACTCTCACCTGGACTCTGACTCACCCAGACTCTGACTCTCACCTGGACATTCACCAACAAGAGGCTAAAATATGAAGACAAACACTCAGGAGTCTTCATTCCCCTTTTACTACAAACCCCAGAGACAAGGCAGAAGAGGGACGCACAATACAATACATATTTGGTATTAAACCATATAAACACTTCTGGTTTTGTGCCATTGCTAATTTTAACACAAACTAACAAAGTAATGTACCGTATTTTCCGCACTATAAGGCGCATCGGATTATAAGGCGCACCTTCAATGAACGGCCTATTTTAAAACTGTTTTCATATATAGGGCGCACCGCATTATAAGGCGCATAGAATAGAACCTACAGTAGTGGCTGACTACGGTAGCCATGATTAACCAATATTGATTCATATATAAGGCGCATCGGATTATAAGGCGGCTTTTGAGAAAATTGAAGGCTTTTAGGTGCGCCTTTTAGTGCAGAAAATACGGTACATATAAATCAATATAACACAATTGGGTAGTATTTACTTTTAATTCTTATTTTATTGTAAAATTTATATTTTACATTTTAATAGTTTAGTTTAGTTTAGTTTAGCCTTTATTTGAAGGGACAATGTACAGAGACATTAAGTTCATAAAAACAGAGATGTTCTGCACCAGATTATAGCTAAATAGCTAATTTCCATCTGCAGTCCCTGATTTACATGATTAAAAATACAATGCAATGAATAAAAATACAATACAATAGAACAATAAAATACCAATAAAATACAATACAATAACACTCAAACAATCTCAGTAAAAACAAAAGTTCATAAACTCACTCTCTCCCAAAATCTCATTCACACACAGACATAAGCACATCTCATTCACACACAGACATAAGCACATCTCATTCACACACAGACATAAGCACATCTCATTCACATTATTTACAGGAACATCCTCTGTCTTAAGCAAGAATAAGAAGGTGCTGTATTGGACTTAAATAGTTCAGTGCTGGCAGGTCTGACTATTCCATAGCCATTTTTTAAGTTCTGTGGTGAATATTGCATAGTTTGTTTGTTGTTTCAGTTCCGTTGGGAGATTGTTCCACTCCTTTATTGAATTATATGAAAAAGCTGTTTGTGCAAATGAGGTTTTACATTTTGGTAGAACACAGTGGCCCCTAGAAGAAGCTCGTGTGACTCTAGATGTCACCTCTGACGTGTACTGAACAAAGTGCTTAAGTGGTGCAGGTGCAGTGTTATTTAAAATTCTGTGTACCAATCGGATTGCAGCAAATCGTTGTATATTACTGAAGCTGAGCAGTCTGTATTTCTGTAACACATGGCAGTGGTGATGTGATCGTGGTTTCCGGTCCAAGGTTTTTAAAGCTTGTTTGTGCAGCGACTCTAGAGGTCCCAGAATAGTTTTTCCTGCTTGAGACCAGCAGGTTATACAATAATAAAAACGGGACATAATCATAGCATTATAAAAAGTTTGAGATGCCTCCAGTGTTAGTGAATTTCTAATGCTTTTAAAAGTTTTGATGTTGTACTTAAGACTTTGGCACATTTAATAAAAGTCAGTCATATCTGAGAGACAATGAGCGAGCTGTGAGACGTGGCCAAGGATCTATTAAAGTTTCAACCTTTTGAACGGTGCCACTGACTCGGCCCATTGACTCGGGGTCAGATGTTCCCACATGTGTTGGGTTGTAGGGGTTGGGCTTTTGAGAGTCCAGGGTAAGAAACAGCTGTTGCTAACGTGCGCTAGCTTTGACTTGCTCAACACAGAAGTCGCCATCAGGTTTGAGATCAAGTTAGAGTTTGGTGAGAAATCTGATATCTGTGTTTTGCTGTCTTATTTTCACTTGAGTGCTGCATTCTCTCAAATCCAATCCTCCCATTGCGGCGTGCGGCTCAGTTGTAGCTAAAGCGACTTCTTTGGTAGGAACTACCCGCCAAGGTCCGCTTCAGCCCAGTTCACCTCAGGCAGTGGAAACACTTCACAATCTGTGAGCCAAGAGAAACATGGCTACAGAGTGAAGTCCACAGTCTTGGTCAGTGCGATACTTGGTCCACAAATACTAACACCTCCTGGCACCCCAAAAATCTATTTACTTCAGGTGGTCCTTGCATGTGCACAAGGACCTCCTTACATAACTGCAGAGACATTCAGGCCAGTTATTCCTCTCTTACAAAAGCCCAAATCTCTCATTTCAACAATTTAAAGATCCCATGACATGGTACTTCTTGATGCTTTTATATGGCTCCTTAATGGTTCCCTAATACTGTAAATGAATCCTTCTTCAAAATCAACACTCAGTGCATGAGAAACAGAGATAAGATGAGAAAGAGTCATAAATATCTCTCTCAAACTCTTTATTCTGGGCGTTGTTGCTTGAATGCAAATGAGGAGAAAAAAGATGGACAATAGTAGAGGGTGGGGGCGTGGCCAAACTCCGCTCAGAGCTCAGAGCCCACAGCTGATCCATTTCCTTGTTTTTGTACGGGGGAGAGATTTGAAGCGTTCCATTGAAAAATAAACACATTTCCACAGAAAATAAAATTAAACCACTGCTGTTCAAAGGTCCAGAGGCTCAGATAATGGACTTCCGAGCCTAGAAACACTCGGACGTGCCTCCAGGCAAATAAAAAAACGCATTTCGCATTGCCTAGCGCATTCGCAGTCCAAACTCTCTGGGCGTGATTTACAGAGACGCTGAGTACAGACAGACGGGGGTGGAACTGCATTTGCATTTCTTTTTTCGATCTGACGTCAATAAGGTGCCTTGTTCAAACTCGCCCGTTTGAGCTCCGATTTTTTGTAACGCAGAAAAGGATCGCAAATGCTCAGTCAGCCTAAACAGGGTAGGGGAGCTCACATTAACGTTCAAAAACCTCAGAAAGTGAAAATTTCATGCCATGGGACCTTTAAACACTTCTGAGGACAGACTACCAGATGATGAATTTAAAATGTGAAAATGAAATACTGAATTTTACAATCAAATGACCATGGCAGTTTGTGTCTGTGGGACCGTCTATTCCACATTTCTGAAGTCCTCTGATCACAGGTAGCACTGCTCTCCTGTTAACCACCTAAAAAGCTTGTAAACTTTGCTAAGTCTCTCTTTGTTTGGTGAGCAGAGCTGGCGTTGTGCAGATGAACCGTGACTGCTGCAGCGGCTGTGAATGAGCTGAGTGTATGTGCTTTTGTGAGGCACGACAAACAGGTGTGTTTGTGGGCCTTTCACATGTAGACATACACCAGCAGCTTTCAGCGCTCAGGCCTGGGGACACTCCGCTAAATACACCTTTGTATAACTGCAGTTTGGCCTTTTTACTGCACATGTTTGCAGACTGAGTCTCTGCTGCTGGTCTGATGTGGTTTCCTTTCTCTCTTTGATGTATAGAAGAACAGGACGCTGCCACCTCCGAAGATTCATAGTATAGGAAGATTAACACTACAGGCCCTTTGTGCCCTCAGTAATGGCAGCGTGTTTGCTGGTGGATTGCATTTTATTTTTCATTTGATGTTAACCACATGGGTCCTGCCGGCATCAGACTCTTATACCAATTTATGTTACATGCATGACTTTGGAGAGGCCATGCCTATCCTTCACTGAGCTGTTGCAGTTCTCCACTGCCCTGGACTTAAGTGAAAACTTAAGGCTTGGTACGAACAGGGGTTAGGTCTGAACACTGAACATGAAAAGGGGAGGACAAGTCTTTATAACAGCGCTGTAATTCCAGTGCTGTTGGACACACTTCAAAGAGCTGAAGCTACAGCTCAGGTAAAGTCAACAACTCCAGCAGTCCTCTGTCCCTGAAGGAAGCCGCTCACATTACAGGTGTAAGTGAGGAGGTAATAATACAACATAACATTAGAGACACTATAGTCATGCACTTGTGACCCTCTACACTCTATGTAAGACAATGTTAAAGGAGCTCGTATAGCGCTGGCTCTAGAGGGCCAAAGAGGAGATGTCTCCTACTGTGTTCAGATCACGGCGTCGTAAGTCTGTGGGGGTCACAGGTCTAGGCTGGTCTGACGTCTCCACAGTGTTTTTTAAGCTCTCACATGGTGTTTAAATTTAACTTTCATTGAAATCATGGATCTGTAATAATATGGTTATTATACTTCCATGCCAAATGTAAAGGCTCCAACTAGAGGAGTTTGGCATGATTTTGATGCTGTTGTGTAAAATCAGCACAACTGTGTTGGATTAGTGAGCAGAAATATACATGATATAAATAATTAGAATGTATCAATACAGTACATAGCACTAGGTGTATAGTCAGCAGAAATAAGAGATTCTAAATTCAAAAGGCCCTTTGGGGTCTGGCATGACTACACACCAAAGACTGAGTCCATGAAATGATATCGTTACTATAGTGATGTGGCCTTCATCGTGCCAGACTGGAGCTGGCACAAGTTCTGATGATGAGCACCAAAAGTGATTCAAACATGACTCAGTCCAGGAGTGATGAAAACAGCACAGATGAGGTGAAGTGTCTGTCAGCGGTGAAGTCTCATTAAGACTTAAGTCTTTAAACTGGACTTAGACAGCAGTGTGCTGACAGCAGTCCCACTATACTATACAGTACTATACAGTACTATACAGTACTATGGAGTACTATAGAGCCCCTCTGGAGCGGCCACATTCCATCAGGTTGTTATGATGCAGCTCTGAGGATCAATGACAAAGAGCTCAGAGCTTTTACCTGTTTTAACACAGCGCAGGTGATTCTATTGAGTGCGTGCCGGTGTTCTGAGCCTGAGCTTTTACAGCCACAGAATCAGCGGATACATGAGACAATGCAGCGTCTTAACATGTAGCCACAGCTGGCACAGGCCCATTAGCCCCGAGCCACAGGTCTCCCCTTCACAATCACACAAAGTACAGCGGGGCTGAAAGGAGAGGCTCATCACTGACTAATGCCGCTGTTGTCCTCTAGTTCCTGTTTGCTGTAAGACTGTCTGCTGTGCCTGCAGCTTTATGTCCAAACACCGCCTCCCAAACAATGTTCATTCAACTATTTTATTTCAGACAATGACAACAAATATGTATCAAAAAGACCAAAACTTCAAAAGTGTCTTATACAAAAATAAATTAGATTCTATTCAAACCCACATCTTAACCCATATAATGTGTACATTTACAATAAGTATAATGAGGAGCATTCTGTCTCACAAAGCTAACGTTCACATTTGGAAACATACAATTAGAATACGTAGTGCATAATAGTAAATATCTATGACTCTATAATGTTATCAAAGACAAGCAAAGATAATATGACAATAAAAGAATAAGTTATTTACAATTGTTCCACAGACAGGCAGCTGTGATCACACACGCACAGTCTACAGGCTTTTGTAACTGAATATATTAAATGTTTTTGTACATTTATGATGAAAGCTGTTCACTTTGTAAACTTTGTGTGAAAATATCTGGACTATAAAAATAAATCTGCTTTTGTCTACTCCTAAAAAAAAACAGAAAGTGACAAAATAAAAATATAAAAACGTTCTTGAGCGTCGTGTGCGAATGTGGGGGGCGTGAATGAAGCACAGGACATTGCACGCCCGAGAAGTGACGTTTCATACTTTGTTCCTTGACAGTGACGTGAGCTTAGTGAACCTCAGTGGACCCGAGGAGTTTGGACCCAAGGAGATGTAAATGAAAACAATAACAGGTTAAGTCTGTGTAACACAAACAGGTACGAGTGCGGTGAGTTTGTACAAATGCTCCGGAGTCCAGCAGAAGTTTCTCTGTTCAGCGAGTGGATCAGTGAGTGAACTGTGCTTGTACCAATACCGTACTTTTCGGACTATAAGCCTCTACTTTTTTCTCACACTTCAGACACTGCGGCTTATAGTTAGGTGCGGCTTATGTATGGGACTAATTCTTTATCAAGGAAGAAGAAGATGGCGATCAGGGACTTTTGTGGTAGGTGAAAATACCTACGGTAAATAAGTGAGGAGAGTTCATGAATGAATGAAGCCTTGTTTTAGCCACTTAAAATCTACAGGTATCAACAGTTCAGATTGAGTTCAGGGGGTTTACCCTTAAAGTTAAACTTGAAACTTTATTTTAAAGGGACAGTGTGTAAGATTTTTACCCGTTAATTACTGAAATTGAAGATACCCATTCAAAAATACATTGTTTTCCAAGCCTTTTCACTTCCATCATGAAATCAAAGTATTCTTTTGGACTTAGATATAGTCACATAAAAGGGGGATCTTCCCCATGCAGAGGCAGCCATTTTGAATACGAGAGCCGCAGAAGGACATTTGGGCTCCGCCTTCGCCTTCGGCAAGGCTCGTGGTTTTGGGTAAACAACACAAGCATGCTGCCGGATCAGACATCGTAATGGATCTAACACGTGTTTTGGACTAAATTGTTTTACTGGATTTTATTTGCTGGATCCTTACGGACAAATTGAGAGCAAGTTTATGGTGAAATACAGAGTTTGACCTGTGCAAAGCATTCTAAGGTAAGCTAACCTTGTTTTGTGCTTTTCCGTATAAAAGCCCCATGTGCTCAGGGAGTAATTGTTTTGCAGGGAAATGAATTGCATAGTCAAAAAGAGGAGACTGTAAGGTTTCATTTGATGTGTAGAGTGTCATGGTACATGATCGGGAATGTGTGTTTTCATGAGAAAAAAAAAAAAAAAAAAACGGACCGCGTTTTATTTATACAGTAGCGGCGCCCGGGTGACCCTCGAGGTCTGCCGTAGCTAAAACAGAAAGTGCAATAGCACCATCCACCTATGCGCCACGAATCGTACACACTGGGGCTTTAAGACTTCCAGAGGCTACAGGCTGGCCATTTTACAGTTGTTTTACTGCCATAGGCGCTGTTTGAAAAAAGCAAGTATTGGCATTTATGTTAATTAAAATTAAAATAAATCCTTTTGTGTACCATCTTTCTGTGTAAATATCTCAAGTTACAATGTGGACAATGTGCGACTTATAGTCAGGTGCGGCTTATATATGTACAAATCGTTAAAAAAATTGGTTGGTGCGGCTTATAGTACGAAAAGTATGGTAAACACATATGACACATTTATACACCAGTGAAAAAGTTGCTTCCTTCCCTATCAGCACATTGTGCAGCTTCTCTCCCTACGTCCTCAGGTGGTCCTCTTAAAGGGATAGTGCGTTTTTTTTGTTTTTTGTTTTTTTTAAATGTTCATCTGTATGGGTTTCCTTCTAAAAGTTCCGTGTGTTGACACCGGCTTACCTCTGACACTCTCAGCTGATCCCGGTTCGGCTCGCTTTCTGGAGCCCACGTAAGCAGGTCCGGTAACTTCCCTGGAACATGAAATAAAGCTTGTTTTTCTTCTCAAAACAAAACATTTGTCTGAAAGGTGATATATTTGCGCCAGAAACAGCTGTCAACAAAACATCCAGCAGCGTATTTCGCATTTGCGTATTGTCTCTCTCCACTCGTATCACTACGCCCATGTTAACTCTATCAGCCTGTTCACTTGTAAACTTCGGCGTAGACATCGGCGTAGTGATACGAGTGGAGAGAGACAATACCCGAATGTGAAATACGCTGCTGGATGTTTCGTGGACAACTGTTTCAGATGCAAATATATCACCTTTCGGACAAATGTTTTGTTTTGAGAAGAAAAACAAGCTTTATTTCATGTTCCAGGGAAGTTACTGGACCTACTTACGTGGGCTCCAGAAAGTGAGCCAAACTGGGATCAGCTGAGACTGTCAGAGGTAAGCCGGTGTCAACACACGGAACTTTTAGAAGGAAACCCATACAGATTAACATAAAAAAAAAAACGCACTATCCCTTTAAACCCCTCTACCCCCCTGTACCCCCTGTAGCTTGCTGTACCCCCCTCTCCCCCCCTGCACCCCTCATGCAGTCTGTTCCTCGGGGAGCCCAGTCTTTTTGTGGCTCCTCCTCCTGCTGTCCACGTGGGCGGCGTCTCTGTGGGCGGAGTCATTCTGTTGGCGGCTGTAGCGTTTGCATTTACAGGAGGTCACCACGGTGATCTTGTAGGTCCTGGAGGAGCCGTCCTCGCACTGCAGGCGGATGCGTTGCGTGCGCGTGCGGTCGATCACGCAGCGCCACTCCACCGTGTCGCGCCGGCTCCAGTACCGCCCCGAGTGGCTGGCGCCGCCGATCCAGTTGGGCAGCAGGTGGGAGGGCAGGCACTCGCCCGCGCACACCAGCTCCTTTATGGGGTTCACGCTGGTGCACTGCCCGTCCGAGATGTACTTGGTGGACCTCAGCTCTCTGCAGCCCACCTGGCTCTGGTCCGGCCCTGGAATAAAAATATGCACTTCAAAATCAAATTCAAATCTGAAAATCTGAGAATTCAAAATAAAATGACACAGAGGACATTTTGCCTCATGTAAATTTCATATAATTTAATTCATTGAGGATTGTTGCGGCCACATTTGGGAGCTTTAAGTCTAATCTTGGAGTTTGAGATATTGACAGTATCATTTCATAGCTAACTTTTACAAAAAACAAGCAAAGATTTGATGATACATTTACTCTGGAGGATTGCAATGACAATTTCTATCCTGTTTAGATTAACAATAAATATAAAATGTGGGAATTCTGAAAGATTCACAGTTGAATACAAAAACACAAAGTCCCATAACTTTATTCTGTTAGGCATGAAGTCCATGTCCATTCATATTTAACTGTGTAACTGTCAAAATATTAGAACTTTTGAGACTGCAAGTTATCTTTGAAATAACAGTACTCGATAAGCAGTACAAGATAAATATTTGATTACTACATTTTAGTTCCATACAGACTAGAGACTGGAGAGGGCAAAAGTGGCGTTTTCTTATCCTCCCCCAGAATAACAATGAAATACTGTAATTACGTTTGTTAAATCTGTATTTATAAATAAATTCATAAATTATAGCATAAAAGCTGATTTGCTGATTGTTTAAACTAAAATCTGTTAAAACTACACATCAAAAGTATTTCATACATGATTTAACGCTTCTTTCTTTTGTTTTTTTAAATATAAATTAACATGAAATTGAAATCGAAATCGAAATTTGGGTATTGGAACTTATTATTATTATTATTTTCAGATGAACGTAGATTCAAAATCAAAATCTAAATTTGCTTTTTTAAATTATCTGCCATTTTATTACTGTTTAAGATTAGTTTTGGATTTTTTGTGAAGAAATTACTAATGAAACAGCTGATCAAATAAACTGTACTTCATTATCAAATCCAATTTTTGTTTTGTTTTGTTAATTTTATTCCTTTTTTAACCACATATTGACTAAATTACTGACCCTTACATAACAAACCCATGTCCCATAACATAACGCAGCCACTCACCACTCCGCGCATTATTCTCCGAGCCCCTTCTCCCACCGTTCCTGGCCTGGTTGGAGTCCTCCTGAACGGGCTCCCCCCTGGCCTGGCCCTGGGTGACCACCGCGGGTCGGTCCAGCGCCTCCGTAGCGTCGTTGTGAACCGTGGAGCTCCCCAACCTCCCCAACAGGATCACGAGCAGAACCAAAACATTCTCCATGGCGACCAGAGGCAATGTTCCGCCAACTCCGGCAGTCAACGTGATGAATGGAGCGATCCCACAGGTGCGCTTTTTTATACCCTGCGTTCAGGGACTGTATGAATGGTCAGGACACACCCACTGTGCGACCTGCCCCGCTCACAATGTGCACTTCAGAGGGGCTGTCATGTATTCAGAGCATCACAAAGGCACCATGCTGTTTCAATAAATCCATTCAAGAAATCAGCACAAGTTCATTCATCCTTTTACCTCATTCACGTTTTTTTTTTTTTTTTACCCTCTTTGTTTTGGTGCTCGTAAAATTTGTGTTTTTGAAGTTAGAAAGTTCAGAAAGTTCGTGATAAAAGTGTGACCACGTTTTCTTTCATGGCGTCGCGAGCTTCCTGTGGCGTTTTGTTTTGGTTTTATGACATGATCGGTTTAAAGGTGGACTGTGGAACTTTTCTGTCGTCTTTGGTGGGTTTTCAGAATGGTGAAAATAGAGTAATTAGAAATTCAAAAGAAAATATTATTCAAGTTTGAATTGTGTTTAAAATGTTTGAAGTTGAAACACATACCTATCCTACCTTTAGATTTTTTTTTATTTGAGAAAATAAAAATAAAAATGAAAGAAAAGAATAATAAAAGAAAGAAAGAATAATAAAATAAATATGCTTGAAAAAAAATTGGAATAAATGCATTTTTTTGTATGAGCACGTATGTCTCTCCACAGATCTGACTTGTAAGGTTTAGTCCCAGGTTTATTCCAGGTTTATTCCAGGTTTAGTCTAGGTTTAGTTTAGTTCTATGTTTAGTCCCAGGTTTATTCCAGGTTTAGTCCAGGAACTAAAGGTTTAGTCCAAGTTTAGTTTAGTTCTAGGTTTAGTTCCTGGTGTAGTCCCAGGTTTTGTCCAAGTTTTGTTCCAGGTTTAGTCCAGGTTTAGTTTAGTTCCAGGTTTACTCACAGGTTTAGTCCAGGTTTAGTTTAGTTCCAGGTTTACTCACAGGTTTAGTCCAGGTTTAGTCCAGGTTTAGTCCAGGTTTAGTTTAGTTCCAGGTTTACTCACAGGTTTAGTCCAGGTTTAGTTTAGTTCCAGGTTTAGTCCCAGCTTTAGTCCAGGAACTAAAGGTTTAGTCCAGGTTTAGTTTAGTTCTAGGTTTAGTTTCAGGTTTAGTCCAGGTTTAGTTTAGTTCTAGGTTTAATTTCAGGTTTAGTCCAGGTTTAGTTTAGTTCTAGGTTTAGTTCCCGGTGTAGTCCCAGGTTTTGTCCAAGTTTAGTTCCAGGTTTTGTCCAGGTTTAGTCCCAGGTTTAGTCCAGGTTTAGTTTAGTTCCAGGTTTACTCACAGGTTTAGTCCAGGTTTAGTCCAGGTTTAGTTTAGTTCCAGGTTTACTCACAGGTTTAGTTTAGTTCCAGGTTTACTCACAGGTTTAGTCCAGGTTTAGTCCAGGTTTAGTCCAGGTTTAGTTTAGTTCCAGGTTTACTCACAGGTTTAGTCCAGGTTTAGTTTAGTTCCAGGTTTACTCACAGGTTTAGTCCAGGTTTAGTCCAGGTTTAGTCCAGGTTTAGTTTAGTTCCAGGTTTACTCACAGGTTTAGTTCCAGGTTTAGTCCCAGGTTTAGTCCCAGGTTTAGTCCAGGTTTAGTCCAGGTTTAGTTTAGTTCCAGGTTTACTCACAGGTTTAGTCCAGGTTTAGTTTAGTTCCAGGTTTAGTCCCAGCTTTAGTCCAGGAACTAAAGGTTTAGTCCAGGTTTAGTTTAGTTCTAGGTTTAGTTTCAGGTTTAGTCCAGGTTTAGTTTAGTTCTAGGTTTAGTTCCCGGTGTAGTCCCAGGTTTTGTCCAAGTTTAGTTCCAGGTTTAGTCCAGGTTTAGTCGCAGGTTTAGTCCAGGTTTAGTCCCAGGTTTATTCCAGGTTTAGTCTAGGTTTATTTTAGTTCTATGTTTAGTCCAAGGTTTAGTTCAGGTTTAGTCCAGGTTTAGTCCAGATTTAGTCCAAGTTTAGTTTAGTTCCAGGTTTACTCACAGGTTTAGTCCAGGTTTAGTTTAGTTCCAGGTTTAGTCCCAGCTTTAGTTTAGTTCCAGGTTTAGTTCCAAGTTTAGTCCCAGGTTAAGTCCAGAAATGGGAATAAATGCATTTTTCTGTATGAGCACGTTTATCTCTCCACAGATCTGACTTGTAAGCATGTAGATGAATAGATAAATGTAATGCCATACTGTGGAACATTTGAGACAAAGTGAGAAGCGAACATCTCCATGGAGACAAACCGAAGCCTCCACCAATAAACGTTTAAAGGTCCTAATTATTCACCGTGATGAGTTTCTTAAAACTTTTCTTGCGGTAATGCTAACAGCAGCTAGCATGCTAACAGCACACTTCCTGACTCTCTGCAGTTACTTTGACCTCAAGAGCTTCTTATACAATACCCTGCACATGTACTGGGGCAAATTTAGCTCAAATACACGAAATAAAAACAACTTATATGAGGGTTTTCTGTTTTATAGATTTACATTCGGATTTGTCCTGGTTTAGTCCTGATGTAGACTTGGTTTGGTCCTATTTTAGACCAGGTTTAGTCCACATTTAGTTACAGGTTTATTTGCCGGTTTATTTCCTAGGTTTAGTTCCAGGTTTACTCCCACGTATAGTCCCAGGTTTAGTCCAAGTTTAGTCCCAGGTTTAGTCCAGGTTTAGATCTGGGTTTAATCCAGGTTTAGTCCAGGTTTAGTTTAGTTCTAGGTTCAGTTTCAGGTTTAGTCCAGGTTTAGTTTAGTTCTATGTTTAGTTCCAGGTTTAATTCTAGGTTTATTCCAGGTTTAGTCTCAGGTTTAGTCCAGGTTTAGTCCAGGTTTAGTCCAGGAACTAAAGGTTTAGTCCAGGTTTAGTTTAGTTCTAGGTTTAGTTTCAGGTTTAGTCCAGGTTTAGTTTAGTTTTATGTTTAGTTCCAGGTTTAATTCTAGGTTTAGTCCCAGGTTTAGTCTCAGGTTTAATCCCAGGTTTATTCCAGGTTTAGTCCCAGGTTTAGTCCAGGTTTAGTCCCAGGTTTAGTCCAAGTTTAGTCCAGGTTTAGTCCAGGTTTAGTCCAAGAACTAAAGGTTTAGTCCAGGTTTAGTTTAGTTCTAGGCTTAGTTTCAGGTTTATTCCAGGTTTAGTCCCAGGTTTAGTCCAGGTTTAGTCCCAGGTTTAGTCCAGGTTTACTCCAGGGTTAGTTTAGTTCCAGGTTTAGTCCAGGGTTAGTTCCAGGTTTAGTCCCAGGTTTAGTCCAGGTTTATTCCAGGTTTACTCACAGGTTTAGTCCAGGTTTAGTTTAGTTCCAGGTTTAGTTCAGGTTTAGTCCAGGTTTAGTTTAGTTCCAGGTTTAGTCCCAGCTTTAGTCCAGGAACTAAAGGCTTAGTCCAGGTTTAGTTTAGTTCCAGGTTTACTCCAGGTTTAGTCCAGGTTTAGTTTAGTTCCAGGTTTAGTCCCAGCTTTAGTCCAGGTTTAGTTTAGTTCCAGGTTTAGTCCCAGCTTTAGTCCAGGAACTAAAGGTTTAGTCCAGGTTTAGTTTAGTTTGAGGTTTAGTTCCTGGTGTAGTCCCATGTTTTGTCCAAGTTTAGTTCCAGGTTTTGTCCAGGTTTAGTCCAGGTTTAGTTTAGTTCTATGTTTAGTTCCAGGTTTAATTCTAGGTTTATTCCAGGTTTAGTCTCAGGTTTAGTCCAGGTTCAGTCCAGGTTTAGTCCAGGAACTAAATGTTTAGTCCAGGTTTAGTTTAGTTCTAGGTTTAGTTTCAGGTTTAGTCCAGGTTTAGTTTAGTTCTATGTTTAGTTCCAGGTTTAATTCTAGGTTTAGTCCCAGGTTTCGTCCAGGTTTATTCCAGGTTTAGTCCAGGTTTAGTCCAGGTTTATTCCAGGTTTAGTCCCAGGTTTAGTCCAGGTTTAGTCCAGGTTTAGTCCAGGTTTAGTTTAGTTCTAGGTTTAGTCCCAGATTTAGTCCCAGGTTTATTCCAGGTTTAGTCCAGGTTTAGTCCCAGGTTTAGTCCAGGTTTAGTCCAGGTTTAGTCCAGGTTTAGTCCAGGTTTAGTCCAGGTTTAGACCAGGTTTAGTCCAGGTTTATTCCAGGCTTAGACCAGGTTTAGTCCAGGTTTAGACCCAGGTTTAGTCCAGGTTTAGTCCAGGTTTAGTCCAGGTTTAGTCCAGGTTTAGTCCCAGGTTTAGTCCAGGTTTATTCCAGGTTTAGACCAGGTTTAGTCCAGGTTTAGTCCCAGGTTTAGTCCAGGTTTAGTCCAGGTTTAGTCCAGGTTTAGTCCAGGTTTAGTTTAGTTCTAGGTTTAGTCCCAGATTTAGTCCCAGGTTTATTCCAGGTTTAGTCCAGGTTTAGTCCCAGGTTTAGTCCAGGTTTAGTCCAGGTTTAGTCCAGGTTTAGTCCAGGTTTAGACCAGGTTTAGTCCAGGTTTATTCCAGGCTTAGACCAGGTTTAGTCCAGGTTTAGACCCAGGTTTAGTCCAGGTTTAGTCCAGGTTTAGTCCAGGTTTAGTCCAGGTTTAGTCCCAGGTTTAGTCCAGGTTTATTCCAGGTTTAGACCAGGTTTAGTCCAGGTTTAGTCCCAGGTTTAGTCCAGGTTTAGTCCCAGCTTTAGTCCAGGTTTAGTTTAGTTCCAGGTTTAGTCCCAGCTTTAGTCCAGGAACTAAAGGTTTAGTCCAGGTTTAGTTTAGTTTGAGGTTTAGTTCCTGGTGTAGTCCCATGTTTTGTCCAAGTTTAGTTCCAGGTTTTGTCCAGGTTTAGTCCAGGTTTAGTTTAGTTCTATGTTTAGTTCCAGGTTTAATTCTAGGTTTATTCCAGGTTTAGTCTCAGGTTTAGTCCAGGTTCAGTCCAGGTTTAGTCCAGGAACTAAATGTTTAGTCCAGGTTTAGTTTAGTTCTAGGTTTAGTTTCAGGTTTAGTCCAGGTTTAGTTTAGTTCTATGTTTAGTTCCAGGTTTAATTCTAGGTTTAGTCCCAGGTTTAGTCCAGGTTTATTCCAGGTTTAGTCCAGGTTTAGTCCAGGTTTATTCCAGGTTTAGTCCCAGGTTTATTCCAGGTTTAGTCCAGGTTTAGTCCAGGTTTAGTTTAGTTCTAGGTTTAGTCCCAGATTTAGTCCCAGGTTTATTCCAGGTTTAGTCCAGGTTTAGTCCCAGGTTTAGTCCAGGTTTAGTCCAGGTTTAGTCCAGGTTTAGTCCAGGTTTAGACCAGGTTTAGTCCAGGTTTATTCCAGGCTTAGACCAGGTTTAGTCCAGGTTTAGACCCAGGTTTAGTCCAGGTTTAGTCCAGGTTTAGTCCAGGTTTAGTCCAGGTTTAGTCCCAGGTTTAGTCCAGGTTTATTCCAGGTTTAGACCAGGTTTAGTCCAGGTTTAGTCCCAGGTTTAGTCCAGGTTTAGTCCAGGTTTAGTCCAGGTTTAGTCCAGGTTTAGTTTAGTTCTAGGTTTAGTCCCAGATTTAGTCCCAGGTTTATTCCAGGTTTAGTCCAGGTTTAGTCCCAGGTTTAGTCCAGGTTTAGTCCAGGTTTAGTCCAGGTTTAGTCCAGGTTTAGTCCAGGTTTAGACCAGGTTTAGTCCAGGTTTATTCCAGGCTTAGACCAGGTTTAGTCCAGGTTTAGACCCAGGTTTAGTCCAGGTTTAGTCCAGGTTTAGTCCAGGTTTAGTCCAGGTTTAGTCCAGGTTTAGTCCCAGGTTTAGTCCAGGTTTATTCCAGGTTTAGACCAGGTTTTGTCCAAGTTTAGTTCCAGGTTTTGTCCAGGTTTAGTCCCAGCTTTAGTCCAGGTTTAGTTTAGTTCCAGGTTTAGTCCCAGCTTTAGTCCAGGAACTAAAGGTTTAGTCCATGTTTAGTTTAGTTCTAGGTTTAGTTCCTGGTGTAGTCCCAGGTTTTGTCCAAGTTTTGTTCCAGGTTTAGTCCAGGTTTAGTCCAGGTGTAGTTTAGTTCTATGTTTAGTTCCAGGTTTAATTCTAGGTTTATTCCAGGTTTAGTCTCAGGTTTAGTCCAGGTTCAGTCCAGGTTTAGTCCAGGAACTAAATGTTTAGTCCAGGTTTAGTTTAGTTCTAGGTTTAGTTTCAGGTTTAGTCCAGGTTTAGTTTAGTTCTATGTTTAGTTCCAGGTTTAATTCTAGGTTTAGTCCCAGGTTTAGTCCAGGTTTATTCCAGGTTTAGTCCAGGTTTAGTCCAGGTTTATTCCAGGTTTAGTCCCAGGTTTATTCCAGGTTTAGTCCAGGTTTAGTTTAGTTCTAGGTTTAGTCCCAGATTTAGTCCCAGGTTTATTCCAGGTTTAGTCCAGGTTTAGTCCCAGGTTTAGTCCAGGTTTAGTCCAGGTTTAGTCCAGGTTTAGACCAGGTTTAGTCCAGGTTTATTCCAGGCTTAGACCAGGTTTAGTCCAGGTTTAGACCCAGGTTTAGTCCAGGTTTAGTCCAGGTTTAGTCCAGGTTTAGTCCCAGGTTTAGTCCAGGTTTATTCCAGGTTTAGACCAGGTTTAGTCCAGGTTTAGTCCCAGGTTTAGTCCAGGTTTAGTCCAGGTTTAGTCCAGGTTCAGTCCCAGTTTTGTGCCTGTGAAAAGGCAGCCACATTAGTAAACAGTTTATATCCACATTTCACATTCCCAGTTTCATCATCTTCACTTACCTTTGTCTTGTCTGTACAATCCTGACAAAGAGGTCCCAAAATACATTTAAAATCACAACAACACTTTTATTACCTTGTCTCAATATTCATGATTAATACCATTTCTGTTGTCATTAATTATCGTTTAGATGTTCCACAATTGATTGAAGCGGAACAGTGCACTTGCGCCAAAGAAAACAAACGTGTGCCAAACGTCTGGAGGCTGGAGGCAGGAGGAAGTCCAGGCAGGAGGAAGTCCAGGCAGGTGCTCCAGTTCGACTTTCACCCAGTTTAAAGGCTCATATCAGGCTATTTTCTGTTACGATGCGGTTTAGATCCAGGTTTAGTCCAGGTTTAGTCCCAGGTTTAGTTCCAGGTTTTGTCCAGGTTTAGTCCCAGGTTTAGTTCCAGGTTTAGTCCAAATTTAGTTGCAGGTTTAGTCCAGGTTTAGTCCCAGGTTTAGTTCCGGTTTTGTCCAAGTTTAATCCAGGTTTTATCCAGGTTTTGTCCCAGTTTACTCCAGGTTTAGTCCCAGGTTTAATTCCAGGTTTAGTTCCAGGTTTAGTCCCAGGTTTAGTTCCAGGTAAAGTCCAGGATTTGTCCAGGTTTAGTTCCATGTTTAGTTCCAGGTTTAGTCCAGATTTAGTTCCAGGTTTAGTTCCAGGTTTAGTTCCAGGTTTAGTCCCAGGTTTAGTCCAAGTTTAGTCCAGGTTTTGTCCAGGTTTAGTCCCAGGTTTAGTTCCAGGTTTAGTCCAAATTTAGTTCCAGGTTTTGTCCAGGTTTTGTCCCAGTTTACTCCAGGTTTAGTCCCAGGTTTAATTCCAGGTTTAGTTCCAGGTTTAGTCCCAGGTTTAATTCCAGGTTTAGTTCCAGGTTTAATCCCAGGTTTAGTCCCAGGTTTAGTTCCAGGTAAAGTCCAGGATTTGTCCAGGTTTAGTTCCAGGTTTAGTTCCAGGTTTAGTCCAGATTTAGTTCCAGGTTTAGTCCCAGGTTTAGTTCCAGGTTTAGTTCCAGGTTTAGTCCAGGTTTAGTCCAGGTTTAGTTCCAGGTTTAGTCTAGGTTTAGTTCCAGGTTTAGTTCCAAGTTTTGTCCAGGATTTGTCCAGGTTTAGTCCAAGTTTAGTTCCAGGTTTAGTTCCAGGTTTAGTCCCAGGTTTAGTTCCAGGTTTAGTCCAAATTTAGTTCCAGGTTTTGTTCCAGGTTTAGTCCCAGGTTTAGTCCCGGTTTTGTCCAAGTTTAAACCAGGTTTTGTCCAGGTTTTGTCCAGGTTTTGTCCAGGTTTTGTCCCAGTTTAGTCCAGGTTTAGCCCCAGGTTCAATACCAGGTTTAGTCCCAGGTTTAGTTTCAGGTAAAGTCCAGCATTTGCCCAGGTTTAGTTCCAGGTTTAGTTCCAGGTTTAGTCCAGATTTAGTTCCATGTTTAGTCCCAGGTTTAGTTTCAGGTTTAGTCCCAGGTTTAGTTTCAGGTTTAGTCCCAGGTTTAGTCCCAGGTTTAGTCCCAGGTTTAGTCCCAGGTTTAGTCTCAGGTTTAGTCCCGGTTTTGTCCAAGTTGAGTCCAGGTTTTGTCCAGGTTTAGTCCAAGTTTAGTCCAGGTTTTGTTCAGGTTTAGTCCAAGTTTAGTTCCAGGTTTAGTCCAGGTTTAGTCCAAGTTTAGTTCCAGGTTTAGTCCAGGTTTAGTCCAAGTTTAGTTCCAGGTTTAGTCCAAGTTTAGTTCCAGGTTTAATCCAGGTTTAGTCCAAGTTTAGTTCCAGGTTTAGTCCAAGTTTAGTTCCAGGTTTAGTCCAAGTTTAGTTCCAGGTTTAGTCCAGATTTAGTCCAAGTTTAGTTCCAGGTTTAGTCCAGGTTTCGATCTAGATTTAGTTCCAGGCTTAGTTCCAGGTTTAGTCCAGGTTTAGTCCAGGTTTAGTCCAAGTTTAGTTCCAGGTTTAGTCCAGGTTTAGATCTAGATTTAGTTCCAGGTTTAGTCCAGGTTTAGTCCCAGGCTTAGTTCCAGGTTTAGTCAAGGTTTAGTCCAGGTTTAGTCCAGGTTTAGTCCAGGTTTAGTCCAAGTTTAGTTCCAGGTTTAGTCCAGGTTTCAATCTAGATTTAGTTCCAGGCTTAGTTCCAGGTTTAGTCCAGGTTTAGTCCAGGTTTAGTCCAGGTTTAGTCCAGGTTTAGCCCCAGGTTCAATACCAGGTTTAGTCCCAGGTTTAGTTTCAGGTAAAGTCCAGCATTTGTCCAGGTTTAGTTCCAGGTTTAGTCTCAGGTTTAGTCCCGGTTTTGTCCAAGTTGAGTCCAGGTTTTGTCAAGGTTTAGTCCAAGTTTAGTCCAGGTTTAGTCCAAGTTTAGTTCCAGGTTTAGTCCAGGTTCAGTCCAGGTTTAGTCCAAGTTTAGTTCCAGGTTTAGTCCAGGTTTCGATCTAGATTTAGTTCCAGGTTTAGTTCCAGGTTTAGTCCAGGTTTAGTCCAGGCTTAGTTCCAGTTTTAGTCCAGGTTTAGTCCAGGTTTAGTCCAGGTTTAGTCCAAGTTTAATTCCAGGTTTAGTCCAAGTTTAGTTCCAGGTTTAGTCCAGGTTTAGATCTAGATTTAGTTCCAGGTTTAGTCCAGGTTTAGTCCCAGGTTTAGTCCAGGTTTAGTCCAAGTTTAGTTCCAGATTTAGTCCAGGTTTAGATCTAGATTTAGTTCCAGGCTTAGTTCCAGGTTTAGTCCAGGTTTAGTCCCAGGTTTAGTCCAGGTTTAGTCCAGGTTTAGTCCAGGTTTAGTCCAAGTTTAGTTCCAGATTTAGTCCAGGTTTAGTCCCAGGTTTAGTCCCAGGTTTAGTCCCAGGTTTAGTTCCAGGTTTAGTCCAAGTTTAGTTCCAGGTTTAGTCCAGGTTTAGTCCCAGGTTTAGTCCAAGTTTAGTTCCAGATTTAGTCCAGGTTTAGTCCAAGTTTAGTTCCAGATTTAGTCCAGGTTTAGTCCCAGGTTTAGTCCCAAGTTTAGTTCCAGATTTAGTCCAGGTTTAGATCTAGATTTAGTTCCAGGCTTAGTTCCAGGTTTAGTCCAGGTTTAGTCCCAGGTTTAGTCCAGATTTAGTCCAAGTTTAGTCCAGGTTTAGTCCAAGTTTAGTTCCAGGTTTAGTCCAGGTTTAAACGTGGGACTAAAGCCTGTGCACAGTAAAAATCTTTGTATTTATTTTACAAGTAAAATGTTTGAATAAATACGAGATTAAAGCCAAAACATCTCCGGGCCATAACCAGAACTACAAAAATACACGTACGGTGTTTGGGCAAAATTTGTCTTGGCCCAGATATGCTGCATAAACCGCTCCTGAACTCTTTAAACTGTTTAAAAAGAACAGTTCTGTTTTCTCACATTTTTAAGACAGAAACTCACGTACAGGTATGTTGTAAAGTTGCCTGTGTTCATTTTATTTTATTGCATTTTTTCAATTATATTTTGACAGAAAAAGAAAACGACCTAAAGTGATTCTTCCTCAGTTGTGGTGATTCTGGACACTTTTGCCCCTTACTCAATGCTGCCCTCTGCTGTTCACTGCCATAGGAAAAACTTTTCTTTCACTGAATACAGAAAACAGTTACTTCATTTTTAAAACCAAGTGTCATTTTCTGTACATATTCAGTTCTAAAATGTGTAATCGGCTCATGTTCCCTTTGTTAAAATGTAAAATCATTTTGAAAATAATAATTATAAAAGAGAATACAATAAAAAAGTCGTTTGTATAATAATAAAGCTGGACAGGTTGACTTCTGCTCTCACCGTTTTCAGGCCCAGTGGAAAAACAAACAGATGTGAACACGCTAACATGGCTTAAAGCTGAAAGAATCAAATTTGGCATTGTATCTGTCTCAAAAATGTGAAAAACTGTTTGCGGTGGTTCAGTTATTCCTGACTTTAGCTCTTGCATTCCAAGAATCCCAATTATTCACCGTTTATATGAACTTTTCACAACTTTTTGCAACTTTTTTTTTTGAGTTATGCAGTTCCAGATTTAGTTCCAGGTTTAGTCACAGGTTTAATCCAGGTTTAGATCCAGGTTTAGTCACAGGTTTAGATCCAGGTTTAGTTCCAGGTTTAGATCCAGGTTTAATCCAGGTTTAATCCAGGTTTAGATCCAGGTTTAGTCCAAGGTTTAGTCCAAGGTTTAGTCCCAGATTTAGTCCCAGGTTTAGATCCAGGTTTAGTCCAGATTTAGTCCAGGTTTTGTCCAAGTTTAGTTCCAGGTTTAGTCCAGGTTTAGATCCAGGTTTAATCCAGGTTTAATTCCAGGTTTAATACAGTTTTAGTTCCAGGTTTAGTCCAGGCTTAGTCCAGGTTTAGTCTAGGTTTAGTCCAGGTTTTGTCCAGGTTTTGTCCAAGTTTATTTCCAGGTTTAGTCCCAGGTTTAATCCAGGTTTAGATCCAGGTTTAGTCCCAGATTTAGTCCCAGATTTAGTCCCAGGTTTAGATCCAGGTTTAATCCAGATTTAGTCCAGGTTTTGTCCAAGTTTATTCCCAGGTTTAGTCCCAGGTTTAGATCCAGGTTTAGTCCAGGTTTGGTCCAGGTTTAGTACAGGTTTAGTTCCAGGTTTAGTCCAGGTTTAGTCCCAGGTTTAGATCCAGGTTTAGTCAAGGTTTTGTACAGGTTTAGTCCAGGTTTAGTTCAAGTTTAGTTCCAGGTTTAGTTCCAGGTTTAGTTCTAGGTTTAGTAGAACACGCAGAGGCCCCCACATCCACAAGGGGGCATCAGAGTTTGATTTTCAGTCTCAGTAGAGTGATTTTGCTCATCGGCGGTGAAGAGGTTTGCGGTGGGTGTTACTCTCCCATTTGCTGAATGTCTCTCCCCTCTCTCTCCCCACTTCACTGTTCTACTGTTCTCTCCTAAGTCGCCTCCACCTCCACCTCCTGAGGAGACTGAGGTCCTTTTGAGTGTGCAGGCCTCTGCTCAAGACTTCTTATGACTCTGTGGTGGCCTCTGCTCTCCTCTACACTGTCGTCTGCTGGGCCCCGAGCAGCACAGAGCGGGACAGGACGAGACTTAATAAGCTGGTCAGGAGGGCCAGCTCTGTCCTGGGCTGTCCTCTGGACTCTGTAGAGGAGGTGGCTGAGAGGAGGGTGCTGGGCAAATTCATGTCCATCATGGACGACACCTCTCACCCTCTGCACCGGAGCTGAGCAGCTCCTTCAGCAGCCGACTGAGGCACCCCCAGTGCAAGAAGGAGCACTACCGCAGATCCTTCATCCACACCACCATCAGACTGTACAACTACTATATAGGCCAGATGTGCAATATCCTCTTTTCCATGTTGATGCTTGTATTGTTATTATTATTACTATTTCCATTATTACTATTATTGGGGCCAAGTACCAAAGGTGCTAGGCACCATAGTGTTTCTATGGTGCCTAGCACCATAGAAACACTGCAGCTGAAGCTGGACCCCTCCGTCGCCTCGAGTCGGGACAGTGAGCCTGTCCAGGATGCTGTGATTCAAAGTGCACAGGCACTCGTGATGGCGGAGGGCGAGGGGCTGCCTCCACGCGCCTCCTCTTCCCCCTCCTCCGTTGCCTCGAGTCGGGACAGTGAGCCTGTCCAGGATGCTGTGATTCAGAGTGCACAGGCACTCGTGATGGCGAGGGATGAGGGGCTGCCTCCACGTGTCGCAGAGGGGGGCCTCCGCCCTGTAGCCGTGGCGGCGGGAGCTGAGCCGAATGCTGCTGCGGATACTGCTGCGGTCCAGCGCCTCACCCCCGGAGCGGGGGGAGCGGCGCGGCCCGGGGTCCGGGCCCCCGGGTCTGGCCGCACCCGGAAGACGAACGGGGCGAAGCTCAGATCTCAGACCATGGGGGACGAGTCCCTCCGGCCCTCGTCCACTCCAGCCCCGTGTGATGGGGTCTCCGCTCCGGGCCCGTGTGATCAGATCTCCGCTCTGGGCCCGTGTGGTCCGGCCTCCGCGTGCCCCTCTGGGCCCGCTACCACGTGTGCGGGCGCAGTGGGAGAGCAGATGGACTTCTGCAGTGGCAATGTTGAAGCGGACCTTGATGATGTTAGACAAAGCGTTAAGAGGCTCCGGACGTCCTCTAAGTGCTCCGTGACTCGTGTCTGATGGGTCCCCTGGACGATCCCAGCTTCATTTGGAAAATGGAGAGGTTATACGACTGTTTCGATACTGAAATTGAAGTGTATGATTCTCTGATAGACTGGTGGGACGGGGCGAAGGCCCGGATAAAGAGACTGGCCATCCGATGGCAGAGGAAACACAGAAATGTGTTTGCACTGCATCACCTTTGCTCTCCCCCAGGCCCCTTTCTTCATCCCTTTGGTCCCCTACATTCCCCCTGTTTCTCTTGGCCCTTGGGCCCAGTGGTGTTTATTCCCATGCCCGCATCCCCCGATGTGTCTTCTGAGCGCTTTGTGTATGTTATTGTGGTGATGAAATATGTACTATTATGTACCTGGAGTGTGTATTATTGTGTACCTTGTAATATTAAAAGATAAAATAAAAAAAAAAATAAAAAAAAATAAAAAAGTGTTTCTACTGATTCTTATTATACATTATTCCTCTGACCATGGGGAGTCTATGGCAGCCCCTAGAACGGTCTGGTAAAAAGTTGTGAAATTTTGCATGCACATTCCAGCCAGTCTCCTCATTACCCACAGCAATTTATAGGCCCCCAGCCCCAACCGTCTAGTGCCACCAGCAGGTCAAAATTTGCAGTAATTTTCTGCGTTGCTAGGCAACGCAGAAAATGTACCTTTGATCTGTCATTGATCTGCTAAACCTTGTTAGACCCTGTTAAACCTTGTCAGACCCAGTCAGACCTTGTTAGACCCTGTCAGACTGCTAGACGGCCAACCCGTCGAGAGCGGGATTCAAACCACCAACCCCTGGATCAATAGACAAACGCTCTACCAACTGAGCTACTGTCGCGTGTGTGTATGTTTATACTGAAAGGTTCTAAACCAAAATTCTTTTGTCTCGCTGCTGTACATATTTACTGTCTGAGCAGTTCTTAAAGGGATATTGCGTTTTTAAAAAAATGTTAATCTGTATGGGTTTCCTTGTAAAAGTTCCGTGTGTTGACACCGGCTTACCTCTGACAGTCTCAGCTGATCCCGGTTCGGATCGCTTTCTGGAGCCCACGTAAGTAGGTCCGGTAACTTCCCTGGAACATGAAATAAAGCTCGTTTTTCTTCTCAAAACAAAACATTTGTCCGAAAGGTGATATATTTGCGTCCCAAACAGTTGTCCACGAAACATCCAGCAGCGTAGATTGCGATTGCGTATTGTGTCTCTCGACTCGTATCACCGCGCATATTAGCTGTATTAGTCTGTTAACCTTTAGCGGAAGTGTACGGCAGATGCGGTCCGCCGTAAGGGGAAGTTTACAAGTGAACAGGCTAATACAGCTAATATGCACGCAGTGATACGAATCGAGAGACACAATACGCGATCGCTAAGTACGCTGCTGGATGTTTCGTGGACAACTGTTTGGGACGCAAATATATCACCTTTCGGACAAATGTTTTGTTTTGAGAAGAAAAACAAGCTTTATTTCATGTTCCAGGGAAGTTACCGGACCTACTTACGTGGGCTCCAGAACGCGAGCTGAACCGGGCTGAGCGGAAACTGTCAGAGGTAAGCCGGTGTCAACACACGGAACTTTTACAAGGAAACCCATACAGATTAACATAAAAAAAACTGCACTATCCCTTTAAGGTGAAGTCCACTGCACACTGTCTGTAGATTAAGCCTTTATTGGTCTCACATACAATGACACAGTGACACACAGGAGAAATTTGACTTCTGCATTTGACCTATCCTTTTTTTTTTTTTCAGGAGCAGTGAGCAGCCATCTTTTTCGGCGCCCGGGGGGGCAGTACCGTGAAGGGTCTTGCCCAAGGACCCACACTGGCTGACCCACAGAAGGTGCAGCACGTAAGATGCAGAAATCTCAGTTACCTAATGTAACTGTAGTTCTATGAGTATGTTTGTAGCCCTCTATCTTCAGGCCCGTCAGGCCTGGTCTCTGAGTGCAAGAAGAGGAGAAGATGAGCTGGTGATGGCTTATAGGAGGAGGACTTTCATGATTGGAGCGGTGGATACGGATTTCTCAGGACTGGGCGTAGCTTCGGAGTGGACCAGCCAATAGCGAAGCCCACAGAGGGCGCAGCACGTATGACATTATTTTAACAAACGGTAAAATAAAAAGGAGAATGAGAACGTATGCCCAAAGATGGAGGCTAATAAACTCTTTAGCAGACCATATGCCAACTTTTGTGGTCTTAAATAATTCCACATTTATCTGTATTTTTTCCCAAAATAACCTCCTTCTGATGTAAAAATAGCAGAGTAGCGTGTCATTTTGGTTTGGTCAAATTCCCCCTCTTTGCTCTTTGTCCCAACTCTAATCATGTGTAATTGTGTTTGATTAGCTGTCCAACTTCTAGAGCAGTTTTCAGCCACTGTGGTCCTCCTCACAGCTGTCCGGTCCCAGCACCCTGACCCAAAATGACTTCATCTGTTCCCGCTTAGGCTCCGTAATTACACAGGACCGCCCAGTTATCATAAGAGACGCGTCACTGTACGGTGTCACCACACGCTAAGCCAACGACCCCCGCTGTCAATCACAGCTAACGCTTTATCTTCTGCTCCGTCCGGGGGTGACGTCATGTTGGAAGCAGCGGATCCAATTTCCATTTTCCAGGATGAGACGCGGTGGATCTGGCACTGACGGTTTTTTGTCTCAGCCAGTCTGGAAAATACAAGGGAAATAAGCCCGGAGCAGTCCAAAGGCTAAATGTTGGTTCACACACTCTGAAATTCAGAATCTATTGTTGATAGTGATACAGCTGTGAGTGCGGCTGCAGAGTGAATCATCAAAACGCCTCAGGGACTGGTTTTATAGAAGATATATTGTGCTTGTGTCCTCTATATAGTTATAATCTGTGACACCTGTGGATCATTGTGTTATATTTTGGACATTTTAAGTCGAAATATTGAGATACAGTGACTTAAAGGGCCTATATTACACTATTTTCTGACTTTATAATGTTGTTTCCTCATCACAAACAGACCTGGAGTTGTGTTTTGTTTCATTCTCACACGTTTAAAGGGATAGTTCGTTTTTTTATGTGAATCTGTACGGCGTCCCCTTCAGCAGTGTCGTGCATTAACACTGACTTACCCCTGACAGTGTCCTCTGAGCAGAGTTCTGCCCCGGTTCTGGAGCTGACGAAAGTAGGTCCGACAAGTTAGCGGGAACAGTTAATAAAGCTTATTTTTCTCCTCAAAACAATATTTGTCCAAAAAGTGATATATATTTTCATCACAAAACAGTTTGAAACTTGTAAACATCCGCTTACAGGTGAACAGGCTAATAATAACTAATAGGCGTGCATTGATACAAATCGACAGAAAATAGCAACAAGCGAATTAGACTTCTGACTTTTTCGTATGCAACTGTTTTCTGACGCAAATTTATCACTTTTTGGACAAATATTGTTTTGAGAAGAAAAACAAGCTTTATTAACTGTCCCCGCTAACTTGCCGGACCTACTTTCGTCAGCCCCAGAACCGGGGCAGAACTCGGCTCAGAGGACACTGTCAGGGGTAAGTCAGTGTTAAAGGGATAGTGTGTTTTTTTTTAAAAATGTTAATCTGTATGTGTTTCCTTCTAAAAGTTCCGTGTGTTGACACCGGTTTACCTCTGACAGTCTCAGCTGATCCCGGTTCGGCTCGCTTTCTGGAGCCCACGTAAGTAGGTCCGGTAACTGCGTACTTAGCGATCGCGTATTGTGTCTGTCGACTCGTATCAATGCGCACATATTAGCTGTATTAGCCTGTTCACTTGTAAACTTCCCCTTACGGCGGACCGCATCTGCTGTACACTTCCGCTAAAGGTTAACAGGCTAATACAGCTGATATGCGCGCAGTGATACGAGTCGACAGACACAATACGTGATCGCTAAGTACGCTGCTGGATGTTTCGTGGACAACTGTTTGGGACTGTAACATCCTGATAGCAACTTTGCGGTCGGAGGAACAGAGTAGAGCTGAGCCAGGGGTCGATGAAGAATCCAAAAGTGCATTTATTTAACAGTCCACCAAGAAAAATGAAAAATATTTACAAAGGTACAAAGATACAAAAGTTAAAAACCAGCACAGAGCAATCTCCACATGCAGCACCTCTCCCCACAAAGGTGAGGCTGGCCCTTTTTAAAGGTCCCTCCCTTAATTGGGTGAGCCCACCCTCTAATTAGGCCACCTGGGTGCAATTTACCCACAATATTTAAAAAGATAACTCTGTCCCACAGTGCTCAAATAGTCATTCAATACATTAGTAAACAAATATATTCTTTATTAATTTAGCAGTGTTTACTTTTCTTTTAAAAATACAAAAATAGAAGAATTCTAAAATCTTGGTGCACCCCCTCTTCACACAAAATGGCCACCTGCCCCGGAACCTTCTTAAAGGGCTCCCGCTTCCTGGGGACTATTTTAGCCCGCGCACCCTAGCATGAGGTAAGTACCCATTTTGACTCACTCATTACCCGTTACTTCAGTGCACTTATTTTCTTTTCTTTTACAGGTCAGGCACCCATCAAAGGAATCTTCATTCACAACCAATAAACACCTCAAAACCTTGCCTCTCGTTTCCTCCTCATTTTCCAGGCCCTTGTAATGGACTAGCTACATTACAGGGACGCAAATACTTGGTTAAGATTACGGTTGCTAGGTAACGGTTATTATGGAATAACTTCTTCTTGTTTGCTGTCCATATACAACCAAGATGTAAAATTTTATAATGGGCTTGTTTACACGAGAACGCTTACGGGTAAAAACGACAAAATATTTTATCGGAAGTGCCTTTCATTTAGACGGTGATGGCATTTTGGGGGCTTAAAAACGCGAAAAACTGAAACCGCCCTCCAAAGTAGAAAACTTGAACACGCTCCGCCGTAGCGTTTTAGTCTACACTGCCCAAGACGCAAAACTCTGGTCAAATCTGCTGACGTCGCGTACTCGTTTACGTCACATCGGTCCATATATCAGTGTACTTTGTTTGGCAGGACCTTGTTGCACCTTTGTTGCTTTGTCGTCTAACGTGGTCTGAAGCAATAGCTGAACTTCTGACCACATGACCAGGGTAGCCATGTTTTGTTTTGCTTTTCGCGGCGCAGACGAGAAGAAGGAAGATACGCGCGGACATAGTGATAATGTATCATAGCGCCACCTAGCCGCCTGGCATGCATACTTTTGCGTCACCGTATGCACGCAGATTTCCTCCCGAAAACGCTCGTCTAAACACAGAAAAAAAGTGAAGACGCGATGCCACTTTTGCGTCTTCTGTTCAGACCGCCATCATATAAACGGAGCCTGAGAAGTTAAATTATTAAGCACACCATAAATCTCAACATAAACTACAACTAACTATATATCTTTTAAAAAATTGTAAAAAAAACAAAAAAAAAAACAACTTGGCATGCCCCTGCTGGTGCAATAGGGCCTGGCCGCCCTCTACGGTACGTCTCCGTAAACATCATCACAACAGAGCGCCGCATGCCGACGCCGCTCCTCTGGAAGGCTGCAGATCACGTTAACAAGCAGTTGATTTTATTTTTTCATTCAAGCCTATGCATCACGTCATGGCTGAATCCTGAATTGGAGGACAAAGAAAGTACGCTGAAGTGGGCGTGTACCGGTAGCAGTGAAAAGAAGCTGTTCTGAGCAGTGACATAATCAATACAGAAGAATAAAAGAAGTACTGACACATGCATGAATCACTCCAAATACAAGTGTGAGAGGGTAAATAGACGGGCAAACCACTATAACTATATAAGCTCCGAGAAGTCGATTTTGCACAATATTGTTGTGAAATGTGTGTTTATTTACAACTGTTTTGATCGATCTGTCTTGAAATGACTGTAAACACGACATGGCTCATTGGGAACAAAATGGGGCCAGCTGCTCCTCTGACTCCACTTCTGAAAATAGAAGCTTTTTGTGGAGAAATGTATAACTGAGTTTCCTCAGTTGTTTTAAGTCTATAATTTTTTTTGTTTATTTCATTCATAAATTATAAAACAGGGGTGTCAAACTTGCGGCCCGGGGGCCAGATCTTGCCCTCCAAGACCTTCAATCTGGCCCTAGGCTGATTTTCTATTAAAGATCTCATGGCATGAAATTTTCACTTTCTAAGTTTTTTGAACGTTAATGTGAGCTCCCCTACCCTGTTTAGCCCCCCCCATGGTTAAAAGTTGCGAAATGTCTAAACTGAGCATTTGCGATCCTTTTCTGCGTTACAAAAAATCGGAGCTCAAACGGGCGATTTTGAACAAGGCACCTTATTGACGTCAGATCGAAAAAAGAAATGCAAATGCAGTTCCACCCCCGTCTGTCTGTACTCAGCGTCTCTGTAAATCACGCCCAGAGAGTTTGGACTGCGAATGCGCTAGGCAATGCGAAATGCGTTTTTTTATTTGCCTGGAGGCACGTCCGAGTGTTTCTAGGCTCGGAAGTCCTTTATCTGAGCCTCTGGACCTTTGAACAGCAGTGGTTTAATTTTATTTTATGTGGAAATGTGTTTATTTTTCAATGGAAGGCTTCTCATCTCTCCCTCCACTCAAAAACACGGAAGTGGGTCACAGAGCGGAGCGGAGAGCTTGGCCACGCCCCCACCCCCTACTATAGGCCACCTCTGTCCTCCTCATTTGCATTCAAGCAACAACGCCCATTATGGAGTGTTCCAGAGTGACATTTATGACTCTTTCTCATCTTATCTCTCTTTCTCATGCACTGAGTCTTGATTTTGAAGAAGGATTCATTTACAGTATTAGGGAACCATTAAGGAGCCATATAAAAGCATCAAGAAGTACCATGTCATGTCTTGTTCAGAATCGCCTGTTTGAGCTCTGATTTTTTCTAACGCAGAAAAGGATCGCAAATGCTCAGTTTAGACATTTCGCAACTTTTAACCATGGGGGGGCTAAACAGGGTAGGGGAGCTCACATTTACGTTCAAAAACCTTAGAAAGTGAACATTTCATGCCATGGGACCTTTAAAACTGTAAGAGCGCAGGACAGGGGGGGGCAATTATTTTCCCCCAGGGGCCAAATGAGAAGCAGAAAATATTGTGGAGGGCCAAAAGTTTGAAGTCTACTCTGGTTATTAATTTTATTTCTACGTTGAAATCAGTAAATGGCATTGTTTACAGAAGCTGGTAAGTTCTGTGTTATTATTAAGTAATGAGAGAGTGAGGTTTTACAAAAACTGAATTTATTCAGTAAAATAATTCAAAACAATGGTAAACGTGAAACATTTGTAACTCTTTTTCAGTCACATTAACCCCACAATGTTTTCTGAGTTTAACTTTCTTAACTTTGTATTAAGACACCACAATGTCTTTGTTTGCCAAATAATATAATACAAGAAATGTCACAAAACTTTTTTGTCCAACTGCCAAACTGTGTAGGAAAAAAGTCAAAGTTGCATGTTTAGTGTTTTTTTCTTGATCAGTGAGAGAAATGTCGCCTCTGTTGAGCTTTAACAAGTGCATCAAAGTCAGGTTAATGTTTGAGGTGAAGATGTGAAGTCCGACAGATGATCAACAGTACAAATGCATTACAGGGGGTCCTCGACTTACGACGTTTCGTGGTTACGAACGCGCCCCCATTAAAAAAAATATATATATATATATTACGCTTCATTCCGTCTTACGTGGTTTAGCGTGGTAAGCAACGTAAACAAACGCGAACAGCGCGCGGTGCACGGCGGAAGAATACGCTTTGTTGTGGTTGTAGGGCGGAGAAGACGGCCTCGTGTGCGTGCCCAATGTGGGCGGAAGTACCTGATGTGGGCTCTGATCTGCTCCTATGAAAGCGGCAGTGATAACCAAGCAGCGTAGTGGTCTAATTATTGAGATGGAAAGGTTATTGGTGCTTTGGTTGGAAGATCAAAGGCAAATCTGACTTACGACGAAATTCGGGTTACGACGCGTCTTAAGAACGGATCAACGTCGTAACCCGAGGACCCCCTGTATGTACAATTTTTGAAAGTAGGTTTTATTTTCTTAAAGGAAAAGTAACGTTTTTTTATGATGAAAGGAGAAGTTCAATTTGTCAACTGGACAAAGTTTGTTTGGTTGAAAACGTTTCGCCGCTCATCCGAGAGGCTTCGTCAGCTCCTTTTATCATGGATTCTACCTGGACGACTGAGGGACTTTTCACGTAACGTTTTTTTACAATCTGAGCCTTCTTTCGGTAATAAAACAAGTTGTTTTACTCACCCATAGCAATTTGGTGTCATATGGAGCACTTCCAGAGATGTTTTAGATTTGCGGTTAGCCTAGCGCAACTTCTAGCCATAGCTCGGGGCATATAATATATTCCCCAAGCATGTAATATGCACAAACAAATAAATATAGCACAAACTTTAGCACTTTTCAAATCATAGAAGCCCAATGTCTTAGTCTACGATTTTGTTTGAAGCAAAAGTGGTCTGTAATCCGAGATTTATCCATAGTTTACAGCTTTGCGTTTCATGTTTGGGTCCCGGGAGCTGAGAGCACACTCCGCACATGCGCACTGGCCTCCTCATCTACTCGAAACTATGGCTAAATCTCTGATTACAGGCCACTTTTGCTTCAAACGAAATCGTAGATTAAGATATCGGGCTTCTATGATTTGAAAAGTGCTAAAGTTTGTGTTATTTGGAGACCGCAAAGTAATGCCCCGAGCACTCAAGTTAACGGATACGCTACAACATAACTTCTACGAAACTGCTCAAAATGACACCAAACTGCTATGGGTGAGGAAAACTACTTGTTTTATTGACGAAAGAAGGCTCAGATTGTAAAAAACATTACTTTTCCTTTAATTCCAAACAATCTTTTGCGGGCCGGTCAGAGTCGGCTCGGTATTTGGCCCCCGGGCCTTGAAATGCCCGGGTCTGGCGCAGGATGTATACTGTACAGTTCCTTTCATAATCTGAAAGCTAAATTTGAAGATAATAGATCAAGATTATTTGGTTAAAAGATCATTATAATTATTATTAGTCAGGTCTTAGTATTCTCCTAAGTACTTTAAAGTGATTTGAAGAGCAGATTCCACATAATCAAACCCAGGACCCTCTTGCTGTGGGGGTGGAGGCGATAATCACTGTTCCACCTCATCCTTCTTTGAAAATATTTCTATTTGACATTAACTCCGCAGTCATCAGCCTTGTGAAAAGCATAATTACAATGGTTCAAGTCTCCGGGGCCGCTGCGAGGACAGATGTGGAAACTGGGCCCGTGCACGTGTATGGCAAACTGCCCCATCTCCAGCCTGAAGGTCCTCAGATTTATTTCACAAGTCAAAAATGAAACCTTGTAAAAATGCAGTTCGATTCCAAGACAAATCCACTTCCAACAAGAGAAAGAAAATAGAAGTTTCTAACAAGAGTTCATAATTCTGGAAAGCCTGAGCGGGAGTCCTTAAAGTACACAATCATGCTTTATTTTGGCTTTTATTGGCTTTTAAACGTTCTTTTCCTCACCTTGGCATCTTATTTCATATTTTAGAACTCAAAACATGTCAATATATGGTCCCAATTTCCAGTAAGATCTGATTTAGAGCTGACAACCGTTTCTAAAATTGTCTTTATTTGTGTTGGAACAGCGTTTTTAATGTCAAAGTGCTACGTTTCAGAATTTTTAAGTCTGAATTTAGGCTTGAGCTCACTAAAGATCTAGAGGTAAGTCGACGTAAAAGAGGTGAGTCGATGTATGTTGTTGCTTTAATGTTGACTCCTTCACCTTGACATGGAATGAAAACTGACCAAATAAACACAAAAGTAAAGAATATTCAGTTTATATGAATGACAGACTGAAAATGAAATGTGACAAAGCATTATTTTTGCAGCTTTCATCAGCCATCACTATTTTAGATCACATTTTCTACGTTACAATCATCATAACTTTAATTGTTAAACATTTGCATTAGGGATGCATGATATATCGGCATTAACATCGGCATCGGCCGATATTGTCAAAATGGTTACATATCGGTATTGGCTCGATGTGTAAAAGTGGGCCGATATTAACAACCGATATTTGTCAGTACAGTAATCCCTCGAATTAACGTTTTCTCACATTTCTCTTCAAAATCGCAGATTTTCAACAAAATGTATTAATAGTGAAGCGTGCCTCCTTCTCAGGACTGCGTCCACGGTCCTGAGGGCATGAACGAACGCAAGAGCCGCACGAAACCAGGCAAAGAGTGGTGGTTTAATCCTGGTTTGGTCCTGGTTTAGTCCTGGTTTAGTCCTGGTCTGGTCGTGGTCTAGTTCCAGTCTGGTCTCTCCCCCCGTGTCCCTCATCTATAACATCAATCGGCAAAGGTCCCTTAGCCAATCAGGACGCAGAACACAATGTTGTACTATAAAAAAAAATTTGAAATTGGAAAATAAAAATGAAAAAATCAGGAGTCAAAACACGTTTTGAAAATAAAAGACATTCAAAAATTAATTTTGCATGATTTTTAGTCTGTATAAAATGTTATCTCATATCGGCCAATAACAGCAACACTAATATAGGATATCGGTATCGACTAAAATGTTCACATCGGTGCATCCCTACTTTAAAGTAATGCCTTGGATTTTAAATGAGGAATTATCCCAAATCCTGACATGAGTGGGAGAACGCATCTCCAGACCAAGAAGCTGTTTTGTTTCTTTCCACGTATTTACAGTGCTATTAATAACTTTTTTCTTAATGATAAGATAAGATAATAAGATGCATGGTTGTAATTAATATGGAGTCATGGATCCTCATTAGTAAGGTTAAAAATCCCATGACATGGTACTTCTTGATGCTTTTATATGGCTCCTTAATGGTTCCCTAATACTGTAAATGAATCCTTCTTCAAAATCAACACTCAGTGCATGAGAAACAGAGATAAGATGAGAAAGAGTCATAAATGTCACTCTGGAACACTCCATTATGGGCGTTGTTGCTTGAATGTAAATGAGGAGGACAGAGGTGGCCTATAGTAGGGGGTGGGGGCGTGGCCAAACTCTCCGCTCCGCTCTGTGACCCACTTCCGTGTTTTTGCACGGGGGGAGAGATGAGAAGACTTCCATTGAAAAATAAACACATTTCCACAGAAAATAAAATTAAACCACTGCTGTTCAAAGGTCCAGAGGCTCAGATAAAGGACTTCCGAGCCTAGAAACACTCGCAAGTTCCTCCAGGCAAATACATTTTTTTATTTCGCATTGCGTAGCTCCTCCGCAGTCCAAACTCTCTGGGCGTGATTTACAGAGACGCTGAGTACAGACAGACGGGGGTGGAACTGCATTTGCATTTCTTTTTTCGATCTGACGTCAATAAGTTTCCTTGTTCAAAATCGCCCGTTTGAGCTCAGATTTTTTCTAACGCAGAAAAGGATCGCAAATGCTCAGTTTAGACATTTCACAACTTTTAACCATGGGGGGGGGGGCTAAACAGGGTAGGGGAGCTCACATTAACGTTCAAAAACCTCAGAAAGTGAAAATTTCATGCCATGGGACCTTTAATGATACGATCTATCTACCTTATTCCGGAAGTTGCCGTGGGGCTACTGATCTTGGTTAAAGGGATAGTTCTCCTCCAGTAACAGCTCATAAATGTAGTTCCGGTAAGTTTGCAGGGACATTTAAAGGGACAGTGTGTAAGATTTTTACCTGTTAATTACTGAAATTGAAGATACCCATTCAAAAATACATTGTTTTCCAAGCCTTTTCACTTCCATCATGAAATCAAAGTATTCTTTTGGACTTAGATATAATCACATAAAAGGGGGATCTTCCCCATGCAGAGGCAGCCATTTTGAATACGAGAGCCGCAGAAGGACATTTGGGCTCCGCCTTCGCCTTCGGCAAGGCTCGTGGTTTTGGGTAAACAACGACAAGCATGTTGCCGGATCAGACGTCGTAATTTAATGTGAAATATGCTGCTGAATTTTTCGCGGACAACTGTCTGGGACGCAAATATATCACTTTTCGGACAAATGTTGTTTTGAAAAGAAAAACAAGCTTTATTAAATGACCCCCGCAAACTTACCCGACCTGCGTTCCTGAGCTCCAGAACCGGCGCAGGACCAGGCTCAGAGGACGCGTGAGCGGTAAGCCAGTGTTAATGCACGACACTATTAAAGAGGGACCATACAGATTAACAAAAAACGCACTATCCCTTTAAGGACCATGTAGAGCAGGGTTCCCCAAACTGTTCCACAAAGGGCCGAAGTGGCTGCAGGTTTTCTTTCCAACCAAGCAGCAGCACACCAGGCTTGACTCATTGACTGCATGGGTGTCAGCGAAGAAGTAGCGCGCAGTGCATGCTGGGATATATGAGTGCGTGAAGTGTGCTTTTTCACGCGCTTGGTCCACGGCCCAATTTCCATGGAAACGACTGCGGTCTTCAATTCGCGTGTTAACTGTGCATGGGACAAAAAAGAAATGGGACAGCAGTCGTTGCGCCGGATGTGACGCACATGCCCTTAAAACCATGCTCCGAACCGTGCACTCTGAGAATTGGGACACGGCTATTTAATCAACTGATCTCAGTCTTCAGACAGTTGAAGGCGTGGCCTTGGTTGGTTGGAAAGAAAACCTGCAGCCACACTGGCCCCTTTGTGGAACAGTTTGGGGAACCCTGATTTAGAGACAAAAATAGGTGAGGCGGAATAAGGTGGATATAAAGTATTTTGGGTCGTATTAACAATTTTATGAGTATGAACTGAAATGATGTAAATTAGGGCTGAAAATCAGAGGGTCCCTCTCGATGCTGATGTAAAGAATGTATGAATGTAGTTGTATTTAACACAATTTGATGACAGATTTATGGACTATGAACTGTGCTAGGTTTCTACCTGTGATGTAACAAGGTTACATGTAGGTGTGCTAAAAAAAATAAAACTAGGGCTGGGCGGTATACCGGTGTTTTTTATTTAATGATGAATTATCATATGCGTGCGTACAAAACGTTTGGAACACAGAGCGGCGTAATGTCGCGCCGGGGAACTGTTTGGCAGTGGCATGAGAGTGGTGGAAGCATAAGCTGTGTCCCAATTCGAGGGACATGAACTATCCTCCGCGGACCGCAAGGCCGTTGCCGAAATGGGACAGGTCCAGCCCACAGAGCTGAGACACACGACTAATGCTAATGCTAACAACACGCACCACGCAAATTACGCACACGGATCAATAACCCTCGAATTGGGACACAGCTACAGTGCGTGTTGAGCGGTGAACAACATGGACGTTGTTGTTAGAAATAGAGGAACTTATACTGAAAAGAGGAGCCGTGTCAGTTGTGTGGAAAAACTTCAGCTTTAAAAAATCTGACGCTGATCAAAAAACATTCTGTAAATGTTGTCGGGCTAAAGTTGTAGCTACTCAGACGTCACTCAAAGACGCGTTTGCTAAGGCAGTGTTTCCCAACCAGGGGTACAAGTACCCCTAGGGGTACGCAAGCACACTGCAGGGGGTACTCGGCAGTGTCGCTGCCAGGCGCAGGGGGAGATTTTTTTTGAATTTTTAAATTCTAATTTGAGTAATTTGAGTTAAAGAAAAGAGTGAAAATGTCTGAGAATTACATTTTCAAATTAAGGAGATGAAATAAAATGATTTTCATTTAATAATCCGTTGTGTCACGTTCTACTTTTGGAGAATTATCAACACGTATGAGTGAGGGGGTACTCGAGGTATGACAAAAAGGCTCAGGGGGTACACAAGACAAAAAAGGTTGGGAAACACTTTGCTACGGGGACTGTTTACGACAAGAAAAGCAAACGGTGGAACGATATTACCAACACTATTACTGTCCATTTAGACATGTACCACTTAGTCCTGTTGAGAAAGGAGCTTCAAGGAGATGATTAAAGCTCTGGACCCAGATATGTTTTACCAAGTCAAATTTACTGCAGTAATTATTCTCTAAATCAGAGGTCTTCAACAGGGGGGTCGCGACCCCTAGGGGGGTCACGGAGGTACTGCAGGGGGGGTCGCGAAATCTTTTGATTTCACTTTAAAATAATATAATTTTATATTTTATAGTGTAAAATACAGTATTAACCTGTGTATTATTTCCTTGTATTGGATGTACCATAACAGAGTAGCAATATTTATACATGACACTAAGCTCAATTTAATATAAAACACAATTCTATGCCGTATATATAGTAGGGGGTCCCTGGCCCAGTTCGCCATCTGTTTGGGGGTCCCTGGCCTGAAAAACGTTGAAGACCCCTGCTCTAAATTATTAGGAAATGGGGTTAACACATACTCATGCATGAAAAAAAAACAAAAACGTCAAATACTGTGATACCAATTTTTGGTCATACCGCCCAGCTCTAAATAAAGCACCCATAACTGAATGAATGAAAGATGAAGAAGTTAAATGCCACATTATGAAACATTTAAGTTGCACAATGCACCTTAAGAATAGTTTGTTTGGTATAAATCTGGTCTTGAGTGTTGTGTCAGTGGCATAAATTCGCTTCAGTATTATTGTTGCTCTTCTAGATTTACTTCAGCAGTGTATTATCATGACAGGCCTACACACAGCAGAGGGGAACGTATCAGCAGTGGCCTCGGCTCAGACCCTAAACTGAAACCAGATGAGCCTCACGAATACCACGAACGCTCTGGGAGAACTCTGCACCGCTTCAAATTATCACCATTCAATAGGTAAATACAGTATAATATTGTGGGACCACCGCACAGGCAGCCACTGGTGGTTTTCAGATTCCAGGACAGGGGTCTCCAACTGTTTTCCTCCCGTGAGCTCCTTCACCGAATGAAAATGCCAGAGAGCGACTAATTTAACGGTCGCAAGAAATTAAGTAAATATGAGAGCCATGGCGAGCCTTAGAGGGAACATTTCGATAAAACATAAACCATTATCATTAGTGCAGAGTTTGGCATCCAGACGATACATTTGCACTGGTAAGAGGCATTTAATTCATTTATCAAATTATAAATACTAGGGATGCACCGATCCACATTTTTTCACTTTCAATCCAATCCCGGTACCTGCATTTGGATATCTGCCGATACTATTCCGATACCAAAACCGTTTGTTTCAATATTATCATCATTATTGTTTAACTACAAATAAACTCATCTCTACAGGCAGTCGTCATGATATGAACAAGGGTTTGTGTGTCCCAAAAGGAAACTTGAGGTAAGTATAGGTCTTGCATTGTCCCATAGAATTACATGCACTTTTTCTAGCGGGATCTCCCCAGTGGTTTAACATCTGTGTAATGGACGCTGCGATTGTAGCTCGGTTGTGTGAACCTCTGCACTTTTTTACCTGGAGCACCGCACAACAGAGTCCGTGTGAATCGCGGTCAGTCCAGAGCACAGTGAGGCTTATCAGTGACATTGGGCAGAACGATGTCCAAATATCTGTAGTAAAGCTCAGATCTGGAACTCTTTTTAGCTTCTCAGCTAACCTGGTTGACACTCGGTTGTAGAGTTCGGGTAGCGCAGTCTCTGATAAATCGCTTCCACCTCCACTTTTTACTATAAACACCTCAAAGCGAGACAGAAACGTGCAATGTTTGCAAAGCCGTTGTACCGAGAGGTGGAAGCGATTTATCAGAGACTGTGCTACCCGAACTCTACAACCGAGTGTCAACCAGGTTAGCTGAGAAGCTAAAAAGAGTTCCAGATCTGAGCTTTACTACAGATATTTGGACATCGTTCTGCCCAATGTCACTGATAAGCCTCACTGTGCTCTGGACTGACCGCGATTCACACGGACTCTGTTGTGCGGTGCTCCAGGTAAAAAAGTGCAGAGGTTCACACAACCGAGCTACAATCGCAGCGTCCATTACAGAGAGTCACTTTAACTGCTGTTTGTTCACTGCTCAGAATCAAAGACATTTATTGTGCAGCGTTCCTGGGCCTTTTAACCTTACAGTGTTGTGTTTTTTAGTTGATTGTACATACTTATTTACATAATAATAATAATAATAATAATAATAATAATAATAATAATAATAATAATTATTATTATTATTATTATTATTATTATTATTATTATTATTATTTATCTAATTTTGATGCATGCTCATATTTTCCTACTGTTTCTGAAACTTGTGTTGTGACACTGCAATTTCCCCATTGTGAGACAAATAAAATAAATCTTATCTTAAACCACTGGGAGATCCCGCTAGAAAAAGTGCATGTAATTCTACAGGACAATGACCTATACTTACCTCAAGTTTCCTTTTGGGACACACAAACATTTGTTCATATCATAGGCCTACTGCCTGTAGAGATGAGTTTATTTGTAGTTTAACAATAATGATGATAATATTGAAAACAAACTAAGACGAGGACTAAATTGGATCTAGACCAGGACTAAACCAGGAATAAACCGGGACTAAACTGGATCTAGACCAGGACTAAACCAGGAATAAACCGGGACTAAACCGGGACTAGACCAGGACTAAACCGGGACTAAACCGGGACTAGACCAGGACTAGAACGGTACTAAACCGGGACTAGACTAGGACTAAACTGGGACTAGACCAAGACTAAACCACGAATATACCGGGACTAAACCAGGACTAAACTGGGACTAAACCAGGACTGAACCAGGACTAGACCAGGACTAGACGAGGACTAGACCGGTACTAAACCGAGACTAGACCGGGACTAAACTAGGACTGTCAGATGCCCTCCCTGTGAGTCTTGTTTTCATTTTCAGTTCAGATTTTAGTCTTTTTGTCAGTTTTTCCAGAACGTGTTTAAATGTGAACAGAATCCTGTTATTAAAACCAAACCGGGACTAAACCAGGACTAGACCAGGACTGAACCAGGACTGAGCCGGGACTAAACCAGGACTGAGCCGGGACTAAACCAGGACTGAGCTGGGACTAAACCAGGAATAAACCGGGACTAAACCAGGACTAAACAGGGACTAAACCAGGACTGAACCAGGACTAGACGAGGACTAAACTGGATTTAGACCAGGACTAAACCAGGAATAAACCGAGACTAAACTGGGACTAGACCAGGACTAGACAGTTTTGGTATCGTAAAAGTATCGGCAGATATCCAAATTCAGGTATTGGGATCGGATCGGAAGTGAAAAAACGTGGATCGGTGCCTCCCTAGTTGGAACAGAGTGCTTTCAGTTCGAGAGAAGAACTCAACGTAAATCTGCAGGATTTGTGCGTCAAACGTGTGAATGAGACAAAACACAACTCCAGGTCTGTTTGTGACGAGGAAATATAACATCGTATCTTAGAAAACAGCGTAATATGGGCACTTTAACTCCCATTTTCTAAACTGTTGAACAAATATTAAAAAGCTTTGAGAGGTTCTCCATAATCAGAGGCACGCGAACAGTTAACAAAACCACTTCTTTCAGCTGGATTGAATAACTCATCTCCCAAATAAATTGCCCAGTTTCCTTCCATGGCACAGCTCGGAGCTCACAGCCAGCTCCAGTCGGATTGAGCTTCAGAGTTTTGGAGAACTCCGGAGCGCATGTGGTCACTAGCAGCGGGCCCGGCCTCCCTCTCATGTTACAGTCCCACATATATACGAGTTTAGGCCCCCTTTCCCCCCCTCGGTCTCCTCCTCCTCCTCTCGCCTCCCTCCGAACCCCAGACCCTGGAAGCTGCCTCTGTACTTCCACTCTGCTCCTGGAACCCCGAGCTGTCATCCAAAAATCGGGACCATTTGCACGCTATCTGGACTTTTTTGGGGGGGGGGTATTTTCGGATCTTAGTGGTGCGTTAAGGAATAGGTGGATGCCAACAAAAGGATTATAATTTTGTGGTTTCATTTTTTGTTTTGGACTTTGGTTCATTTATAACTAATGAGCAACTACTTTGGATCTTGGTACATCCTCTAAACTAAGTTGGGATAATCTTTTTTCTGCTACTACATAAAATTTGCAAATTACAGTAACTGAATCATATTTTTTTTAATTTTGTGAGTGTCTTTTTGTTGTCCAAATGATTAGACAAGCCTTGAATCATTCAAACCTAAACAAAATGCAATATTTTGAGATATTTTTTAACAGTAAAAGTTAAGTGTTTTTTTAAGAACTTTAAATTTCAATTAAATTTTTCGATTTCACCCCAAAACAAAACAAAAATCTGTAATGCAAAACTTACAGCCAATGTAACAATTCAATTTAAGCTTCAACTTTGTATACAAGAACGTTTTTGGTGATTTTTTTTTACCTTAATTTAAAGAATTAAAGACTTTTTATCGTTTTTTGGACTTAAGTGGACTCGTCATGGATCATTCGCTGTTCGGTTGCCTTCGTAGCCCCCACGCTCCTTCACAAGGCCTGCACCCGTACCTGGACCTGCCCAGCCCCTCTCCTCCCTGTGGGTTCCCCGGCGGAGGAGAGGACGCCGGGACGTTCGGCGCTCACCAGGTCGTCCTGTCCCAGCACCAGGGTCCGCCGGGCTGGCCGCCGCCTCCTCCTTCGTCGCACGTCCAGTCCCCCACGGCCCAGCACGGGGTAAACCTGCCGGAGAACAGCCCAGAACAGTGCTCCGGGGCGGGGGGCGCTCCGCACGGCAGTGACCCCACGCGGGGGTCAAGTGCTCCGGGCGAGTTTGGACACGCTTTGCCCTCTGAGGAGACGGAGAGGAGGAGGAGCAAAGCCAAGAGCGAAGGGGCAGGTAAAAGTCAATCATTTTGGATAGAAATATACACTTGATCTCATAACGTCTTCATAAACACAAACACAACGTCAATTTCTGGGTTAACTTAATCGCTGGTTCCAGTAGAAATTGCGATATAAATTGAAATATAGACAAGTTTTTGTTTGTTTGTCTTTTCCATACCTCCTAGTTACTGTTTTATTATTATTACTTATTTTATTATTACTTATTTTATTCTATTCTTGCTGCATGCACTTTTCTTTCTTGGAACTAGACCAGGAATAAATAGGGACTAAACCAGGACGAGACCAGGACTAGACCGGTACTAAACCGAGACTAGACTGGGACTAAATTGGGACTAGACCAGGACTAAACCAGGAATAAACTGGGACTAAACCGGGACTAGACCAGGACTAGACCGGTACTAAACCGAGACTAGACCGGGACTAAACTAGGACTGTCAGATGCCCTCCCTGTGAGTCTTGTTTTCATTTTCAGTTCAGATTTTAGTCTTTTTGTCAGTTTTTCAGAACGTGTTTAAATGTGAACAGAATCCTGTTATTAAAACCAAACCGGGACTAGACCAGGACTAGACCAGGACTGAACCAGGACTGAGCCGGGACCAAACCAGGAATAAACCGGGACTAAGCCAGGACTAAACAGGGACTAAACCAGGACTGAACCAGGACTAGACGAGGACTAAACTGGATCTAGACCAGGACTAAACCAGGAATAAACCGGGACTAAACCGGGACTAGACCAGGACTAGACCGGTACTAAACCGGGACTAGACTAGGACTAAACTGGGACTAGACCAAGACTAAACCAGGACTAAACTGGGACTAAACCAGGACTGAACCAGGACTGAACCAGGACTAGACGAGGACTAAACTGGATCTAGACCAGGACTAAACCAGGAATAAACCGGGACTAAACCGGGACTAAACCGGGACTAGACCAGGACTAGACCGGTACTAAACCGGGACTAGACTAGGACTAAACTGGGACTAGACCAAGACTAAACCAGGACTAAACAGGGACTAAACCAGGACTGAACCAGGACTAAACAGGGACTAAACCAGGACTGAACCAGGACTAGACGAGGACTAAACTGGATCTAGACCAGGACTAAACCAGGAATAAACCGGTACTAACCTGGGACTAGACCGGGAATAAACTGGGACTAAACCAGGACTAATGCGGGACCAAAGCAGGACTAAAGTATTACCACATGATGACATCACAAGGTGGATCACAAACTGTCTCTGCCTGGAGCTACTGTGGCAAGTAAATTTCTCCTGTGTGAGATCAATAAAGTCTTATCTTAGAAAAATAGAATAGATAGTTCATTAAAAAAATAAAATAAATCAGGGCTTGTAAATAATATTGTCATAAAATTCTCTAAAACATGTCTGTAATCAAGTAATTTAAATTTGTATTATTTTATTGAGATTAATGGTAATAGGTTCATGACTTATTATAAAGTCATTTTTATCTTTACAGTTTTACATAGATCTGAGACTAATACACACAAAAATGAGAATCATTTGTGTCTGATTTCAAACCATGAGCCCTGCCCACTCTGATATTTCGGGATAGTGTTTTCTTATACTTCTCTATTTACTCATGACACCAATACGTCATGACACAGAATCATGTGTCTGGGATGGTGTCAGGCAGTTGGTTTCCCGTGAGGATTAGTGCCTGATACGATGAAAACGATGAACTCACTTATCGAGTGCCAGTGATCTGTGATTTGGCTGCAGGACACAGGGGGGACACTTTAGACTGTTCTACTAGTGATGGGAATCTCGACTCTTTTGGCTCTGCTTACTATAAAGAGCCGGCTCTTTTGGCTCCCAAATGGCTCCTCAGATTTTCTGCTGCTAAAATTAATTTATCCCCCCAAAATAATGCAAAACTGTGTGTAAAGTGGACGTAAAAAACACACATGACGTCAAATGTTTATCCTTTATATGACTTTACTTTTCCGCACACACTCAACCTTGAACAGAGTGATACTTTTTAATAAATTATAAAGTATAAAAAAGTATAAAAACACCCATCTCAATTAGACAAACTTTTAACTATTTACATTAAAACAGGGGTGTCCAAACTTTTTTCATCAAGGGCCACATGTCTAAACACAGACGAAGCAGAGGGCCGATCGAGGGCCATAGACCGGTGCTCAGGACAGTCAATAATTGAAATATCTGCATGTTTAACACGTTAGAATGAGATATCAGTCCTTTATTCGTGCTAAAATCCTCAAAACCACACAATAAATATTAAATATTGTCTTATCAAGGCAGATTTTCAAAAAACTCCCAGTCAAAAGTTCTGCTCAAGGTCATTTGGGCCAATTCATCTGGAAGCCTGAGGGCCAAAAAAAATTTGACTGAGGGCCGCATTTGGCCCACGGACCAGAGGTTGGACATGCCTGCATTAAAGGAACCTGCACAAGGTCACAGACTGGAGACAATCACATGCGGCTTTCAAGATCCCATGACATGGTACTTCTTGATGCTTTTATATGGCTCCTTAATGGTTCCCTAATACTGTAAATGAATCCTTCTTCAAAATCAACACTCAGTGCATGAGAAACAGAGATAAGATGAGAAAGAGTAATTTTTCTCTCTCTGGAACACTCCATTATGGGCGTTGTTGCTTGAATGCAAATGAGGAGAAAAGAGATGGCCTATAGTAGAGGGTGGGGGCGTGGCCAAACTCTCTGTTCTCCGCTCTCAGCTGATCCATTTCCGTGTTTTTGCACGGGGGGAGAGATTTGAAGCGTTCCATTGAAAAATAAACACATTTCCACAGAAAATAAAATTAAACCACTGCTGTTCAAAGGTCCAGAGGCTCAAATAAAGGACTTCCGAGCCTAGAAACACTCGGACGTGCCTCCAGGCAAATAAAAAAACGCATTTCGCATTGCCTAGCGCATTCGCAGTCCAAACTCTCTGGGCGTGATTTACAGAGACGCTGAGTACAGACAGACGGGGGTGGAACTGCATTTGCATTTCTTTTTTCGATCTGACGTCAATCAGGTGCCTTGTTCAAACTCGCCCGTTTGAGCTCCGATTTTTTGTAACGCAGAAAAGGATCGCAAATGCTCAGTTTAGACATTTCACAACTTTTAACCATGGGGGGGCTAAACAGGGTAGGGGAGCTCACATTAACGTTCAAAAACCTCAGAAAGTGAACATTTCATGCCATGGGACCTTTCACAAAAACAAAACAAACAACACCAAAAAAAAAACACAACAGAATGGCACTCTAAAAAAACTAAATCGGCTCCCAACGAGAAGCCGGGTCCCGTCCTTCACTTTAAAGAGCCAGAACGTTGGCGACCGACACATCAATACTGCTGACCCTCCCTGACCCTCCCTGACCCTCCCTGACCCTCCCTGACCCTCCCTGACCAGTCCTCCTGTTAAACTGCACTGAGACATTTGACTGAGACACAAAGGGACTGAGACGTGCAGTGGAAATGTTACTGGAGCAAAAGTTGAATTCCCCTCAAGATCAATAAATTATCTATATATCTAAGATAAGATAAGATAAGATAAGTTTTTACTGATCTGACACAGGAGAAATTCTTGTCACATTAGCTCCAGGCAGTTTAGTGCAAAGAAAGTTTGAACAAGAAAGTGCAACAGACAAGATAAGGAATAATAATAAGTAAATAATATATTCATTCATTCATTCATTCATTCATTTTCTTCCGCTTTTCCATTTTCTGGGTCGCGGGGGCAGCAGTCCAAGCAGTGTTCTGCTGCCCAGAACACAATGCACCAGCCCCCATGAATCCTTCTGCGGGTGGTGGGTCCACAGGAGTAAATAATATATATAATATAATATAATATAATATAATATAATATAATATAATATAGAAAACAAAAAACACTACAGCTAACAATAAAGCTGTAGTAAAAGTAGGCTACCATTATTTTCTTTCTTGTTCAAACTGTCCCTACCTGGAGCTACTGTGACAAGTACATTTCTTCTGCGTGAGATCAATAAAGTTTTATCTTATCTTATCTTCCCAGGTGTCCAACTGCACCGTGTTACACCTACTCTAAAGAAACAACGAAAAAAGCATCTGTATACAAGTAAAAAGAAGGAAAAAAGGAAAGAAGGAGCTTCTGCGACAGGCTGCTGATAGATATAGATGATCTATAAGTGCAATTCTCTGATCATTTTGAACAGCTACAAGTCTAGACAGGAAACAGTTGACGTTAAAACAGACGATCGTAGGATTCTCCTCGTGAAAAGTGTGTGGTGGTGTTAAAATAAAACAGATTATATTTAGGCCTGTCGTGATAATATTATTTCTATTTCACTTTATCATCCAGTACATGAAAGCTGGAACGATATGTTTTGAAGCTCAATATTTACCGTGCGTACAGTTTCTTTGCACCAGTGGGGAGATTTTCGACATTTTACGTAATACCTTAAAGGAAAAGTAAAGTTTTTTACAATTTGAGCCTTATTTCGGTAATAAAACAAGTTGTTTTACTCACCCATATCACTTTGGTGTCATATGGAGCACTTCCAGAGATGTTTTAGATTAGCGTTAGGCTAACGCCGTTAGCCTAGCGCGACTTATAGCCATAGCTCGGGGCATATAATATATTCCCCGAGCATGTAATATGCCCCGTGCGGGCTCCAAATAACACAAACTTTAGCACTTTTCAAATCATAGAAGCTCGATGTCTTAGGCTACGATTTCGTTTGAATCAAAAGTGGCCTGTAATCCGAGATTTAGCCATAGTTTACAGCTTTGCGTTCCATGTTTGGGTCCCGGGAGCTGAGAGCACACTCCGCGCATGCGCACTGGTGTCCCCATCTACTCGAAACTATGACTAAATCTCGGATTACAGACCACTTTTGACCAAACGAAATCGTAGACTAAAGACATCGAGTGTCTATGATTTGAAAAGTCCTAAAGTTTGTGTTATTTGGAGCCCGCACGGGGCATATTACATGCTCGGGGAATGCCCCGAGCTATGGCTATAAGTCGCGCTAGGCTAACGGCGTTAGCCTAACGCTAATCTAAAACATCTCCGGAAATGCTCCATATGACACCAAAGTGCTATGGGTGAGTAAAACAACTTGTTTTATTACCAAAATAAGGCTCAAATTGTAAAAAACGTTACTTTTCCTTTAAGATTTAAGCTGTAGAGGGTTGAATAAATAACTTCAGTGGTCAATTATTGATTTATTCTGCTAATTATTTGTTGTATCTTAGGCCTTTTAATGGACTGTACGTTTAAAACTAGTTTCCTGCTTAGTGCGAATACCATCAAAATATTTTCTGTAAGAGATAAGATAAGATAAGATAAGACTTTATTGATCTCACACAGGAGAAATTTACTTGTCACAATAGCTCCAGGTAGGGACAGTTTGAACAAGAAAGAAAAGTGCATGCAGCAAGAATGGAACAAAATAAGTAATAATAATAATAAAATAAGTAATAATAGAATAAGTAATAATAATAAAACAGTAACTGTAGTGATAGGTTGTTTCAAAATGTCACTTTTTTTCCACAAATCTACTTTTTCCCCCCTTATTTACAACAATAAATTAAAATCAGGTATAGGTATCATTTAATTTTTGTATTACGTTGATTTTTATAGTGATTTTGAGCAGTGAAAGTTCTCCCAAAGGTCATGCCCCTGACACATTTTTTACTCCGACTGAACCGACTCCAGGGGAAACTGAACGCTAATGCAGGGTTAGCTCACACTGGCTTCATAAAAGTCGCTCTCCTGGCGTCTCCTTTGACCCACTTTCTATGAAGAGTAAAATCATCTCTGCGCAGAACCACGGAAACACTAAGACTTTCCGTACATCACTGCAGCGTCTGTGACTGACGCTCAACACTTCGCAGACCAAAGCGACATCCAGTTTCAATCTCAAACCACAGCTCTTTTATTGCCCCGAGTCTGATCGCCAAAAAGAACGGGCCAATCATGACGAAATACGCTATAAAAATTCATTTATTTTTGCTCCGCTGGATTTACTCTGTCGGAAATTGGGCTCTGATGTTGGATTTGTGCGTCTGAGCGAACTGTACAGTCTGCATCGGATTGTAAAACGATCAGGATGTGGACGTTAGCATGCTAGTTGTTGTTGGCTTTACTGCAATGGCAAAACTCTGCATTGATCTCTTGGGCTTTTCATTATTTTGTGTACCAAAACAAGGCAAGGAAGTTTATTTGTATAGCACAATTTGTACACAAATTCAAAGTGCTTTACAGAATAAAAAAGACATGAAAATAACAATACGAAACAAATAAAAAACATAAATCATCATCATATAATTAAAAAAAGAAAGAGACATTAAATGAGAGAGAGAAGAGTGCAGAATGAAAGGAATAAAATATTAAAGGAAAAGTAAAATATTCAAGTAAAAATTTAAATATTCAGGTAAAAGTAAAATATTAATGTAAAAGTAAAATATTCAAGTAAAATATTCAAGTAAAAATAAAATATTAAAGTAAAAGTAAAATATTCAAGTAAAATATTCAAGTAAAAATAAAATATTCAAGTAAAATATTCAAGTAAAAATAAAATGTTCAACTAAAAGTAAAATATTAAAGTAAAAATAAAATATTAAGGTAAAATATGAAAGTAAAAAATTAAACATTCAGGTAAAAGTAAAATATTAATGTAAAAGTAAAATATTCAAGTAAAAATAAAATATTCAAGTAAAAGTAAAATATTGATGTAAAAATAAAATATTCAAGCAAAAGTAAAATATTCAAGTAAAAATAAAATATTGACGTAAAAGTAAAATATTGACGTAAAAGTAAAATATTCAAGTAAAAATAAAATATTGACGTAAAAATAAAATATTCAAGTAAAAATAAAATATTCAAGTAAAAGTATCACATCAAAAGATCTACTTAAGTAAATTTAGGCTATTAAAATGCCCGTTTAAAAATGTACTTTAGTAGTGAAAAGTAAAAAGGTATACTCCGCAGAGTTTGAGGTCTAATAAAGCTAATAAAGTTTTGTGCTGAAATTTATCAAAAACAAATACATTATTTTTGCCTAATTTGATTTTTTTATTTGTATTTGCTCAAATTATGACCTTGATAAACAATAAACCATTCAGGGTTTTCAGCAGGTCTCACACAATAATAAAAAAAATACTTGTACTTTACGGTCCGGTTCAAAAATGTAGTAAAGTAGAAAGTACAAGTACTGTTCTCAAATGTAGTGAAGTAAAAGTAAGAAGTATTCAGCGGTTCACTTTCTAAACACACTCCTAGTACTGAATTGTGATGAGTTTAAAGGAAAAGTAACGTTTTTTACAATTTGAGCCTTATTTCGGTAATAAAACAAGTTGTTTTACTCACCCATATCACTTTGGTGTCATATGGAGCATTTCCCGAGATGTTTTAGATTAGCGTTAGGCTAACGCGGTTAGCCTAGCGCGACTTATAGCCATAGCTCGGGGCATTCTTCGAGCATGTAATATGCCCCGTGCGGGCTCCAAATAACACAAACTTTAGCACTTTTCAAATCATAGAAGCTCGATGTCTTTAGTCTACAATTTCATTTGGTCAAAAGTGGCCTGTAATCCGAGATTTAGCCATAGTTTCGAGTAGATGAGGACGCCAGTGCGCATGTGCGGAGTGTGCTCTCAGCTCCCGGGACCCAAACATGGAACACAAAGCTGTAAACTATGGATAAATCTCGGATTACAGGCCACTTTTGACTCAAATGAAATCGTAGAGTAAACACATCGAGCTTCTATGATTTGAAAAGTGCTAAAGTTTGTGTTATTTGGAGCCCGCACGGAGCATATTACATGCTCGGGGAATGCCCCGAGCTATGGCTATAAGTCGCGCTAGGCTAACAGCGTTAGCCTAACGCTAATCTAAAACATCTCCGGAAATGCTCCATATGACACCAAAGTGCTATGTGTGAGTAAAACAACTTGTTTTATTACCGAAATAAAAATTGTAAAAAACGTTACTTTTCCTTTAAGGACTTTTTACAACAAAAGTGGAGTGGAAAACAGTGATGCGCAGAACAACACGCATGCTAATGGTGCGCTCGCATTACTTCCTGTTTTGCGGATGATAAAATCGCTTTATAATTAGACTCAGAGGGTGTATGGACTTTATAAACACCGAGGAGCCCTTTATGGATTACCACCACATGATGTCACAAGTGGAATCCAGACATTTTATCTCGGACGAGGAAGGCGAAGACGAAATATGCAAAAGATTTGATCCACTAAAACAAACAAAACGTCCAAAAAGATACGTTTAAGGGGCATAGCGTAATGTCCATCAAACGCTTTTCTCCATGGAGATGTTATTGCTTTGTCAGGAATGTTTCACAGTATGGCTTTAAACCTTTCTATCTTCATGGAGGTAACCAGACCAAGTTACAGGTCAGATCTGTGGAGAGGCGACCCCGCTCACAGTCAGAATACCTGTTTTTCTAGGTATTTTCGAGCACCTGTAATCGAATAAATGCAGTTTAAAGTCATACTGTGGAACATTTCAGGCAGAGCAATGACATATCCATAGAAACAAGCATGTGACGGACCCCCAAGGCAAAAAAAAAGTTAGTCTCACGCGCTTTTTTCCTGGCCTCTACAGAAAGTCTCCAGAGCCAACTCATGAATCTTGGACTGATTTATATGTTGACGTACAAAATATCGTTAGATTTCCCTTTCACCATTAGCTGACCGCAAAGACGTGAACGCGACTGGAAATACTATGATCTCACCGTGAGAAAAGGAATAAAGGAAAAGAACAATATGCAGAGAAAGCACCAAAGGGTCAAAAGAGGCTATGCGGTCAACCATCTGTGTCCATGTGATCTTTAGGTCAGGTTAGGTTGCCTTACCTTACCCGTTGTGCCCGTAGATACATTTGTTTTGCAGATTTCAGAGGCTGGTCCCACATTTCGCATTTCATTCATCCACATTATACACAATAAACACAAATAAAAACACAATGACAAATTAAGTGTTGCAGTGCAGAATGGTTTTGTTCCATAAATATTTCATTCATTCATCACTCTTGGCTCAAAATCACAGTAAATATTATTACTTTCCAAGACAAGGTACTAAAATCGATAGATACATAGTTTAAAGGTCCCATGGCATGAAATTTTCACTTTCTGAGGTTTTTGAACGTTAATGTGAGCTCCCCTACCCTGTTTAGCCCCCCCCCATGATTAAAAGTTGCGAAATGTCTAAACTGAGCATTTGCGATCCTTTTCTGCGTTACAAAAAATCGGAGCTCAAACGGGCGATTTTGAACAAGGCACCTTATTGACGTCAGATCGAAAAAAGAAATGCAAATGCAGTTCCACCCCCGTCTGTCTGAACTCAGCGTCTCTGTAAATCACGCCCAGAGAGTTTGGACTGCGAATGCGCTAGGCAATGCGAAATGCGTTTTTTTATTTGCCTGGAGGCACGTCCGAGTGTTTCTAGGCTCAGAAGTCCTTTATCTGAGCCTCTGGACCTTTGAACAGCAGTGGTTTAATTTTATTTTCTGTGGAAATGTGTTTATTTTTCAATGGAACGCTTCAAATCTTTCCCCCTGTGCAAAAACACGGAAATGGATCAGCTGAGAGCTGACAGCGGAGAGTTTGGCCACGCCCCCACCCTCTACTATAGGCCAGCTCTTTTCTCCTCATTTGCATTCAAGCAACAACGCCCATAATAAAGAGTTTGAGAGAGATATTTATGACTCTTTCTCATCTTATCTCTTTATTCTCTCATATTTCTCATGCACTGAGTGTTGATTTTGAAGAAGGATTCATTTACAGTATTAGGGAACCATTAAGGAGCCATATAAAAGCATCAAGAAGTACCATGTCATGAGATCTTTAAAATGTATTCATTAGTGCAATAGCAGCTGGAATGAAGCTCCTTTTAAAACGATTCCTTCTAGTTCTTGGGACTAAAAGCCTCTGACCTCTAAATTCAGCTGAAAGTCTGAGTTAAGAGATCGCTGCACGTCTTTTAGGAATCCTCTGGGACATCTGCTGGACCAGGGGTGGGCAATTATTTTTCCCCAGAGGCCAAATGAGAAGTAGAAAATATTGTGGAGGGCCAAAAGTTTGAAGTCTACTCTGGTTATTAATTTTATTTCTACGTTGAAATCAGTAAATGACATTGTTTACAGAAGCTGGTAAGTTCTGTGTTATTATTAAGTAATGAGAGAGTGAGATTTTACAAAAACTGAATTTATTCAGTAAAATAATTCAAAACAATGGTAAACGTGAAACATTTGTAACTCTTTTTCAGTCACATTAACCCCACAATGTTTTCTGAGTTTAACTTTCTTAACTTTGTATTAAGACACCACAATGTGTTTATTTGCCAAATAATAGAATACAAGATGCGTGAAGAGTCCCACAGTCGTCCAGGTAGAAACCGGCTGGTTAGCTCAACTGGTAAGTCACTGACTTTCCCCCCGGGGGTTGTGGGTTCAAATCCCCCCCCCCGGCAATGAGCTAACCCGTGTGGGTCCTTGGGCAAGACCCTTTACGGTACTGCCCCCCGGGCACCGAAAGTTGGCTGCTCACTGCTCCTGAAAAAGGATGGGTCAAATGCAGAAGTCAAATTTCTCCCGTGTGTCATTGTGTGTGAGACCAATAAAGGCTTAATCTTAATCTTAATCTAGAATCCATGATAAAAGAAGAAATTCAATTTGTCAACTGGACAAAGTTTGTTTGGTCGAAAACGTTTCGCCGCTCATCCGAGAGGCTTCGTCAGCTCTAATTAGAATGCTGGTAAGACGCTTGCTTATATCTTGCTGCAGGGAGGAGCTAACTAGCTAACTACTTTCCGAAACTATCTCACTGGTTTCAGTCAGGGCTCTCAAGTCTCACGCATTGAGAGTGTGACACACACAATTCGACGTGTTCACACGCTCACACGCCACACATGGCATTTCTCACGCTGATTTTTTTTTTTTTTTGTGCCCAGAAAATCGGTCTGTGTGGCTCAGTTTATGCAGGGACCGCGCGTTTTCAGCGAAAAAAACTCTCCCCCTCCTCCCCGTCCCGCTCCCCGGAAAAAAATCAGCCAATCAGAAAATAGATTGTTCTGTTGTTGGGCAGACTGTAGAGTGTAGTTTCATCTGCTAAGCGCACACTGCGGTGATGATAAAACAAACTGAGAACCATCAGGTAATAACTTCATTTATACAACTCTCATTAGTTGCTTTGTAGTTTAAGTTTGCTCTTTAGACCAACATTTACAGCAGGGCTCTCAAGTCTCACGCATTGAGAGAGACAATTCGACGCTCACACGCTCACACGGCATTTCTCACACAATTCAAGCCCCCCCATCACTCCTCGGGGAAAAATTGTTCACTCGCACCCCCACCCTCCCGCAGTCTCACGCACGACCCCGCTCAAAACTTGAGAGCCCTGGTTTCAGTCTTTTGTTTATCTGGCGTCTAGATTAGCATACCTATTCCTCCCTACAACGAACGTTTTTCACACCTCTGGCCCTGACCTGGCTAGCCCTTTTGTTCCCCTGTTTGCTCGATCTAGGCTTAAGAATGGAATTATAGATGGGAGACAAATTATGTCTGACTCCACCATTTCTGTTCAAAGAAGGATTCTCTTTTTTAACAAAAATAGCCTCTTTAACTCCCCTCTCAAACCAGTTCTTTTCCCTGGCTAAGATCTGAACCTCACTGTCCTCAAAAGAATGGCCCGTGGCTTCTAGGTGAAGATGTACGGCAGATGACGGTCCACTCTGGCACGCCCGTCTGTGTTGGTACATCCTCTTGTGAAGTGGCTGTTTGGTTTCTCCATTGTAGCGCTCACTGCAGTCTTCACTACACTGAATGGAGTAGACCACATTGCTTTGTTTGTGGCTCGGTGTTTTGTCCTTTGGGTGGACGAGTTTTTGTCTTAAAGTGTTTGTGGGTTTGAAATTTCATATTGTCTGAAAATCCTCTGTAGTTTTTCCGACACGCCGGCCAGGTAAGGAATCGCTACCCCTTTCCTCCTGGGTTCGGATTCTCTGTTGTCTTGTTTATTGTCCTTGTCTCTCTTGGTTTTGTTAACAGCCCATTTAGGATATCCACAAACAGAGAGGGCTTCCTGCACATGTTGTTCTTCTTTCTCCTTACCCTCTGTGCTTGTGGGAACCACTTGGGCCCTGTGTTGTAATGTCCGAATAACACCCAGTTTGTGCTGCAGTGGGTGGTGTGCAGTGGCTGCTTTTTGATCCAAAGGGCAAAAAAATTATATAAATAGGTTTTCTCATCTCAGGCACAAATCTGAATAATCCAGTTTGTTTATTTTAGATCCATGTTAAAGGTTACTGCTCCTGAAAAAGGATGGGTCAAATGCAGAAGTCAAATTTCTCCTGTGTGTCACTGTGTGTCACTGTGTGTCATTGTGTGTGAGACCAATAAAGGCTAAAAGCCTAAGCTTAATCTTAAGGTGCTGCACCTGATTTTTACTGTGTAAAAAAACAGAGCTCATCACCAAAATCACGTTTTTCTACTGATTAGCTGTAAATGGGTCTAAAATAGAAGTGTATCCCTGTGCCTGGCATTATTTTGGCATTTTAGTGCATATTTGTTCGCAATCGGACCTTTGGGTCAAAGCCGTGTCTGTAACGGCCTCTTTAGGATCAACTAGAGCCACGAATTTTGAGTTTCCAGGTTAGACAAACAGCCGCCAATGAGTCCGATGCTGTTCTGAGGTTACTAGGTGACAAACGCAGCCCCTGGTGGTCTACGGGCAGTACGTGAGGAGCCCCTCTGAGGCCCGCCGGACACTGCGATGTCCCGCCCTGTCTGGAAATATGGAAAACGGCGTGATCCGAGCACAAATGACCGCTCTGTTTCAAAGTCTGGAGCGCACTGGTCTGCGCCAGGTTGGATTGTTGTGACTGTCAATCATCGCCCCAAACCCGCTCCGCCCAACCCACCAGTGCCTCCCACTCTGGAGGATTATTCAGATTTTGCTGAGGGGAGGAGTAAAGCTTCGGGTTTATTGGCTCTTTAAACCAGAGGTGTCAAACTCATTTTGGTCTGGGGACATATCCAACCTATTTTGATCGGCCGGATCAGAAAACGGTATAAATGGTATATATACCCCAAAAATAGCTATAAGTCCAAATATTTGTGCAGAGAAACACAAATCTATTACAGAAGTCTTTTTTTATTTGATGAACTCTTTCTTTTACAAAATATTATAATATTATGAACAACCTGAAACTTTAAGAAAAATGGAATTAGTCAATTTTTCTTGGAAAATCCTGCACTCGGCGTCCACTTTTCTATTTCTTGACATTTTGCTGATGATGGTGTCACGGTCAGCGGTCAAAATGATTGTCCTTTAAAAGCGTTTGGAAAGAGGCGAGTCTTCATTTGTGCTGCTCTGGTGGGAGGGGCCACGCACAGAGACGCTGGAGACGTTGCTATGCTAAACTGTGCAGAAAAGAGGCACAGAAAATGACTAATATTTTAGTAGAAAATTTCAAACTAATTAAAATATTTTAAAAGAAAATCAGCCGAGGGCCAGATTAAAGGTCTTGGAGGGCCGGATCTGGCCCCCGGGCCGCATGTTTGACACCCCTGCTTTAAACAGTTTGAAGTGGTTATTCCTCAATTACCTTATGCATTAATCCTTATAACATTGTTATTATTCACAGTAGTGAGTTTGTAGGCGCTTTCACAGCAGAGAACAGTTTTGCAGTGACAGTGCAGCTAACAAAAATTGCATGCTAACAGTGCACTTCCTGATTATCAAAAAATAAAAAGTTATAACCTCCTGAGACCCGGCCCATTCATTTGTATCCTTTATGGTGGGCATAGAGTTAACCAGTCTATCTTTTAATTGTTTTGAGACTCTAGTTTGTGGTTGCACTATGATTTAAAAAAAAAAAAAAAAAAAGTAAAAAAAATAAAAAAATAAATAAAATAAATAAATAAATAAATTATACATAAAAATAAATATGTAAATAAATACTCAAATAAATTTAAAAAAATAAATAACATTTTAACTTTTTTTTTACAATCTGAGCCTTCTTTCGACAATAAAACAAGTAGTTTTACTCACCCATAGCAGTTTGGTGTCAATTGGAGCAGTATCGCAGAACTTATGTTGAGCCGTTCTGTTCTACTAATGATCCCGTATCCGTTAGCGTGAGTGCTCGGGGCACTGATTTGCGGTGTCCAAATAACACAAACTTTAGCACTTTTCAAATCACAGAAGATTGCTGTGTCAGGGTAGACTTTTAGTAGATTCCAAAACGGCCTGAAACCCGATATCGCAACAGAAACGTAAAGTTCAGAGCGGTGTTAGCTTCTTTCGGACTAGCGGTGTTTACAAAACAGCTGAGTTCACGCATGTGCACTGTCCTCTCTGATGACATCATCAAATGAAACTATAGCTGGATATCGGGTTTCAGGCCGTTTTGGAATCCACTAAAAGTCTACCCTGACACAGCGATCTTCTGTGATTTGAAAAGTGCTAAAGTTTGTGTTATTTGGACACCGCAAAGTAATGCCCCGAGCACTCACGCTAACGGATACGGGATCATTAGTAGAACAGAACGGCTACAACATAACTTCTGCGATACTGCTCCAATTGACACCAAACTGCTATGGGTGAGTAAAACTACTTGTTTTATTGCCGAAAGAAGGCTCAGATTGTAAAAAAACGTTAATTTTCCTTTAACTTTACGTGGATTTAACACCAAAATGTCCATTATATGAATAAAAATAAAATGAACAAAATGGAAATGCTAAGGTGTTCATTTACCTCCAAATAGAAAATTAAAATAATAATATTAATAATAATTTAGGTACAATTTTTTTCTTCAGGTCCCAGGAGGTTATAATTAGACGCAGACTGCCGACTTATTCTGACCACTAGAGCTGCTACACAACAATACAGTATTTGTGAACGGCATAATGTTGGCTGTTCTTTGCTAACACAGTTGGCGTTGCTACAGCCCCTGAAATAAAAACAGTAATTTAAAACACTATCGTGACTAAAACCTTTCAAACAATCCATTTGACTGCATGTTATTAAGCTGTCCCGTATACTTCCCGCCTATTCTATACCACAACACAGAAACAATGTCAGCCCAATAAAAATGATTGGCACGTCTAATTTGAGTTTTATTTTACTTTCAGATGGGCCAGTCGTGTAGCAACCCCCACACTCAAATCTTTTCCTTGCCCCAGCCCCGCTCTGGCCTTCCTCTCCTCTGTTTTCTTTTGTAGAATCAGCTGGGTCTGGAGAAAGTTGTGTTTTCCATTTCAGAGTCCCAGAACGGGAGCTACAAGGGGGACATGAGCGGCGGTAAACCCAGAAAGGAGCGCACGGCCTTCACCAAGGAGCAGATCCGAGAGCTGGAGACGGAGTTCGCGCACCACAACTACCTGACCAGACTGAGGCGCTACGAAATCGCCGTGAACCTGGACCTCACCGAGAGACAGGTACAGAGTCAGATATGGAACTGTTAAAGTCGAGGTATTATGCAAATTATACCAGGTTACAACACTGTTCCTTCATCAAAAACACGCATAAAGAGGTTTGCATATCTTCCATACATGTTTGAGTAACCTGGTCCAAGCTTGCGTCCCATTACTCTGTCTTACCCATTCCCGTTCCCCTACCACTTTATTTACGTCTTTGTCTTGCCCCTCGATACCGAACTGAGAGGGCTCGGGGTACGAATGTTCCCCTAAGAAATGGAACACCACTCGATTACCGTTTGTGTCATCGTCCCTCGCCTCAACCTGAGCTGCTACGTCTACAGAGGCGACAACAACTGACGCAAACAAACGTAAACAAATGTCCAGGATTATCGGGTACCTCAGCTCGACAAAAAACTAGCTCGTTTATACATGAAAGTTCGATGAAAACGATAACGTCGGCTAAACAGACATCGCTACAATTAAAAAAACGCAACAACAGCGTCATAATTGTAAACCTGCTGCACTGTTGATAATTGATAATTACAACTGCTGAAAATACATTTATGAGACTCGTTGGCTGGTCGATGTGACGCTGCCATCCTGATCCCAAAACCTGCCTGAGCTTGTAGGCATACCCCTTCGTTTCAAGTCCGGTCGAGAGCTTACTTCGTTTCAATGGGTATGTATCCCGAGGTCGTGGCCCGAGCCCTTGATCGATATTAGAATCGGGACACCCCTTGCCCTCACATGAATGCGCACAACCAAGGGGTAGGGGTAAGACGAAGGGGTACACAGCCCAATTCGAACCCTCCTCATGGTTAGCAGTACAATTCTATCCAATGCTCAACCCACAAGCCAAATACAAATACAAATACAAATACAATACAATACAACTTCACAAACAGCAGAATTAGCAGAATGGATTAGGGTTATGTTGTAATGCTCTGAAGGGGGAGTGGCTTAGCATGGGAGCAAGAAAAAGGGTGAATAACAGAATGAAATTTGTAGGACAAAACACCGAGCCACAAACAAAGCAATGTGGTCTACTCCATTCAGTGTAGTGAAGACTGCAGTGAGCGCTACACACTGGAGAAACCAAACAGCCACTTCACAAGAGGATGTACCAACACTAGGGATGGGAACTGATAAGATTTTAACGATTCATTATCAATACTGCTTAACGATTCAATTCTTTATCGATTCTCTTATCAATTCTAATTTGGGGGAAAAAAGGAGAACAAACTGTTTGATTAGCACCAAGATTAGCACTAGTAGTCCTGGTCTAGTCCTGGTCTAGTCTTGGTTTAGTCCTGGTTTAGTCCTGGTCTAGTCCTGGTCTAGTCCTGCTTTAGTTCTGTTTTAGTCCTTGTTTAGTCCCGGTGTTGACACAAGCCGCTGCTTTCACCTAATATCTCCATTTGATGCAGAAATGATATTGTGATAACCTGGGTTAAAGGTGTTCTGTTATCACTGGGGGTTTATGTCTATGTGCCTTTAAGGGTTCTGCTGGTGTGCGCATGTGGGTGGGAGGAGTTGAGTGGTGTGGCTGTGCTGATGCTCTGTTAATGTTGTACCATTCAAGAGTTCTTTCATCAATAAAGTTCATTGTGAAGAGAAGCCTCGGGTCATTACAATATGATAATAATATGACTCACCCCGTGTCGGATCGTTCGCGTGTCTTCACGTGTATTCGCTTATATCCCGGACTTTCTGCTGCTAAGTATCCGACAGCACTTTTAGGAGCTCCGGAGAAACGGACCTGTCCCGAACCTGTCCCGAACGTCTCCCGAACGCCGTCATGTGTCCAAGTGGAAGTTAAAAGTCCATTTTCACAAACGTTCTTCTCATCATGCGAAAATAGTATATAAACTCCGTATCAGTGAAGCGGCGAAGCACGTGGCGTTACGCACGTGTGTAATTCGTGCTGGCACGGAATCGATTAGCAGTTTATCAGTTTAGCAGTTTATAGATAAACTGCTAATCGATTCCGTGGAATCAAAACACACGGAACCGGTTCTCAACAGGTACCGGTTCTCGATTCCCATCCCTAACCAACACAGAGGAGAGAGCCAGAGTGGACCTCAGTCTGCCGTACATCTCCACCTAAAAGGACCTCAGTCTGCCGTACATCTCCACCTAAAAGGACCTCAGTCTGCCGTACATCTCCACATAAAAGGACCTCAGTCTGCCGCACATCTCCACATAAAAGCCACGGGCCACTCCTTTGAGGACAGTGAGGTCCAGATCTTGGCCAGAGAAAAGAACTGGTTTGAGAGGAGGAGTTAAAGAGGCTATTTTTTGTCAAGAAAGAGAATCCTTCCTTGAACAGAAATTTGTCTCCCATCTATAACTCCAGCCAGGTCAGGTCCAAAGGTGTAAAAAAACATTATGACCCTGAATGGTTCTGATAACAAGACCCACACTCCACTCCCACTGCAGATCTAACAGGCCCACCTAACTAACACAAACTGTAAACAGTAGGTGTGGTAGTTTCAGAGTCATTTCATTGTAGTGAGCGCCCCCTTCAGGCAGATATAGGCAGTGTCCACCAGTGTCTGACCAGAACTGAAGAAGCAGCTTGGATGAGCTGAGAAACGGATTCGACCAAATAAACTTTTGTCCAGTTGACAAATTGAATTTCTTTTGCCATGGCAATTGAATAAAATGAAAGTGACATTTGTTGTTTTCAGTGAATATAGCATTTATAAAGCAATAAAAGGTAACATAGTGATCAATATATTTCATGTTTTAGCAATGAATACCCCGCAGAAGTGTAATACTCCCTCTTTAATATTCATTTATTTTGCATTTATTGTTTTAATATTGTGTGACTGAGAGTGATAATTAAAATATAAATAAATTAAAATGCAAAACTAACACAAGGCACAGCGGGGCACTATCGTATTATTTATTATTATTTAGCGACAGGGCTTATGAGGACCATACCAACTGGTCTTATTAGGAG